>BLBF01000005.1:18049408-18070787 GCA_015471245.1 Laticauda colubrina
TTATTATTATTATTATTATTATTATTATTATTATTATTATTATTATTGGGAATTTTGGAATGGCAAGGTTCCAGAGAAACGTGAACAGACATCTATATAAAAACTTTTAATTGTAAATGTCACTTATTATTAAGAAATATCTCTGGTCCCAAAAAGTTCCATGAAATACATAGCCAAATATCTTGTGCTGTCCCATGACAAATATTATATATTTAATATATAAATATTAACTGTAATTTTAATTTGTTTAAAATAAAAAATAAGTGTATTATTTATTTCTCTCTCAGATTCATATAATAATTTAAAAAAAAATCCCCAAGCAGCTTTATGTATTGTATTTGCATATTATACAGCATAACATAGAATTGTATGTAGTCCCTGTGTATGTTTGTGTATATAAAAGTTGGGTATAGGCAGTCCTCATCTTACAATAGTTCATTCAGTGACATTCCAAGCTACAATATCCCTGAAAATGGAGACATTACTATTTTTCACATTTATGACCGTTGCAGCATCCCTGTGATCACATGATCAGAATTCAAATGCTTGGCTACTGATTCATATTTATGAAGGTTGCAATGTTCCTGGGTTCCATATTTATGAAGGTTGCAATGTTCCAGCTGACAAGCAAAGTCAATGGGGAAGCCAGATTGTTTTAACAACCATGTTACTCACTTAACAACTACAACAATTCACTTAACAACTGTGGCATGAAAGGTTGTAAAATGAGCCAAAACTCACTTAACAAATCTCTCATTTAGCAATAAAAATCTGGAGCTCAACTGTGGCCATAAGTCCAGAATTACCTGAATACAGCTCTGCTGTCTGGAATCCGCACTGTATATCAGACATAAATAAATTGGGTGAGTCCAAAAGTATTTTACTACAAGAATACTACATTCCTCTGTTTGCAACAGAATACTCTACACTATCAGACTTGAAATTCTAGGCTTAGACAACCCTGAACTATGCCAGCTAAGATTGGACTTAAGCATAGTACATAAAATCATACGTTACAATGTCTTACCAGTTAATGAATATTTCAGCTTTAATCACAACAACACAAGAGCACACAACATATAAACTTAATGTAAACCACTCCAAACTTGATTGTAGGAAATATGATTTCAGCAACAGAGTGGTCAATATCTGGAACTCACCACCTGATTCTGTTGTCACCTGCTCAAACCCCCACTCCTTTTCCCTCAAATTAACCTCTATTGATCTCTCCCCATTCCTAAGAGGTCTGTAAGGGGCATGCATAAGCGTACAATCATGCCTACCGTTCCTGTCCTATTGTTCCCAATTATTAATTCCTATTTCTTATATTTAAATTTATGTTTATTTTTATTTATATTACATTGTAAGCATTTGACAAAATAAATAAATAAATACCTCTATGTGGAAGATTTGAATTTTTTTGAAGGATTTGTAGACTTGTTATGGGAGTAGCAGAAGCAAGTCATTCTATTTCTTTGTTTGGAAAAGATGGTGGATTTTACTTGTGGACAACATATAATAACTTATATGTAGACAATGAATTCTGTTCACGAAAGCCTCTTTTACTCAAGTACTGAAACATGAATAGCCAACCTTGTGATAATATTTTATTTTTAAAAAAATAAAAAACCCAAGACATTATTTATAATATGAAATTTACAACACGTTATTTGTAATACACAGTAACACACTTATTTCAAATAAAAGGACTTCTACTTAAATATCCTTGACTATGATATGAAATTACAGTACAAACACATTAAATATAGAAGTAGATAAATGATTATTCTTCTGCATTATTAACTTTGTGACCTAAATGTGTCAATCTCAGAAGTCATTAATTTGCTACTTGAGAAGAAGACCAAAAGTGCCGAAAATCAGGTGGTGTTATTTTTGACATACAGTAATGATGCTGGCCTCAATAAAACAAAACAGAATAAGTAAGTGCAACATTTTGCCGGGGGGGGGGGAATTACCCCAATACTTACTTACACACACATACATATACACACACACACACATTCTGAAACCAATTCTGATATCCATAAAACTTCAAATTCAGATTTCACTTTATGAACAAGTGTTTTTGCACCCTTTGACAATTAGAAAGTTTCCTGGTGATAAAAAGTCCTTTGAGAGCTTGCTGAGATATGAGGGATTCCTACCATTTTAAGCTTCTAGAGAACCATGAAGACTTGGCTTTTCCTCCAAGTAATTGGCTATAAAGGTGGCTTCACTGGGATAGCATTTGGTTTGGCACATGGGGCAAAGGGCTCACAACAATCAAAAGGAACTACAGTCAAATTGGATTGTGCTGTTTTTTCATGCTACAGTAATTGTCTCAAATGTGCTTATTTCATTCACAGGTTTCTAATATTTCTTCTGATATGAAAAAGAACAGCCACAACACTTAGTTGAAGGAGAGGAAGATGAGAAGAAAAACAACATTTCTAAAAGTTATGTTTTCTCATATGTTTTCACATGTCTTAAAGTTGCCAAGATGGAGAAATATTCCTCTGGCATCTTTAGTTGACTCCACTCTCCTGAACTCCAAAGGGACTGAAATCCAGCAATTCACAATCTCTTGCAGTATACTTTTTAGGATAAATCAACTGCTTGAATTCTTCTTTGACTGCTAGCTGGGATATCACTGTTTTGTTGTACTCCTTATCCTAAGGACATCAGAAATAGATGTGATGTAATTACATTATGTTTTGTTCAGAAAACACACGAGGTAGACCGGGTTCCAACAACAAATACTTTATTCTTTAACTAGTCAGTAAATAGGAACACTTGGCTGAAGCCGAGGCCAGCCTTTTATACAGGCTGGCTTGCCTGCTTGTAGCCAATGGCAGTTGCTTAAATTTGCCGCCTTTCAGCAGCTCTTTGGATTGGTTCCTAGTGAACCAATCCAATGCTTAGTTTATTTGACCAATCAGGTTTGCAGATTTGGAGTCACCCACTTTACATATAGAACACCCCTCCCCTCTTAGTTCAGTCCTACATGGTGACGTAGTCTCGCAGGTAGGTGGGGCTTTTCCGGACTCGACTTGACTTGCACGGTTCATTCTTAGTGAAGACTTCGACCGGTTTGGATGGGGCTGCTGTGTTGTCCGTTCTTCTCCCTGGAACCGTCTGGAAGGGTGAGTCAGCCATTTTACCGCCGCCTGAGTTTCTTAGGCTGGCAGTTTTGCCGCTCCCTCCCGTTTCCTCCGGGCAGGTCGAGCTGGCCTGGCTGGCCTCTTCCAATGGGCTCTTCACGCAAGTCTCTCCAAACAGTGAGTCTTTTATTTGCTCTTTTTGTTCATATGTTTCATTGGTTTTATTTTTTAACGGTTCTTTATTTAATTCTCGCGATTCCCCCCCCCACCTTAGTTGGCAATTCGTCAGTTTTTTCAACAAATGGTTGTATGTCTGTGGTTCTTTCTATATTTCGGGATCGAAGCTGGTCTATGTGCCGCTTCCATTCCCTGCCATCATCTACTGTTAACTGGTAGGATTTGGGGCCTGTTATTTGGGTAATTTGTCCTGGTAGCCATGCTGGGTCCCCAGTGAAGTTTTTGGCGTAGACTAAATTGCCAATTCCAAATTTTCTAAACTGTGTAGAGGAGTCGGGGGGGGGTTTCTGGCGTGAATTCTGGGTGCAGTCTATCAAGGTGTGACCTTAGTTTTCTCCCCATGAGTAGTTCTGCTGGGGACTTGTTGGTTGTGGTACTGGGTGTTATGTGCTGGAGTGTGAGCAATCGGTTAATTTTTTGCTGTACATCTCCAGTGTCTATTTTTTCTAACCCTTCCTTTGTAAATCGGACCATTCTCTCTGCCCTACCGTTTGCAGCCGGATGGGCCGGCGCGGTTAGGGCATGTCTAATACCTAGGGAGGCTAGGTATTGTTCAAAGTGTAGGCTGGTTAGTTGTGGTCCATTATCAGACACGAGGACGTCTGGAATGCCATGCTTGGCAAAAAGGCTGTCCAGTTGTTTTATTACTAATTCAGTTGTTGATGGCATAATTTTTACTTCTAACCAGTTAGAATAGGTGTCCACAACAATCAGAAAGGTATGTCCTTTAGTTGGACCAGCAAAATCGATGTGGATTCATGACCAGGGGCCCTGTGGGATTTCCCAATCTCTAATGGGTGCTTTGGGTGGGGATGGTCTAATTGTTTGACATTTGTTACACGAGGTTACCCAGTATTCTATGTCCCTATCAATACCCGGCCACCAGACATAACTTCTAGCAAGGCTTTTCATTTTTACAATCCCCGGGTGACCTTCGTGTAGCATACTAAGTACCCTAGGTTGTAGTTTGTTAGGAATAACCACCCGATCACCCCACAGTAAACAACCTTTTTGAATAGAAAATTCAGTTTGTCTGGTCCGGAAAGGTTTAAAGTTTTCAGTTTTTTGATTTTCCGGCCAGCCTTTACCTACCCAGTTAAGAACACGGGCAGTCAAAGAGTCTTTTGCGGTGGCTCTGGCGACATCATATGCTGATATGGGTAGATCGGGGCAAGTCTCTATTTGTAGTGCTGTCATCGCTGGTGCCGGGTCTTCTTCAGTCGCTGGCAAGGGTGCTCTGCTTAAAGCGTCCGCGTGTAAAATCTGTTTCCCCGGTTGGTGTGTCAGAGTGTATGAGTAGGCTGCTAGGAACTCTGACCATCTCATCATTCTTGGGGAGAGGATATTTGGTGTAGGTTTGTTTCCCGCCAAAATTCCTATTAGCGGTTTGTGGTCTGTTATAATTTGAAAAGTCCGCCTGTATAGGTACTCGTGGAAACATTTCACTCCTGTGACAATTGCTAGTGCCTCTCTGTCCAATTGGCTGTAATTCTGCTCGGTTTTAGATAAAGTCCTCGAATAATACGCGACGGGCGCTTCTCTGCCATCAGGTAGTTGGTGGCTTAGGATGGCACCTACTCCGAATGGGGAGGCGTCGCAGGTCACTCTTAAGGGCAGTGTGTTGCTAAATTGAATGAGAACGTTTGAGGATGTTAGCAAGCTTTTAATTTTTTGGAAGGCTTGCTTTTCTCTGTAACCCCAAGTCCAAATTGCTTTTTTGTCTAAAAGACGGTGCAATGGTTCTGCTATAGTGGCCTTATTTGGCAGGAATACATTATAGAAGTTAATTAGTCCTAAAAAGGCTTGTAATTCGGTCTTGTTTTTTGGTTCTGGTGCTTTTTTAATCGCTTTAATCTTTTTGTCTGTAGGGTGTATACCCTCTCCGTCTATTAAATAGCCCAGGAATTCGACGCTATTCTTAATTAAACAGCACTTTTCTCTTTTTACTTTGAGGCCAGATTCTCTGAACTTAGTTAGTACTTCTTTGAGTCTGTTTTTTAATTGGGTTTCATCTTTGGCTGAGATCAGGACGTCATCGAAATATGGTACGACTCCTTGTATGCCATTTAGGAGGCGTTCCATTAGACTCTGGAAGACGCCTGGGGCCACACTCACTCCAAATTGGAGTCGGTGACATTTGAATACGCCCTTATGTGTGACTATAGTCTGTGCTTCAGCAGTTTCTGGGTCCACTGGGAGCTGTTGATAGGCTTGTGCTACGTCAAGTTTAGCAAAAACTTTTCCTTTTCCCAGGGAGTGAAGCAAATGCTGGACTACAGGCACCAGGTATGTGCTTGGTTGTAATGCGTGGTTCAGGGTAGCCTTATAGTCACCACAGATTCTAACGGACCCGTCGGGTTTGACAGGTGTGACAATAGGTGTTTCCCACTTGGCATGGTCCACAGGTTCTAACACCCCTTGGGCTATTAATTTGTCCAGCTGTTCCTCTATTTTTGCCTTTAGTGCAAAAGGAACTCGCCTGGCTTTTATTCTTCGTGGGGCTATTTGGGGGTTTAGACTGAAAGAAATGGGATTTCCCCGATACTTGCCAAGTGAGCCGTCAAAAACGTCCTGGAATTCTCGGATGAGGTTGTCTTCCCAGCCGGTTGTAGTCACTCGATCGATCCCGGTCATCCCGATGCCCAATGGCGCGAACCATTCGATGTCCAGGAGGCTTGGTCTGTCTCGGTTGACTATGGTCAGCGGTAGCACCTTGACGTGTTAGGCGACTCAGAAATGTCCCATGCCGACTACAGGGATTTGGTTTCCCTGGTAGTCCTTGAGAGTTAGGTGCTGCTTCTGTAATTCTTTGGGTTTGATACCTGGGACTAGCTGTTTTATTGTGTCCCACGATACTATGGAGAGGAAGGACCCTGAGTCCACTTCCATCTTGCAGTGTTTTCCTTCGATTTTTACAATGACTTTAACTTTCTTCCCGCTTACCGTCTGAGCGCTCTTTATAGTGACAGTTTGGTGTGTATTGGCTCGCTTCTCTTGTTGCCACTTTCTCTCAGCTCGTTTAGGCTCAGCTCATGTTGGGGAATTTCTGCGTCTCATTGGGCTGTAGCTTTTTTTGTTCCTGCAGACTTTCTCGATGTGCCCTTGTTTCTTGCAATGCCTGCAGATGGCATCGAGAAATCTGCATTCGGCTCAGGAATGGTTTCCTCCGCAGCCAACGCACTCCCACCAATTCCTTCTTTCACGCTCTTTTCTGTTCGTGAGCAAACGGTGGATCTCGTCGTCTTCTTCGCTCGATTCGAATGTTTCGCCAGACTCTTCGTAATGGGTTGCGGTGGCAGGCTGCTTTCTGTCTTTGGTTGGGTTTGTTTCTTCGCTGTGTGTGTTCATCTTTTTCATCACGACGGCTGATTTTTTCGCGGCTTCAGCGGCTGTGGCTTCCGCGATGGCTTCGGTCACGGTGATGTTGGGCTTGTTGAGTAATTTACTCTGTGCGGTCGAGTCTCTCAGACCCAACACCACGCAATCCCTCATCGCTTCGTCAATGTTCAGGAAATCACACTCACCCCCTAGTTGTCTAAGGGCGGCAATGAAATCGGCAACGGTCTCTCCCTCTCTCTGGTCTCTGCAGTAAAATTCGTGTCGCTTTATTAAGTTTGACACCATAGGAGCGTAGTGTGCTTTGAGGATTCTTTACAATTCTGGCCACGTTAGTTGTTTAATGTCTCGGGGCTTCACAAGGGCCTTTGCCATCTTGAAAACCATTGGCCCGCAGTGAGTCAGGAACACAGCTCTCTTGCGTTGCTCTGAAATGTCTTCCATTTCATTGCTCTCCAAATACATCTGGAAGCAATCTGCATAGGAATCCCAATCCTCTTCGTTGGGATTGAAAGGTGCGGGCGGTGCGTTGTTTCCAGGCATCTTGGTTGTCATCTGGACTTCTTATCACCGCGTGCAGGTTTTTTCGTTTAGGATGATCCCACCTTCGTCGCCAGTGTTTTGTTCAGAAAACACACGAGGTAGTCCGGGTTCCAACAACAAATACTTTATTCTTTAACTAGTCAGTAAATAGGAACATTTGGCTGAAGCTGAGGCCAGCCTTTTATACAGGCTGGCTTGCCTGCTTGTAGCCAATGGCAGTTGCTTAAATTTGCCACCTTTCAGCAGCTCTTTGGATTGGTTCCTAGTGAACCAATCCAATGCTTAGTTTATTTGACCAAACAGGTTTGCAGATTTGGAGTCACCCACTTTACATATAGAACACATTACCTATCTTTAATTTTGATTATCTTTAAATACAGATGAACTTATATCAAATTTATTTGTTGGCTACTATTTTTGGGAATCAGATACCCACATTCTATCGAATAGTCATGTGCAGAACCTACCATGCAAAAAGCTAATCAGATCCTTTTTCCCCTGCAGGAGCATTGACTAAGTATCAATATTCCTAAATTCTAGAACTGGGATGAGATGGATGATGGATAGATAGATGGATAGATAGATAGATAGATAGATAGATAGATAGATAGATAGATAGATAGATAGATAGATAGATAGATAGACAGACAGACAGACAGACAGACAGATGATAGACAGATGGACAGAGCGTGTAAAATGAATTACTTGGATTCATGCCTTTTCCTTTTTCTTCAGTGTAAAGGTAAAAAAGGTAAAAGTGTAAAGGTAAAAAATATGCCAGACCAACAAATCTATCCTTCTATGAAACACTCTGGGCTATGCCTGAACAAAGAAAAATCACCACAGATTCTACATAAGGCATAGGGAAAAAGCTTGAAAATAATAGAAATCACACCCAGCCTGTTTCTCAGAGCTTCTGACAGATCAAAGCCTTTCTAATTCACACTCAAAGCTTCTTTATATTAGATACTAGAAAAGTATGTTTAGATAACATTACAGGGCTGACTTAAGTCATAAAACCCAGGAAATTTAAAATTAAGGTTGGCACTTCAGTCTTAAATCATGCAACTGAGAAGGAAAAAGGAAAAATAAAAAGGCCGATCAGGTGGGAACAAAAGCAGGGACTAAAATAATCTCTGTTTTTCTTCCTTAATTTATGCTGTTGGGAAGCAAAGTCAAAGTTTTATTACCTATAATCATTACTTGCTGTAACTTCCTGATTCCCATGTTACTGATTCTCCATTAGAGATAACATTTTTAATTTTGGATTTATTCAGTTGGGCAAGCGATAAGGACAAGTGTTTTTCAACCAATTTTAGAATGTTGTCTAATACTTCTTCTGATATGATGAAGAAGAACAGTCATAACATTTGCAAGAGTAAATGGTGAGAATAAAAGTAATGCAGCCTCATTAGTAGTTCTAAAAGTTATGTTTTCTTTTTCTGAACTGGAGATAGCTAATATGATTGTGGCCAAGATACAATGAAGTTATCCTGTTCTTTATGCTATAGCAAAATAAAGAATTTATCAATCAAAGGAGATTTTATTTTGAGATTTTACTATTAAGAAAATTGCTGTTTGATAAACCTAAAATAATAATGCCATGTTAGAATTCATACAAAGTTGTCATGTTGGACTTTACACAGAACTACAAATATATAAAAATTAAAGTTTATCACATAAAGTGCTTTATTTGGGTTTGGATCCAAAAATATCAAAAATATTTGAGCAGTCCAGACTTCTGGTGGCACTTCTGTTGAGGACAAACAGAGATCGCGATCATGTGCAGCTTCAATACGTGCTTACCCTGTTGGAGGGGTCCCTATGGGACTGAACCATCAGACCCACCTTGGAGGGATGGGGGAAGAGGGGAAGACTGCCAGCTGGGTTAAGGGGAGTTGCATCTTGCATCTCCCCTCCCTGGCTTGGTATACTCCCCTGGAAGACAGGGAGAAGCAGCAGTTTTAATGGCTGCCCTGAAGATGAGAAACTACTGGAACCTAATTATGTGCTGGAGAGGTGAAGTGGTGAGCAGCGTATATCCAGACAAGAGAAGTTGAATCTTTTATTTTAATAACCCCAAAAAGCAGAAAGAAAGATTCCTCACTTGAGAGTACAACAGTGGCAAATAGAAAACAAGAGGACAATATAAGGTAAATAAAAACACAGCTGTTTTCTCACCAGTCAGAAATTGGGGATTCTTCCAGAAAACCTAACTAGATTAATTCCATGATCAGAATGGAAATACATAACCTAGTGTTTTTCAAACTTGGTAATTTTAAGATGTGTAGACTTCAACTCCCAGAATTCCCCAGACAGCCAGGGAAGGGGAAACAGTAGAGACATTATCACCAAGCTAATCTCAATAATGGATATTCTCTTCTGGACCAGATTATGGAATGTTTAGGGATGGAAGAAACAATGGGAAATTTCACTACCAAGACATCTGTTAGAACACCCTGTCATGTGGGAGATTCTGTGCTTCCTCAATGATCTTATTCACTTCTGCCTCATTTACCAGAAAGTTGAAAAATAGATGAAAAGATCAAGTCTCTGAAATCTAGTCTTAACCAAAAAGAAGCTGGCTGAAATGCTTAAAGCAGTAGCAACTTTCATCTCCATGTTCATTACATTTTTGAATGGTAGGTCCAAAAAGCTTAGAGAAGTGCTGGATGGGTTAGTACAAAGGGAGCACAATAGAGTTTGTCTGAAAAAAGCATAAATTTCCTCTTTTCCATAAAAATAGCAATTATTATAGAAGTATTGACAATGTTTTAGGTGCATATTGGAAAAGGAATAATAAAAGGAATGAAGCTTACAATGTTTGATCCTTTTTTACTGCATCTGACACCCTCAAGTTACATAAACAATAACATGAAACTTCCAACATACATGCAATTGATCTTCACTTTTTAAATATAATTAAACCTTTATTCTCCTTCCATTCCCCAACATCTCACCCTGTTCTGCTTTACACTTGAAACTTAGTCAAAGAAATGCCCTAATTATTACAGCATGTTGTTTATAGGGTGTTCAGGATGTTTTATCAGCAGTATATGAACCTACCATGCCTTCTCTCAACTTCAGTGTGTTTATTCAATTTCAGGCTCTCCTAAATCCATTCTCAGCAGGTCTGGGGGAAGAAGCATTCTACTTTAAGATGCATAAGATAAAATCTACCCAAGAACCAACATGTATTTATCCATGTATTTATTTATTCAAATTATGTCCTTCCTGATTTCCAGGAATTTCAAGTTGTACTCCAGACTGTCTTTAAAATATCAATCTAGTGAGGTGGCATGGGGTGAAATTTAGAATCTGGCCCCAAATTACCCAGTGTGCTTGGATGACTGAAACCAGACTTGAATTTGCATCTGGTTCTCATTCTAATTTTAACCATTAAAACTATTGTGTTCATAAAAAGCCCTGAAACAGCTTCAGAAACTTAAAATACTTTCAGAAGTACAGCTATGTACAGCTGTTTTATTTAGGGATTATGTTCAAAATGATCCAGGAATTTAACTTTCATTCATATTAATCTAAGACAACAATATAATTAAATATACAATTTTTAAAAAGTCAGTTGATCTCAAGAACCAAGAAACTTTGAATATTATCTGGAAAATTAAATAAAGAAAAAGATTATTGAAATCCTGGTGTAGCTATTTCTTTCCCTCCCTCCCTCCCTCTCTCTCTCTTTCCCATCCATCCATCCACCCATCCTAATTGTGACACAGGTATTTCTTCCTCCCTTCCATCTCAATGTGATACAGGTATTGGAGAACTGTAATTGGGGAGTTTGTGAGCTTAGTATAATGTTGGGTTATTCTTTGTAAGGCAAAATTTGAAAACACTTTTAAGAGCTGAGGTCTCTCCAGCTCTGCTCAAGGTCTCTTCAGGCTCTCCAAGCTGAGCATGTTTCATCCAAGCTAGCAAAAATACAGACTGATAAGTGAGCCCACAATTAATAGTCTACCAGTTCAAGTATCAGCTTGAAGTAGTAACTCTCTTGAAGTTTCCATCACATGATGTATCATGTTTTTTTCCCTTCACAGAGCAGGGATGGGCATGGCCTGTGCATGGCACATCTGGTCCATGAGCCACCAGTTTGACACCCCTGCCTAGCCAAACAAGTTCTGAAAAATAGATGCTAGACCTCTTGAGGCATTGCCAATTTGTCAAGGTTTATAGACAGTAAGGGGATAAGAACAAAAAGTTTGACCTTGGTAATCCAGAAACTATCTTGTGATAGTTTCTTGTGATCTTCTTCTTGTGATCTTTTCTTCCAGAAATTGAATTTATTTGTTTATTTATTTATTTTATGCCACCCATCTCCCATATAAGGTGATTTAGAACATAGAACATAGAATAGTAGAGTTGGAAGGGACCTTGGAAGTCTTCTAGTTCAATCCTTTGCTCAAGCAAAAGATCTATACCATTTCAAACAAATGGTTGTTCAGTCCCTTTTTTAAAGTCTCCAGTAATGGAGCATCCACAACTTCTGAAGTCAAGCTATTCCATTGGTTGGTTGCTCTCAATGTTAGAATTTCCCCCTACTTACTTCTAGGTTGTTTATTCTTTGGTTAGTTTCCATCCATTGTTTCTGATTTTACCTTTTGATACTTTGGAAAATAGATTAACCCCTTTGCCTTTGTAGGAGCCCCTCAAATATTGGAACACTGTTATCATGTCACCCTAGTCCTTTTTTTCATTAGACTAGACATACCCAATTCCTGTAATCTTTCTTCAAATGTTTTAGCCTCCAGTTTCCCAATCATTCTTATTGATCTTCTTTCAGCAGCTTAGAGCAGAAAGAGTTGAAAAAGATAAGTGTGGTAATCAGGATTGAACTCAACTTCTTTTGGGTCTCTAATTTGTTCTCTCACCTTGTTGTCCTTTCATTTTTTAAAAAAACAAGTAAATCTTATAGGCTCCAATAATTTAACAATGGGTTTCCACAAGACTCCTCCAACATAAAACTTTCTGTATTTACTCTGAAGAAGCTAACCTACCTGTGAACTGAAGATTCATGTTCTGAGAATTAATATGGTTTAAAATATATTTTAGATAATTTATGTACATTTTTTTTTACAGTGATACATATGCTGGCAGAAACAGCAATTACTTTTCCTCATCACAGTACAGTACCAAAGAGCAGTTTTAGAAGTAAGTCCCTGAGAAATCCAACAATGTTCTTTTTAGTGGAGGACTCCTGCAGGGTGACATTAATAGTGCAATTAATGAAAGACATTGCTTCATAATATACAATCAATTCCCATTTACAGAAAAAAGAAACGTGGCCTTTAAAAAAAAAAAGTGAGCTCTTACTAGGAATGTAATCATCTTTTTTCAGATGTTGTACTTGAAGGTTTTGCCATGTGATATACAAATTTTCATGATTATTGATGAGCAAAAGGCATCTTGTGCTTGATTACTCCTCCTCAAATAAAGCTGATTGAATCCATTTTGCAAACCAAGTGACTGATGGAGGGGCAGTTTATGTTCACTTGAGGGTCAGAAAGATTGTTTCAACCTATTGCATCAAAAGCTTGACAAAAGCTTGGGGGCAGAAATTGACTCTATTTCTGCCCTGGCCCACTAACAGGTTACATCTAACAGTGTGACTAAATTGTCCACTGTTGTGCTAGGAAGTGATGAATAATCTAAGCATAGTAGTACACTACATCTAGTCTGCAAAGCCCCAAATATGAACAGTAGCAGCAAATATCTAATATTTTCTCTGCCTCTGCTTTATCGTCTAATGGTTATCCTACTTTTTGCAGCCCTAACATGGTATCCCTTAAATACTCAGCCATTAGGAGTTTTTAAAAATATGTGAATCCAAACACCACTTTCCATAACTAAATTCCTTCAAACACCTTCAGAAAACTTTACAAGTCATTTTATTAATAGTCTATTTAAGTCTTATATTTCTAGATTAATGGTGAGCAACTTTTCACTCACTGGACTCCATTCCATATTTCATACATCCCCAAAGAATGTGCACCAAAATAATCAGCCAAATATCAATATATAGAAACACATTTTTTAAACTTTAAAATAAAAATCCTAACAAAAGAACCTAAACTCAAGGAATTAATAAAGCTATTTTACCTAAAACAAAACAAAATAAACATAACATTGCAAAATATTCCCCAAGAGGCTAGGAGTGCCTAAACAAGGCCACGGACACAATCAGCAGACACAATAAGGAAAGAGAAATAACAATGTTTCCCTGAGCTTATCAACATAATATAATCGGAATGGTGCAGTGGCCAAGAGATGGAGCTCTTACCTCACAGTCAGGAGCTGTGAGTTCGATCCTAGTTAGAGGTTTATCTCTCTGGGCACAATGAAAATGTATCTGCTGTACAAAACTCTGCATTGGCAATAGAAGGGGCATCCAGTCATTATACTAGCTCTATTCTGTTGCCAGGATTCTACCCTGCAAGAGATTATGGGGTCATTAAAATATGATGATTGATTGATTGATTGTATAGAATTGCTACAAAAGTGTAGTAATTCTTTATACACAATAAGACTCCTTCTCTTTTACTGAGTCTATTTTTTTTTAACAAATTATACCTTTCTAGAAGTATATTCCAGTCACGGGTTACACCCCACCAAATTTCATTCATGATACCAATATCATGTAATAGGACTTTGAGTTATCCCCATTTAGTCCCCATACATTGAACATTAATATTCAGGCATCTGAGCTCTTTATAGCTGATTTTGTTGTTTTTGCTGTGTCTCCTTTTGTATAGCTGAGTGCCCCTTTCTTTGTACTACTTCCTTCCTCATTGTTAAATTAATTGTCTTCATACTTATGCTTTGGGTTTGGGTCTAGAAATTGGCCTAGCTCCCCCTCCAGATTTTGTTTAAAGCTGTTTGGGTGACCATGTGAAATGTCTTCCAAACACATTATTCCCAATCCTTATGAGGTGGAGCCTATCTCTTGGCAATAGTTCATCATGGAAGAAGTATAGAACATGATCCATGCATCCAAAGTTTTTTCGATGGCACCATTCCCTGAATCAGTGGTTTACCTCTGTAATTCTCTGTTCCTCATTGGATGTTGACCTTCCATCAGAAGCATGAATAAAAACACCACCTGCACTCTTCAGCATTTTATCTTCCTGCCTATTGATGTCAGAATGTAGTCTGGATTCTCAGGAAGAATGATGGCATTTAAGAGGATCAAGAAACAGTGAAGTTTAGATAATTTGGTTGGGAAAAATAGGGTGAAGTTTGCTCCCTCATAAGTCATCAGAGTATAACTTTAACAATGCAAGAAGTAGTTGCTTTAATTTGGCATGATTTCTGCCTATAAGTGAGGAACAATAAATGATACTGTTTAGAAGTAACTCTGTGTCTCTTTATTGTAGAAGTAGGACACTAGTTTCTCATAGTTCCTTGATAGTTTTTTTTATCAAATTCTTTTTTTGTTATATTTGTTCATACATGAAAGAAGTGAAAGGGATAATAATCAGTGGGCTTGATTAGTTTAGTAAACTCTCTGTCATGTTTTTGATCTTGGTACCTGGAAAACAACATACTTTCCTTGATAAATCTTCAGATCATTTTCCTTGAGAAGTGAGTTACCAGTCATCAATGCATGCCTTTTCTTCTTCAGGACACTGAAAGGATTCCTCTTTTCTGTGTCAGTCTGAGATTTTTTTTCATATCACTGAAGCACTTGATGAAGACCTTTCTCCTGAATTTAAATAAGAGGCATCTGGATTCAAATTTCCATTCCATCATCAAATACACTGGGTGACACAGAGCACTCATTCTCTTTATTCCTGATCTATCTAATTGAGTTTTTATTGTGAAGATAAAATGAGGAGAGACCTCCATGCCCTCAAATTTGAATTTCCAGATAAAAGGCACACTACACATGCAGTAACAAAATGCCTACAATAAGTACTAAAACATTGTTTTGCATTTATGAATATTTCACATTTTCTTCATTTTTGAAACATACTTTGAAAGCAACTTCATTTTCATCAGACTAAATTTAATTTAAAACAAAAACAATGCATTTTTTTCAGCATAAAGCTCCATGTACAATGAGGAATTCAGAAATGAAGTTTGGGGGGAAAATATTCCTCCAACATTATCTGGCTTTCCCAAATCAAAGTAAGTCCCCTTGTAGTTTCAATACTATAAATTCATGAGCAGAGTACACAGATCAGTTACATGTTGTGAAATAAATATAGCTTGTGCTTTGACAGATTGATGGAGTAAACCAGCTTTCATTGGGAGATGATAGAGAAAGGAAATGGGAAGACACCATGTTTCTAGTTAAAAAGTGATTTTGACTTTTTATACCAAGCATAATTCTTGCCTACTTTATAAAGGTTTTATTTCTACAACATAAATGATTATGAAAAGTCACCCTTTATTATTCCATTTGGATAAATTCTGAGCAATGAAAGAGAAACAAGTATAGATTGCTCAATTTTAAAAAGTAGCAATAGCAGCAAACCATGTCTAGTTTGTTCTCAGAAAAATGCTGATATGAGGAGAGAGGGAATTGATCTTGAGCACTCAAAGCCATTTTCTGCACTGTCTGTCTTTGAGAGTGACACTTTAGAACATTCCAGTGACACTGTTATTGCCACATCAATTTTATTTCCTGCAGCTACAAGCATAAGCAGTCTTTTGGCTATGGAGTCAAGGCTTTCACATCTAACTATAGCACAATATGCCACAGAGTTATTGTCTCAATGTACAAAGTGAAATAGTTAGAAGGGGGGTATTAAAATTAAAAAGTGGATGAGAAAATGAAGTGAAAGGTTGCATACTGTGAGAACTTTGCCATTATTAAACCAATGGAAAAAAATGTAGCTTGCAAGGCAATAGGAGATGCTTTATTCCTGATTATATCACACATTAAGGAATTATAATCAAATCTATTAAGCTCCCCTTTAAGGAACTATAATCAAATCTATTCTTGGTACATTGTTATAAGGACATAGGAAGTTCTTTCAATCCAATATTCTCATGAAGATATTCAGTACTAAGGATAGCAACCAGGAGGATTGCCACCTTTATTTTCAGGTAACATGAAAATGCCTAAGTTTGCTTCAGCATCTAAACAAGAAGATGAAAACTAAATGCAATATAAGGGAAGGAAATCTCTTAATGTGTATCTCAAAATCCAGAATACTGGTTGCAGATTCAATTCTAGGACAGGTTGAACATATTTCAGTGTGGGAGAAAAAGATTACCAAGTAAATGTGGACTCAAGTTCATTTGTGCCTGGGTCAGTCTTCCTTAAGCCCCTGTCACACTGCACCAACAGATGGAAAGAGGATGTAAAACGGAGAAAAACACTTGCCATCCATTGGTTAACGCGATACTTCCGTTCTGTACTCACTGCCTCCGTTTTGCTTCCTCTCTATCCGTCCAGCATCCGTCTATTGACATTTCATCCGCTCAAAAAGTTTTGAGCTGGACAAAACTTTCTGAGTGGAAAATGTATCCAATGCGTCCGTTCTGCATCCGCTAGCATATGGGGGACATCTGTTCTGCATTCATCGGCATCCGTTATGCGTCCGCTACATCCGCTTGGCATCCGCTGTGCATCCGCGCAATTCAAATCCGCTCCAGCAGAAAGCGGACACAGGGAGGAGGCGGAACGGATGTGGAACGGACGCGCACCATTAGTAGAATGGATGGAGAAAGGATGAAAGCGGATGCAGCACGCAAAGAAAGCATTTAAAAAGGAAAAAACGTTCGCATAGGGGACCTATCTCAGATATTAAGGATGTCTAGAGGATGCCTAGAGGATGCAAAAGGACACATAGGGGAAAACCTATATTACCTATAAAAAGGGGGAGCAACTCACCTGGATCTCATTTTCAGACCAGCAGCCCTGCTGTGCAGACCTCTGCAGCCTTCATCTGCCTCTTGCTCTTCCACAGCATCCAGTCATGTCCACCTTGGATCGTAACACAGTCCTTTTGGTAGCCACCATCGTTCTGCAACAGTGGGAAGCCATCTACAGGCTCTGTGAACTCTACTATGGGAAGAAAAGGAGGTGGCCAATAAGCGTCTGGGTCTGAAGAAGGATCGAGAGAAGAGCAGAGTATGGACTGTACAACAAGCTGATGGTGGAGCTCAGGAATGAAGACACTCGTGCATTCCAGAACTTCATGAGGATGCCTCCAGCCATGTTTGACGAAGTTGTGGAGCGGCTGACACCCAGGTTGAGCAAGACAAACACCAACTTCCTGCCCGGCCTGGAACCTGGGCTCAAGGTGGCACTCACTCTGCGCCACCTGGCCTCAGGGACCACCTACAGAAGCATGCAGTATGGCTGGAGGGTGCCACACAAAACCATCAGCATTGTGGTCAGAGAAGTGGTGCAGGCCATCATCGAAGAATACATAGAGGAGCTCCTCCAGTGCCCCTCCACTGAAGAAGGCTGGAAGAAAGTTGCAGAAGAATGGTATCACAGGTGGAACTTCCCACACACTGTTGGAGCCATAGATGGCAAGCACATGGCCTGCAAAGCACCAGCCAAGTCGGGGTGCACTTATTTCAATTACAAGGGCTTCTTCAGCATCGTCCTCTTCGCCATGGTCGATGCTGACTACAAGTTCATGTACATTGATGCTTCAGGCAACAGGTCAGCTTCAGATGCCCAGGTATACAATGCCAGTCATCTCAAGGAGGGGCTGGAACGCAACCTTATCATGGGCTTCCCAGATCCAGAACTCCTGCCCAACGACATACAAGATGTGCCCCACTTCATCATGGGGCATGACGCCTTCTCCCTCAGAACCTACCTCATGAAGCCCTACACCTCTAGATGCCTCACCCTTGAAGAGGGGATCTTCAACTACAGGCTGTCCAGGGCAAGGCGGGTGGTGGAGAATGCCTTTGGCATCCTGGCCAACAGGTTCCAGGTACTTCTCACCACCATGCAGCATCGCCCAGAGACCGTGAGGAGGATTGTGGAAGCTTGCTGCATCCTGCACAATCTCATGCGCACCCGCTACCCAGTCTTGCAGAACAGGCTCGTGGACCTCCAACAAGGCAATGGGGACATGGAGCCTGGTGAATGGAGGCAAGGGCAAAACCTGATAGACACTGAGGATGTGCAAGCCCCCAACAGAGCCTCACATGAAGGGAAGAAGCAGCGCAACCTCCTGAGACACTGGTACAACTCCCCAGCTGGAGCAATGGAGTGGCAAGACAGGATGGTAGATGATTAATGGATTCTTCCTTCAGCCTGTCTCATCACACGGATGAGATTGGGCCATGTATGTTGGGTGGGCCTACAATGAACAGGGCATTTAATAAATTGTTGTGTTTATGTTGACATGTGTGGATCAATGATTACATTAGTATTGATAATGAAGGGCCATAGGTGTGGCACCTGGGAGGGTGGACCATACAGTCCCACTATGCTTGCACTGGAGTTTTATCTATCCCCTCAGCTATCTCAACCCATCCCATAGCTATCTTAACCCATCCCAAAGTTATCCCTGCCCATCCCACAGCTATCTTAACCCATCCCACAGATATCCTAACCCATCCCATAGGTATCCCTGCCCATCCCACAGCTATCCTTACCCATCCCACAAGCATGCAAAGGCTTAAACCATTTCTAAAAGTTTCCACCAAGACTTTATTTAATAAAATAAATGAGGCAAGTGTGTGAAGCAAAGATAATCTTTATTAATAACAAGCTGTAAAAGAAAAATGACCCAAGTCAAGTGTCCAAATAAAGTCTACAGGTAGCCACCCAGTCTCTGGCACTCTTATTGGTCATTCGGAGGTGTGCCCAGTCTCAGGGGTGAAGGGTCCAGGTGCTGTGGAGGTGGCTGCTGCAGCAGGAGTGCTGTTCTGAAGCCCCACTGGGGTGCCTGGGCCTGAGAGGACAACAGGGGACGGTGCGTTGAGGAAGCTCTCAGACAGCTGGCTCAGCCCGGTGATGTTGAGAGCTCCTTCCTCCATGCCATGAGGTGTCAGTCTCAATACCGAGGACAGATGTACTGAGGCCGGGCTTGGCTGTGGGGTGGAGGAAGGAGCAGTGTAGTGGGACTGTCTGGTCTGCATCTGGGTGAGGACTGGCATGGGTATCATCGGTGACGTGGGTGGCATCGGTGGCGTCAGTGGCATCAGTGGCGTGGGTGGCATCAGTGGCGTGGGTGGCATCAGTGGCATCAGTGGAACCGGTGGCAACAGTGGCGTCCGATGAGCCTGTGCCTGGACTGGAAAGGGCTTCTGTCTATGCTGCTGGACCTCCTGGTAGCCATAGCCCTGGTAGGTGAGGGCCTGTGGAAAGCCTTAGAATGGGAGTGACATCACCTGGGGTGGAGGAGCAGACCTGGACTGGGTGGGAGCAGGTTCCTCTGGATCTGGAGGGTTGTGAAGCAGATCGGTGATCCGGTCTTTCACCACCTGGTACTGGGGTTCTGCCATGTCCGTGAGGGTCAGGTTCACATAGGTGAGGAAGGGCTTGCGGTTGGAGAATGAGGAGTCGGTGTGGACCAGCTGAGAGAGGAGATATATGCTGCTCCGGATGGTGTCCCTGATCTCCAGCAGGACAGTGTGGCTCTGTCCCTCCTGTCTGGCTCTCTGCCTTTCTGTGGATGTGGAGCTGGGGGTGGATGCGGGTAGGACTGTGGTGGAAGTGCCGTCTCCTTTCTCCTACTGCATCAGAGAATCCTCCACACACTCCGCCACGGTTAATACAACTGTCCGCGGGTCTCCGCCGTGGGATACTCCACAGAAACCTGCCTGGAGACAGGAGCTGACTCTCGGCCGGAAGAGGACTGGCTCTCAGCAGGCTGCCGGAGAGAGAGGGTTGTGAGAGGGGATGCTCCTCGGTGGTGGATCTCACCCTCCAGGAAGCTGCACTTGGCCATGACATAGGTCTCTCTGTCTTTCAGCTTGACCGTGGCCTGGCCAGATTTTTTGAGGTGCAGCTTCCCGTACCAGGTATGCATGTGCTTCCACCAGCCGAGGAGCACCTCTGAAGTGTAGCCCAGGCTCTCTGCCTTCTCTCTCCAAGCAGCCTGCTTCTTTTTGTTTTCCCTGTACAGCCTGTGTCCCTTCCACCATAGATAGTCATTCTCTCTCAGCCACTCCAGCACCTCATCCTCATGTTCCTCCTCAATGGAGTGTTGCCTCCTCTCCCGTTCTCGCATATGCCTCTTCCTCCCTTTGGCAGGACCAGATGGGCCTTCATCAGAGGGGCTTCCAGGTTGTAGGGACTGCTCCTCCACACCACCAGCAGCACCAGCAGGATCATCATCCTAATCAGCAGCAGCAGCACCAGCAGCACCACAAGCAGGATCATCATCATCATCATCATCAGTAGCAGCAGCAGCACCAGCAGGACCAGGATCAGCAGCAGCACCAGCAGGACTAGAAGCACGAGCAGGACCAGGAGCACCAGCAGGACCAGGAGCACCAGCAGGACCAGGAGCACAAGCAGGACCAGCAGGACCAGCAGGACCAGCAAGACGAGCAAGACCAGGAGCACGAACAGTACCAGCAGGATGAGCAAGACTAGGAGCACGAGCAGGATGAGCAGGACGAGCAGGACGAGCAGGATGAGCAGGATCAGCAGTACAAGGAGCAGCATCAGCAGAGTAAGCACAAGCAGAAGCACCACCGCCATAAGCATCATCATCAGCTCCTCCAGAAGCAGAAGCAGCAGAAGCCCCAGCCCCAGAAGAGCGAGCCCGTGCTGCAGAAGCCCCAGCAGAAGCAGAGTGAGGGCCAGGGGGTGGGAGGGTGGCCCTGTCCCTCTTGCCAGGGCTGGAAGCAGATGGCTGAGGCCCTCTCTTCTTCCCCATGGTTGTGGGGTTGCTGGCTGGCAGCAAGGCTGGCAGGCAGGCAGGCAGGCAGGCTGGCAGGCTTGCATGCAGGCTGGCAGGAAGGCAGGCAGCAAGGCTGGCAGGCTGGCTGGCAGGCAGGCTGGCACCAAGGCTGGCAGGCATACTGGCAGGCAGGCTGGCAGGCAGGCAGGCTGGCAGGCAGGCTGGCACCAAGGCTGGCAGGTATACTGGCAGGCAGGCTGGCAGGCAGGCAGGCAGGCAGGCAGGCAGGAAGCAAGGCTGGCAAGCAGCAAGGCAGCAAGGCTGGCAAGCAGGCTGGCAGGCAGGCTGGCAGGGAGGCTGGCAGGAAGGCTGGCA
>BLBF01000005.1:18078861-18139222 GCA_015471245.1 Laticauda colubrina
ATCAAACTCCAAGTCCAATGAACACAGATCCAGGCTCCCAGCCAATCAGAATGGACCAGCCTCAAATTTGAAACCAGGAACTATCTCTATACAGAAGCCTGAGGATGGCAGATGAGATTCTGCTGAAACGATGCTACAACTTTAACAGAGCTACAATGACGTGGGATAATACCCGAAGGAAATTAAACAGCACACATACATACATACATACATACATACATACATACATACATACATATATATTTCCTTCTCAGCTGCAAATACTTATAGTAGATCTGAAATACATTGAAATCAGAGTGGTAGATTTAGTGAGAAAACGTACTGATCCCTTTCAGGAATATCAGAGTTAAAATATAATTATTTCCATGGTGGCATAGTGATTAGAGTGCAGTACTGCAGACTACTTTTGCTGACTGCCAGTTGCCTGCAATTTGGCAGATCGAATCTCATCACGTTCCAAGTTGACTCAGCTTTCCATCCTTTCAAGGTCGGTAAAATGAGGACCCAGATCGTTGGGGGCAATATGCTGACTCTGTTAACCACTTAGAGAGGTCTGTAAAGCACTGTGAAGCTATATATAAGTCTAAGTGCTAGTGCTATTTCCGAAGTTTTGAAAGTGATATATCTACTTAGGCTGTTTCAGTCATACAAAATATAACCTTCTTATAAAAAATCTAATTACCATGATTTGATTTCTTTGAATCAAAGATCACTTTTGAAATATTTTGCCAGCAAACTCATGATTTGTAGAATTGAAAGTCTTCATTGTAATAAAAGCATATAAAAATGATCATTTCACTCTATTTTAGAACATTTAAAATTAATAGTCATTTATAAATCCTTTAAAGACTATATTACAGTCATTTTTCTTTGACAAAATTATCCATCTACATAAAGAGTATGGGTACCCCAAAATCTCCAATTCGCATTAACAGTTCCAAACAAATAATCCAATGGACATATAATCCAATCTAATTCTCCCAATAGGAATCAAATTATAATAGACTTCTTTTTACAAGAAGTCAGTATACCTCTGTATAACTGAAACAAAGTCTCCAAAATTCCAAAATAATGATAGTCTAATTCTACAATTTCTGAGGGGAATGAATGTAAATGAGATGTGAGATCTTGACACCTTGTTATTTTTTACAATTAGCAATTGTATTTTTCTTTTTTCTTTTTTTTACAAATTTTTATTAGTTTTCAATAAACAAACATACACAAACAAAACACAAGATATCAAAACATAAAACTTCTTTTTGGAAAGTGGATTAGTCCTGGGTTACATCTTTTTATACAGACATAGATTCAAAATTCATGCTCACTTTTTATCCAATTTCATATCTTATTTACCATTCCACATTTTCTACATAGCTTCTCCCCTCTTTTCACTCTTTTCACTCTCTTAATTCTATTTTATTTATTTCATCTCAATTTAAATCATTATACATATTTCTTTTGTCTGTTCTATTTCAATTTTCTATTATCTTTTCTCATTAACACAAAATTTCTTCTGTAATCACTGATTGAAATATGACGCCTTTGAATCTTTCCCCTAAATTTAACACTTAAATTAATATATACTTTTCATTCTGATTCTGCTTAGTACATTCTAAAGCTACTTACTATATTATAAAATAAAATAAAAATAATAAGTTTCTAATATAATTACAACAATAATCCATAGCAAATTAAACTCTATTATTAAATCCAGTTTTCTAATGTTATTTCAGGTATAAATACAACAATATAATCTTATGTATTTTTGCAGAGTCTCTTTTTTTAAGCATATTTTTACCCACTGTTTCTGAATAAATCTTGTTTCTTTACATCTTATTTTAAACCTTTATAACTTCTCTTCCCTTATTCCTTTCCTTTCTTCTTCTATTTCAGTTTTCTATTTATCTTTTCTCATTAACACAAAGTTTCTCCTATAATCACAGATTGAAATATAATACCTTTAAATCTTTCCCCTAAGTTTAACACTTAGAATAATATATACTTTTCATTCTGATTCTACTTAGTGCATTCTGAAGTTGCTTACTGTATTATAATATAGAAAAGAATAATAAATTTATAATATGATTAAAACAATAATCCATAGCAAATTAAACTGTATTATTAAATCCAATTATTTCAAATATAAATACAACAATACAATCTTGTGTACTTTTCTTTTTTAATTATATTTTTACCCAGTATCACCAAATAGATCTTGTTTCTTTACATCTTGTTGTAAACCTTAATAACTTAATAACTTCTCTTCCCTTTGTCCCTTCTTTTCCTCTCCAATCCTGCCTTTACCCCTTTGTCTCCTAGTACATCTTTTATCTGTTCTATTTCAATTTTCTATTTGTCTTTTCCCTTTAACACAAAAATTCTCCTGTAATCACAGATTAAAGTATGATGCCTTTGAATCTTTCCCCTAAATTTAACACTTAAATTAATGTATACTTTTCATTCTGGTTCTGCTTAGTAAATTCTGAAATGACTTACTGTATTATAAAATAAAAGAGAATAATAAGTTTATAATATAGTTAAAACAATAATCCATAACATATTAAGCTCAATTATTAAATCCAATTTTCAAACATTATTTCAAATATAAATACAACAATACAATCTTAAGGCCCTGTCACACTGCCCAACGGATGCAAAACGTTTGTAAAAAGGACACAACGGACAAGCAAAATGTTCCATCCATTGTTATCCACTCTCAAAAGGGACAAAAATTTGCATAACTGGAGCAGATAACACGGAAAGGAACGGACGCGGAGAGGACGCAGGGTGGATGCAAAGCGGATGCGGAACGGAAGCCCAGCGGATGGAAGCGGATGGGAGCGGATGGCACATCTGCTAGACTTCCGGGGGACCTCAGCAAAGTGGACGCGGAACGGATACAGTGGATGCACAGCGGATGTACAGCGAATGGAGCGGATGCACAGCGGAAGCCTAGCGGATACCTGACGTTAATTGCGCATGCGGGGGGGATTTATTGCGTCAGCCCCGCGGATATAAAGGGAAGCAGCTCGCACGTGGCCAGCATTCAGAGGAAAGACCTGCTGCCGGATACATCGAGTCCTTGCCTGCCCTGCCTGCATGCCTCCCTGCAAGCCTTGCTGCCAGCCTTGCTGCAAGCCTTCCTGCCAGCCTGCCTCCAAGCCTGCCTCCCAGCCTGCCTCCCAGCCTCCTGGCCAACATCCCTGCCAGTCTTGCTCTCTGCCTGCCTGCCAGCCTTGCTGCCAACCTGCCTTCCAACCTCCCTGCCAGCCAGTCTGCCTGCCAGCCTTGGTGCCTGCCTGCCTGCCAGCCTTCGTGCCTGGCTGCCTGCAAGCCTTCCTGCCAGCCTTGGTGCCAGCCATCCTGCCAGCCTTGGTGCCTGTCAGCCTCCCTGCCAGCCTCCCTGCCAGCCAGCAACCCCACAACCACGGGGAAGAAGCAAAAGCCTCAGCAACCTGCCGCCATCCCTGGCAAGAGGGACCCTCCCGCCCCCTGTCCCTGACTCTGCTTCTGCTGGGGCTTCTGCTGCTTGGGCTCGCTCTTCTGGTGCTGGAGCTTCTGCTGAAGCTGCTCCTGGCGGTGGTGCTTCTGCTGGTGTTTACTCTGCTGAAGCTGCTCCTGGTCCTGCTGGTCCTGCTCGTCCTGCTCGTGCTCCTGGACTTGCTCATACTGCTCGTCCTGCTCGTGCTCCTGGTCTTGCTCGTGCTCCTGGTCTTACTGGCACTGCTGGTGCTTACTCTGCTGCTGATGATCCTGGTCCTGCTGGTGCTGCTGCTGCTGCTGCTGCTGATGATGATGATCCTGCTGGTGCTGCTGACGCTGATGATGATGATGATGATCATGCTGCTGCTGCTGCTGATGATGATGATGATTATGATTATGATCCTGCTGGTGATGATGATGATGATGATGATGATGATGATGATGATGATGATCCTGCTGGTGCTGCTGCTGCTGGTGGTGGTGGTGGTGTGGAGGAGCAGCCCCTACTACCTGGGAGCCCCTCTGATGAGGGCCCATCTGGTCCTGC
Source organism: Laticauda colubrina (assembly GCA_015471245.1). Lineage (NCBI taxonomy): Eukaryota > Metazoa > Chordata > Lepidosauria > Squamata > Elapidae > Laticauda > Laticauda colubrina. The sequence continues at coordinate 18,082,892 of BLBF01000005.1, forward strand.
CAAAGGGAGGAAAAGGAGTATGCGACAATGGGAGAGGAGGCAATACTATATTGAGGAGGAACACAAGGGTGAGGTGCTGGAGTGGCTGAGAGAGAATGACTATCTGTGGCGGAAGGGACACCGGCTGCACAGGGACACCAAAAGGAAGCAGGCTGCTTGGAGAGAGAAGGCGGAGAGTATGGGCTACACTTCAGAAATGCTCCTCGGCTGGTGGAAGAACATGCACACCTGGTACAGGAAGCTGCACCTGAAGAAATCTGGCCAGGCCACGGTTAAGCTAACGGACAGAGAGACCTACCTCATGGCCAAGTGCAGCTTCTTGGAGGGTGAGATGCGCCACCGAGGAGCAGCAGCAGCCCCTCTCACAACCCTCTCTCTCCGGCAGCCTGCTGAGAGCCAGTCCTGTTCCGGCCAAGAGTCAGTCCCTGTCTCCAGGCAGGTTTCTGTGGAGCGTGCCATGGCGGAGAACCCGCGGACAGGTGTTGTAACCGTGGTGGAGCACGTGGAGGACTCCCTGGTGTGGTGGAAAAAAGGAGATGGTGCGTCCACCACAGCCGTAGCCACCCCCCCCCCAGCTCCACCTCCACAGAAAGGCAGAGATCCAGACAGCAGGAGGGGCAGAGCCACACTGTCCTGCTGGAGATCAGGGACACCATCCGCACCAGCATAGATCTCCTCTCTCAGCTGGTCCACACTGACTCCTCATCCTCCAACCGCAAGCCCTTCCTCACCTATGTCAACCAGACCCTCAGGAACATGGAGGAACCCCAGTACCAGGTGGTGAAGGACCAGATTACCGAGCTGCTTCACAACCCTCCAGATCCAGAGGAACCTGCTCCCACCCAGTGCAGGTCTGCTCCTCCACCCCAGGTGATGTCCCTCCCATTCCAAGACTTCCCACAGCCCCTCACCTACCAGGGCTATGGCTACCAGGAGGTCCAGCAGCACAGGCAGCAGCCCTTTCCAGTCCAGGCACAGAGTCATCGGGCAACACCGTTGCCACCGGTTCCACTGATGCAAAAGATGCCACCCACGCCACTGATGCCACCAATGACAGCGATGCCACCCACACCACCGATGCCACCCACGCCAGTCCTCACCCAGCTGCAGACCAGACAGCCCCACTACACTACTCCTTCCTCCACCCAACAGCCAAGCCCAGCCTCAGTACATCTGTCATCAGTACTGGGGCTGACACCCCATGGCATGGAGGAAGGACCTCTCAGCATCACGGGTCTGAGCCAGTTGTCCAAGAGCTTTCTCAACACACTGTCCCCTGTTGTCCTCTTGGGGCCAGGCACCCCAGTGGTGTTTCAGACCAGCACTGCAGCAGCACCCACCTGCACAGCACCTGGACCCTTCACCCCTGAGACTGGGCACACCTCTGAGTGACCAAGAGGAGTGCCAGAGACTGGCTGGCTGGCTACCTGTGGACTTTATTTTTCTTTAACAGCTTGTTGTTCAATAAAGTCTATCTTTGATTCACACACTTGCTTCATTTATTTATTTTTTTATAAAGTCTTGGTGGAAACTTTTAGAAATGTTTTAAGCCTTTGCATACTTGTGGGATGGGTTAAGATAGCAGTGGGATGGGCAGGGATACCTGTGGAGTGAGCAGGGATACCTTTAGGATGGGTAATAGCTGTGGGGATAGATAAACCTCCAGTGCAAGCATAGTGGGACTGTATGGTCCACCCTCCCAGGTGCCACACATATGGCCCTTTATTATCAATAACAATTTAATAATCATCCACACATGTCAACACAAACACAACTCTTTATTAAATGCCATGATCATTGTAGGCCCACGCAACATACATGGCCCAATCTCATCAGTGTGATGAGACAGGCTGAAGGAAGCATCCATTAATCATCTATCATCCTGTCTTGCCACTTCACCGCTCCAGCTGGGGAGTTGCACCAGTGTTTCAGCAGGTTGCGCTGCTTCTTCCCTTCACATGAGGCTCTGTTTGGGCCTTGCACATCCTCAGTGTCTATCAGGTTTCGCCCTTGCCTCTATTCCCCAGGCTCCAAGTCCCCATTGCCTTGGTGGAGGTCCACGAGCCTGTTCTACAACGCTGCGTAGCGGGTGCGCATGAGATTGTGCAGGATGCAGCAAGCTTCCACGATCCTCCTCACGGTCTCTGGGCAATGCTGCATGGTGGTGAGAAGTACCTGGAACCTGTTGGCCAGGATGCCAAAGGCATTCTCTACCACCCGCCTTGCTCTGGACAGCCTGTAGTTGAAGATCCACTCTTCACGCGTGAGGCATCTGGAGGTGTAGGGCTTCATGAGGTAGGTTCTGAGGGAGAAGGCATCATCCCCCACGATGAAGTAGGGCACATCTTGCGTGTCGTTGGGCAGGGGGTCTGGATCTGGGAAGCCCACAATGAGGTTGCATTCCAGCCCCTCCTTGAGGTCACTGGCGTTGTATTCCTGGGCATCTGAACATGACCCGTTGCCTGAAGCATCGATGTACATGAACTTGTAGTCAGCATTGACCATGGCGAAGAGGACGATGCTGAAGAAGCCCTTGTAGTTGAAATAAGTGGACCCCGGCTTGGCTGGTGCTTTGCAGGCCACGTGCTTGCCATCTATGGCTACAATGGTGTGTGGGAATTTCCATTTCTGATACCACTGCTCTGCAACTTTCTTCCAGCCTTCTTCAGTGGAGGGGCACTGGAGGAGCTCCTCCAGGTATTCTTCGATGATGGCCTGCACCACTTCTCTGACCACAATGCTGATGGTGTTGTGTGGCACCCTCCAGCCGTACTGCATGCTGCTGTAGGTGGTCCCTGAGGACAGGTGGCACAGAGTGAGTGCCACCTTGAGCCCAGGTTCCAGGCTGGGCCGGAAGTTGGTGTTTGTCTTGGTCAACCTGGGTGTCAGTCGCTGCACAACTTCGTCAAACATGGCTGGAGGCATCCTCATGAAGTTCTGGAATGCACGAGTGTCTTTGTTCCTGAGCTCCACCATCAGCTTGTTGTACAGTCCGTACTCTGCTCTTCTCCCGATCCATCTTCGGACCCAGATGCTTCTTGGCCGCCTCCTTTTCTTCCCGTAGTAGAGTTCACAGAGCCTGTAGATGGCTTCGCACTGTTGCACAAGGATGGTGGCTACCAAAAGGACTGTGTTATGATCCACGGTTGACATGACTGGATGCTGTGGCAGAGCAAGAGTCAGATGAAGGCTGCAGAGGTCTGCACAGCAGGGCTGCTGGTCTGAAAATGAGATGCAGGTGAGTTGCTCCCCCTTTTTATAGGCAGTATAGGTGTCCCTTTGCATCCTCTAGGCATCCTCTATCCTCCATCCGGATGCCTAGCGGATGCATAGCGAATGCAGAACCGACGAATTGGATACATTTTCCATGCAAAAGTTTTGAGCAGCTCAAAACTTTCTGAGCAGATGAAACATCCATAAACGGATGCTGGATGGATAGAGAGGATGCAAAACGGAGGCAGTGAGTACAGAACGGATACATCACGTTAACCAATGGATGGCAAGTTTTTTGTCCATTTTACATCCTCTTTGCATCGGTTGGTGCAGTGTGACATGGGCTTTATGTACTTTGCAGAATCTCTTTTTTAATCATATTTTTACCCACTATCTCTAAATAGATCTTGTTTCTTTACATCTTGTTTTAAACCTTTGTAACTTGTCTTCCCTTTTTACCTTCCTTTCTTCTGCAATCCTGTCTTTTTGCCCCCTTGTCTCTTAATCTCCACCTTCTTGATCTCCACCTTCTTCTGTATGTCTCTTTTCTGTTGCTTTCTAACATTATATCAATTTTTCATCTTATTTTCCCTTTTTTGGTTGTTTTTTTAAATGTTAAATTCTCCATTCTCATTCCCTTCTTTCCCTTTTCTTCCCCAGGTAAAATTGTTTGTTCATTAAAGATAGCTTCTTCTTCATCGCAATCTTCTTGTTCTTGTAGTTTCTGGTAGGTATAAATCACCATTTCTTAAAAATGGAAGACAGATCCAGAACAGCTCTTCCCTTCTTGGTCCTCTTCTTTTAGCTTTTTAAATTCAATTTTCAATTCATCAAGTAGTGCCATTATAAAAAGTTTTTTTTAAATAACCCAAATATTTTTAGTCTTTCAAATAGTAATTTCCAAAAAGTCCCAAAATCACCAATTAATCCAAATACACACAGTCTGTTTCATTTTGCACTTTCTTCTTTTTACATTTTCTCTTCCGGGGGTTATAGTTCAGTTATAAAGCTCCAGTTGAAATATATCTTTTAGAAGTTTTATTACAATTCCGCTCTAATCTTGTAAATTACAAGCAGCCTCTGCCAAGAAAATCTCAATGTTAGTTTTTTTCCTCTCTCTTCCCACTTATAGCAAAAAAATAATAATAATTTTTTCAATGCTCAGAAATCTTTATTGTCCCCTTAGCTTCAATTTTCAATTTAATTACCTGCTGATGCCAAAATGGTTTTTTCGGATTTCTCCATTCATTTGCTATCACCATAATGAAGGAGAGTGAGAAAAAACAAACTTTCCCTTTTTACTTTCATTCACCGCTTCTTCCATCTTCATAGGAAACGATGTATCTTTAATGATACTTAAAGTCCAGGGCATTTAGGTATTACTTGTCATCCTGATTAGCCAAAAACTTTCACTTTCTCAGCTTCCTCCTGCACATTCTTATCCGGATGAAAGCTTCTTTGTGGTGGCCATTGCTGACTGCCACTCCACCAGTTTTGGAAAAGAGAGTTAAGCCAGCTGAGAGGGGGGTTGTAATTCCCCCGGACCCCTGCTGGGTCTCCCCTGTCTTCAGTTACCTCTATGGGGTAACTATAGCCCCCAAATCCAGCTGGATCGGAGGCACTCCAGCGGCGAGTGCAGCAGGAACCGCGCACGATCGCGGACTCCTGCCATAGCCAAAGCCTTGCAAACTGGAAGCAATTTTATTTTTCTTGAACAATATGGAAGATAGCCATGCTTGTAAGGGTTTCTCAAAATCCAAGAGACCAGCACAAGTGACTTATAAATGAAATCAATCAAGCAGGTATTCTCATCAATATTTTTTATGATGGTCAGAGTTTTTGGATAGCAGATATAAGTGTAAACATGTTGGAATATATGCAGTAGCCTCAGCAGAGAAGATTGGCAGTGTATAGTATCTGATTTTCTTCTCTGAAATTGAGAAAAAGCCAATGTTCAAGTAGAAAATATTAAACTTAAGGCAACAGTGCCTCAGTACTGGACCATTGAAGGTAGGATTTTATCTGCAGAAGATTTCCACGATCTCATTAAGAAAAGTTAGTGCAGAACACCATACTATTTAGGTGTATCTTGAAATATTGGAAGAAGGTAAACATGGAGAATCATAGAATATGATCTTGATTTTAAGGAAATATAAAGCTGAATGTAATTTAACATTTCTTGGGTTTCACGACAGGTTATTTTGATATAGTCAGAAAAAAAATAAGTAGAATTTCATGGTAAGAGACAATCATAAAAAGAAGGTAATATGAATGGTTCAATCACAAAGATTTACAATGTGAAAAAACTGAAAGTCAGCAAAAGAAGCCATACAGGAAGCTTACTGATGATCTGAAAATCATAAATGACACATATTAAGGAGTAATAATGAGAACTGAAATTCCCCAACCATTCCTTGGAATCAAGCTTGAAAAGCACAAAGCCAGGTGTCCATTAAAGGATTGATAATGGCCAAAAGAAGCACCAGGTTTCAGTTGCTCCTTTATAAAACTTATAAAGCCAAATAGTGCTGTCATGTTGACAGAGGACAATCAACTGCTTAAAGGAGCTTAATTCTAACAGAGTGTGCACTAAAGATTCTAATCTAGCTGTCTGAATAACTCCTGCCAAGTTTGAGCTTAAATGCTCCAAAGCAGGAAAAGAGAGAGCCATCACACTATTGCTCCAGAATAGGAAGAATAGTTATCAAGCCCTGCATTATAAAGCCATGACAAAGGTAGAAAAAAGACACACTGATTTAAATTGCAGAGGGCAATGCATTCTCATGTTGAAAATCAACTGTTTAAAGCAGTTTAAGGCCCTGTCACACTGGCCGACGGATGCAAAACGTTTGTAAAAAGGACATAGCGGATGAGAAAAATGTTCCATCCGTTGTTATCCGCTCTCAAAAGGGGCAAAAATTTGCATAACCAGAGCAGAAAACACAGAAAGGAACGGATGGGGGGAGGATGCAGGGCAGATGGAAAGCGGCTGCTCCACGGAAGCCTAGCAGATGGAAGCGGATGGGAGCAGATGGCACATCTGCAAGGCTTCTGGGGGAGCGCAGCAAAGTGGATGCGGAATGGAAAGAGCGGATGCAGAGTGGATGCCGAGCGGATGAAGCGGATGCACAGCGGAAGCCTAGTGGATGAAGCGGATGCAGAGTGGAAAACTAGCGGATGCCTAGTGGAAGCCTAGCGGATGCCTAGCGTTCAATGTGCATGCGGGGAGGATGCATTGCGTCAGCCCCGTGGATAAAAAGGGAAGCAGCTCCCAAGCAGGTCAACATTCAGAGGAAAGACCTGCTTCCAGACACATCAACTGCCTGCCTGCCTGCCAGCCTTGCTGCCAGCCTGCCTGCCAGCCAGCAACCCTACAACCATGGGGAAGAAGGGAAAGCCTCAGCCATCTGCTGTCAGCCCTGGCAAGAGGGACAGGGCCACCCTCCCACCCCCTCGCCCTCACTCTGCTTCTGCTGGGGCTTCTGCAGCACGGGCTTGCTTTTCTGGGGCTGGGGCTTCTGCTGCTTCTGCTTCTGGAGGAGCTGATGATGCTGCTTATGGCGGTGGTGCTTCTGCTCGTGCTTACTCTGCTGATGCTGCTTCTGGCAGTGGTGCTTCTGCTGGTGCTTACTCTGCTGAAGCTGCTTCTGGTGGTGGTGCTTCTGCTGGTGCTTACTCTGCTGAAGCTGCTCCTCGTCGTGCTGGTCCTGCTGGTGCTCCTGGTCCTGCTGGTGCTCCTGGTCCTGCTGGTGCTACTGGTGCTGCTGGTCCTGCTGGTGCTCCTGGTCCTGCTGGCGCTGCTCATGCTGCTGGCGCTGCTGGCGCTGCTGGTGCTGCTGGCGCTGCTGGTGCTTACTCTGCTGCTGATGATCCTGGTCCTGCTGCTGCTGCTGCTGGTGGTGGTGGTCCTGCTGGTGCTGCTGCTGCTGGTGGTGTGGAGAAGCAGCCCCTACAACCTGGAAGCCCCTCTGATGAGGGCCCATCTGGTCCTGCCAAAGGGAGGAAGAGGCAGACGCGAGAATGGGAGAGGAGGCAATACAATATCGAGGAAAAACATGAGGATGAGGTGCTGGAGTGGCTGAGAGAGAATGACTATCTATGGCGGAAGGGACACAGGCTCTATCAAGACACCAAAAGGAAGCAGGCTGCTTGGAGAGAGAAGGCGGAGAGCCTGGGCTGCACTTCGGAGGTGCTCCTCGGCTGGTGGAAGCACATGAAAACCTGGTACAGGAAGCTGCACCACAAGAAATCTGGCCAGGCCGTGGTCAAGCTGATGGACAGAGAGACCTATGTCATGGCCAAGTGCAGCTTCCTGGAGGGTGAGATCCGCCACTGAGGAGCAGCCCTTCTTACAACCCTCTCTCTCAGGCAGCCTGCTGAGAGCCAGTCCTCTTCCAGCAGAGAGTCAGCTCCTGTCTCCAGGCAGGTGTCTGTGGAGCGTGCCACAACGGAGAACCCCCTGACAGCTGTTCTAACCGTGGCCGAGCACGTGGAGGACCCCCAGGCGCAGTGGGAGAAAAGAGACAGCACTTCCACCACAGTCCTAACCGCATCCACCCACAGCTTCACCTCCACAGAAAGGCAGAGAGCCAGACAGGAGGGACAGAGCCACGCTGTCCTGCTGGAGATAAGAGACACCATCAGGAGCAGCATAGATCTCCTCTCTCAGCTGGTCCACACTGACTCCTCATCCTCCAACCGCAAGCCCTTCCTCACCTATGTGAACCAGATCCTCACAGACATGTCAGAACCCCAGTACCAGGTGGTGAAGGACCGGATCACCGATCTGCTTCACAACCCTCCAGATCCAGATGAACCTGCTCCCACCCAGTCCAGGTCTGCTCCTCCACCCCAGGTGATGTCCCTCCCATTCCAAGGCTTTCCACATGCCCTCACCTACCAGGGCTACGGCTACCAGGAGGTCCAGCAGCACAGGCAGCAGCCCTTCCCAGTCCAGGCACAGGTTCATCGGATGACACCGTTGCCACCGGTTCCACTGATGCCACCGATGCCACCCACGCCACTGCTACCACCCACACCACTGATGCCACCCACGCCAGTCCTCACCCAGCTGCAGACCAGACAGCCCCACTACACTGCTCCTTCCCCCACAGCCAAGCCCAGCCTCAGTACATCTGTCATCGGTACTGGGGCTGACACCTCATGTCATCGGTACTGGGGCTGACACCTGGAGGAAGGAGCTCTCAACATCACAGGGCTGAGCCAGCTGTCTGAGAGCTTCCTCAACACACCATCCCCTGTTGTCCTCTTGGGGCTAGGCACCCCAGTGGTGCTTCAGACCAGCACTCCAGCAGCAACCACCTCCACAGCACCTGGACCCTTCACCCCTGAGACTGGGCACCCCTCTGAGTGACAGAGAAGAGTGTCAGAGACTGGGTGGCTACCTGTAGATTTTATTTGGACACTTGACTTGGGTCATTTTTCTTTTACAGCTTGTTATTAATGAAGATTATCTTTGCTTCACACACTTGCCTCATTGATTTTATTAAATAAAGTCTTGGTGGAAACTTTTAGAAATGGTTTAAGCCTTTGCATGCTTGTGGGATGGGTAAGGATAGCAGTGGGATGGACAGGGATACCTTTGGGATGGGTTAAGATAGCTGTGGGATTGATAAACCTCCAGTGCAAGCATAGTGGGACTGTATGGTCCACTCTCCCAGCTGCCACACATATGGCCCTTTATTATGAATAACAATTTATTCATTGATCCACACATGTCAACATAAACAGAACTCTTTATTAAATGCCTTGTTCATTGTAGGCCCACCCAACATACATGGCCCAATCTCATCAGTGTGATGAGACAGGCTGAAGGAAGCATCTATTAATCATCTATCATCCTGTCTTGCCACTCCACTGCTTCAGCTGGGGAGTTGCACCAGTGTTTCAGCAGGTTGCGCTGCTTCTTCCCTTCACGTGAGGCTCTATTGGGGCCTTGCACATCCTCAGTGTCTATCAGGTTTTGCCCTTGCCTCCATTCCCCAGGCTCCATGTCCCCATTGCCTTGTTGGAGGTCCACGACCCTGTTCTGCAAGACTGGGTAGCGGGTGCGCATGAGATTGTGCAGGATGCAGCAAGCTTCCACGATCCTCCTCACGGTCTCTGGGTGATGCTGCATGGTGGTGAGAAGTACCTGGAACCTGTTGGCCAGGATGCCAAAAGCGTTCTCCACCACCCGCCTTGCCCTGGACAGCCTATAGTTGAAGATCCTCTCTTCACGGGTGAGGTATTTGGAGGTGTAGGGCTTCATGAGGTAGGTTCTGAGGGAGAAGGCATTATCCCCCACGTGAAGTTGGCCACATCTTGCGTGTCGTTAGGCAGGGGGTCTGGATCTGGGAAGCCCATGATGAGGTTGCGTTCCAGCCCCTCCTTAAGGTGACTGGCGTTGTATACATGGGCATCTGAAGATGAGCTGTTGCCTGAAGCATCGATGTACAGGAACTTGCAGTCAGCATTGACCATGGCAAAGAGGACGATGCTGAAGAAGCCCTTGTAGTTGAAATAAGTGGACCCCGACTTCCCTGAAGCTTTGCAGGCCACGTGCTTGCCATCTATGGCTCCAACGGTGTGGGGGAAATTCCACTTCTGATACCACTGCTCTGCAACTTTCTTCCAGCCTTCTTCAGTGGAGGGGCACTGGAGGAACTCCTCCAGGTATTCTTCGATGATGGTCAGCACCAAGTCTCTGACCACAATGCTGATGGTGTTGTGTGGCACCCTCCAGCCGTACTGCATGCTCCTGTAGGTGGTCCATGAGGCCAGGTGACGCAGAGTCAGTGCCACCTTGAGCCCTGGGTCCAGGCTGGGCCAAAGGTTGGTGCTCTTCTTCGTCAACCTGGGTGTCAGCTGCTGCACAACTTCATCAAACATGACTGGAGGCATCCTCATGAAGTTCTGGAATGCACGAGTGTCTTCGTTCCTCAGCTCCACCATCAGCTTGTTGTACAGTCTGTACTCTGCTCTTCTCCCGATCCATCTTTGGACCCAGATGCTTCTTGGCCGCCTCCTTTTCTTCCCGTAGAACAGTTGAAAGAGTCTGTAGATGGCTTCCCACTGTTGCAGAACGATGGTGGCTACCAAAAGGACTGTGTTACGATCCGTGGTGGACATGACTGGATGCTGTGGAAGAGCAAGAGCCAGATGAAGGCTGCAGAGGTCTGCACAGCAGGGCTGCTGGACTGAAAGTGAGATCCAGATGAGTTGCTCCCCCTTTTTATAGGCAATATAGGTTTTCCCTAATGTGTCCTTTTGCATCCTCTAGGCATCCTCTAGACATCCTTAATATCTGAGATAGGTCCCCTCTGCGAATGTTTTTTCCGTTTTAAATGCTTTGTTTGCGAGCTGCATCTGCTTTCATCCTTTCTCCGTCCGTGTTACTGATGCTGCGCATCCATTCCACGTCCGTTCCACTTCCTCCCTGTGTCTGCTTTCTGCTGGAGCGGATTTGAGTTGCGCGGATGCGCAGTGGATTCCTAGTGGATATAGCGGACGCGTAATGGATGACAACAGATGTAGAACAGATGTTCCCCATATGCGTTGCGGATGCAGAACGGACGTGTTGGATACATTTTCCACTCAGAAAGTTTTGAGCAGCTGAAAACTTTTATAGTGGTTGGAAGCTCAGTCGACAGATGCTGGATGGATAGAGAGTATGAAAAACGGACGCAGTGAGTACAGAACAGATGCATCACGTTCACCAACGGATGGCAAGTGTTTCTCTCCATTTTACATCCTCTTTCCATCCGTTGGTGCACTGTGACATGGGCTTTAATTCTAGTTTCCAATAAAGATCCTATGCCTTGTCAAGCAATCAGTTAGCTTCTGCCAAGTTTGATTGGGGAACCTGACACAAACAGGAGATGGAAAAACAAGAAAGAAGAAGAAAAATCCATTAAATAGCCAGGGCCAAATAATTTCCATACTATGAAATCCACAGAATTTTCTAGTTGTCTCTTCAAATTTCAATTAACTTGGAGAAATCCTGAAGAATGTCAATGAGATAACTGGGAAGGGGGGGGGGGTCAAACATTTTCCAAATCTTGAAAATGAAGACAGGAAGAGGCAGTGAGAAACTGCACTGTAATCAGTTTAGTAATAACTGGGGAAACATTAGAACAGAACATAAAATGATCGGTTTTGAAGCATTGATTCCTAGGTGTTAGCATGTGTTTGTCAGTGAGAAATCTTTCCAAATTAACCTAAACTCAGGTTTTAGTAGATTGTGAGAACATTGTGTCTATAAACATACAGTCATAAGATACTCATATCACATTAAATCAGAAACAAACAAATCTCTTTATACTTGTTCATGCAAATTAGGTTAATGGCAAAATTAACATATGATAATCCATAGTTTGCTTTAATCATGGTTTGATGAATATGGCAGACACAGATCACATTTAATCTCACAGGAAGGCAAGCTAACCACAGCTCAACTGTGGCTAGAAGCAATGGGCAGAAAAATAAATCAAATCTTCTAAAACAGGGGTCCCCAAACTTTGGGCTGCATTCTGCTAGTGAAAATGGTGATTGAACATGCATGCACACACATCCTGACTTGTAGTGGGCAAGCACATGCATTCCATTTGCATGAGCAGTGTGCATGCATGCACCCCATGTGCACAAATCAAACTGTGTGTGCATTCACGCTTGCTGGCCACTTGCACAAAACAATCCCCTCTCCCCCCATTGCCAATCAACAAAGCTAGAAAAATTGGGGAAATGATTAGGAGAATGATAAGCAAGGCTATTATTTTCATTAACAGCTATTCATTATTCTTAATAATTAGAAACTATTCTGAGTAAATATTGAAAAAATCCCAAGTGTGTGTCAGCCCACATTTATATCTCCAAGATGATGACTGAATATAATCGTCTGTTGGTTTATAAAGGGCTGGGGAGCATTCTAGGTGCTCTCTGAGCTTGGCTGGTTTCTTGCAGATATATCATTACTCAAACCAGGTAACATCCTCAGAGCTGGTATGGTTGTTGGATAATGAAGCATCTGCAAGAAAACAACCAAGCCCAGAAAGCAATAAGGACCCCTCATTTCAACCTTTATTTCAATAAATATTCTGCTTTATTGTTATAAAGGAAGTCTAGAGTAAAAAAATTAACTTACATAGAATGATGCAAGCATGCTTGGAATAAAACTGGCTCTGGTTGCACTTGTGCCAAAGCTTTTTGGACCCACCATTGGCAGAGAATGCAACATATGGCACAAGTATGATTAAAGATGATAAACTAGTGTATACCTTTCCTATTTTTCTAAATGAAAAAACCCAAAATCATTTGAAAGTAGACCCAATCCATGATTGGTGGCAAAAGTCAGCTTTCTGGAGATGATCATAGCATGTAGAAGATTTTAGCCTGGAATATAAAAAATGTAAGGGACACAAATTAAGTAAGGAAATAAAAGAAAGAACAATATAAATGTTATGTAACTATGGGAACTAAGAAAAAGTGGTTTTGTCTAATGGAATTAAGTTGATGACTATATCAGAAAAAGTGAAGATATAATATTAATCGTGAAAGGTCTAAAATGTATGCCAGAAAGAATGGAATTATGTTAATGCATATGAACATGTGAATCCCTTGGATAACGGTAATTACATATTACAGTTCATTGAAAGAATAAGTAAAGGATATGAAGAGGATGAGAGGCCATGAATGTGGGGCAGACTATTTTCTGGAAGTATCAAGGGTGGATATTTGGGGGAAAATAATCAAAGAAAAGGAAATAAATGAAGAAAATAAAGTGAAAGTAGAATGACTAAAGGAAGAGAAAGTGGGTCTGTAGAACATAAATTAATATAAGGTACACCAAAAAGATAAAATAATTTATGCAAGCCTCATTTAAAGTGTGTACAGTCAAGAGTGAACATGGATAAATTACCAGCAGAACAAATACATAGCCCAGCTTAATATTTGTGCTCTGAAGCAGACTCTTTGCTGAGTCCACATTAGTTCCATAATACTAGTTTTGTTAATGAATTCCATCTCAGCAGCATCTTCACATCTGAGTACCAAGTGGAGAATCTGTTTGGTTATGAAAATTGCACTTTTTACAGATTGCTAAAAGATTTTGCTTCCAGGATCTGTGGGTTAAACATTGGTAAAACATCACAGAACACATCTGTCAAGTTATTTACGAGCAATTGGAATTATTCAGATATGTTCTCCTTCTCCTTAAGATCTGACATGTACAGTTAATCAATGTGAGAAAGGGATTTGCATCGCTACTTTCAGATTTTCCCTCCTCACCAGCGATGTTCCTTTTTAGCCTGATTGTGGTATTCAGTTGTAAAACCTGCATTGCTCCAGAAGTAATGCTTAAGTAGCTAATTGCAACATAAAATGTTCTAAGCACCAGTCCTATTAAATGACTTAAATGACTGTAGAATTCTATTGTTAGATAGGATGAACACATCAGCAAAGGTAAAAACCTATTAAGGATGTGATTTTATGCAGCTTCCTGGAAAGATGTTGTAATAATAATATGGAAGAAAGTTTGGAACTGTGATTGCTTTCTGAAAGCGTAAGAAGTCCCCTGCCAATAATAATCCATTGAAGCAATACAACTTTTGTTGAGTAGAAAGTTTTACATGCCCAAGATCTCAAAATGTAATGTATTTTTTTATTAGATAGATCTTGTCTTTCTTCAAAGAAATCAAGGTGGTATACAAAACACTCTTGTCTACATTCATTCTCCCTCTCCACAATAATATTGCATAAGACAGTGATTATTCACTGTTAGAGTAGAATTATTGAAATCAACAGTCTTATTTCAAAATATTTATTTTAAGTACAAGTAAACTTGGTCCAATTTATAAAATGGAAAATTATATCATCATCTCATCATTAGCATCAGCATCTTATTATGTATTTAATACTTTGGAGAAAATCTGTCTTAAAATGAGGATTTCTGCTCCCCATTTAAAGTTGAAGTGGAGATAAATGGATATTTTAGGAAGAATATCAGAACTGTATATAGGCTTGGGAAATACAGCTTCTGAAATATGAAGCATAAGTGTCTATATTGTCTATGTTTCAGTATGAATACATTAATTGCTTGCATAGAGTTCAGTGTAAACATAGATTTGAGCTTTACTGAGAGCCACTGAAATCCTAACTCACTAAATATGTATTCAGGGTGGCTAGGAAAAAAGCACATCTCCAGAGCACTGATTTTAATAATTTGTACTTTAAGTCATATACTTTAAGAATGTGTTCCTGTCTTAAGAGAACAATGGTAACTATTAATAAAGGAAAGGTAAAGTATAGCTACTATTCAATGATGTAAATGAGGTGATATAGAACAGTTTACAAGCACAGTGTTCTGTTCACTATAACATATTTTCTACTGGTTTAGAGAAAAACTGTTTTTGCTTCTATAAAATGTGAAAAAATGTCCTCTTGATGTATGCTATCTGGAAGAAAAGTTAGAAGTGATTAAAATTTTAAATTATCATTCAGTTTTCACCATGGTGTCAGATAAAAATTGCTAAGCCAAGTCATATTTACAAGACTTGTAAAGACTTGTAAGACTCTCCTTCCATTGTTTTCTGACATGTGAACAATCTTCCCAAATGCTGAAAGAAAGAAACCTAGGAAGATTGATTCTATCAGCTTTCTCCAATGAACTCATAGACTTCAATTTCCAGAATTTACCATAGCAGTAGCCATGCTGGCTGGATAATTTGGGAAGCTGGACTCTCCATATTTGGAGAATACTAAGTCTGAAGGCCTAGAAATATGTAGATATAATCACTAAACAATTTTATTCATGTTCCTCATTGTGCTGGCTGTGGGGGCCAGGAAACTCATGATGACAGGAATAAAATAGAGGTTGCTTTGAATATCCTGATATTAATAGCATTCAGCATGATCTCTTTACATTTATTTTAATGAAACATTTATATGAGAGGTGTATTACATGGGGAGATAAATATAAGAATCCCCTTGATGTAGATAATTACTATGATATTTACCAAGATTTGCTCCCTAACAAATGTTAGATGGATTGATTTATGCAATTTAGACTATAGATCTAGAAATTAGCATATCAAAGGCTAGGTATCTGACATAAAGTGATATGACATAAAGTGAATGATAAATATACATTAACGGCAAAAACAAAAACAGGTAAATGGATTTGTATTTCTTCTCTATAATATTTATTAAAGATTGGAAAATGGATGGAGAAATTTTATGATATAGAAAATCTGGTAGGCAAGTAATAGGAAATTTTTGACCTGTGACAAGATATGCATGTTTGTTGAAAGAAGCAAAATTAGCTATGCTTAAAAATGTATCCTTTAAAAGGGAATATATGTAGGTTAACATTTATTTGTGGGATCCTTGGAACTCTTTGAGTTTGTTTTCCAATATTTCATTAGCCAACTAGGTATTATCAACAGTGCAACTGTTGCTGATATTTAATCTGAAGCAAGCACTCAACATTGTTAGCCATATCATTTTTCACCTACTTTGTTTGCCTATTTTCTATTCAAGTGTGTAGTTTATTGCATCAGATACTTTTGGGAAGGATATTCTGTGATAGGCATTCATGCGGAAAGAATAGTTATTCCTTGGTGAAGGTTTACTTATAGAAAATTTCTCCCATTCGTGTGCTTTTTTGTGACACCCCACTGATGATATTACCTAATTGCATAATAAAATGTCTGCAAGCAAACAACCAAGTTCAGAAAATACCAAGGTCTCCACAATATGAACATGTTTCTACAACTTTGTTATTTGAAACGAGAACTGAATATGTCAAAAAAGAAATAAAAGTAAGCTCGCATCCATGAGAATACATTACTTAGGAAATATAATAGGTCAAGGATGAATGGCCACCAAATTAATGTGTCCAGAACACAAAAATGAGTTACTAAATAAATATATTGAGATAGTTTGAGAGAAATAATTGAGGAAGAATAAATGAGAAACAAATTGTAAATCAAGTATATCAAGGAAGAATGAATGGATCAAAAAGAGAAGAATGAAAAGGTTATGAGAGTCTGAAAAAGGGAGAGATGACCTTAAAGTTTAAAGATTAAAACACATTACATGAAGTGGTGTGTGGAAACAAGAACAGAGCCAAGATGTATAGTGAATAGTGTTCATGTTACCTAGATTTAGTTGTTTTCTTTGGCTTACCCTTTCTTACCTTTCCTGGGTTCTGTATAATATTGCATATCCCAGAAGGAAATAACCTGTTGAGTATGTATGCATGTCTATGGGTATATATGAAATATAATTTAAAGTAGGAGATGGAGAAATGCTGCTGAAGTATAAATCCAATAGGGCCTAAACAATCCATGCTGCCTAAAGACTTGATGCCTGGCACCACTTATCTGCCTTTCCCAGAGGCACTTGAGACAACATCCCTCCTGGAAAATCAACCACAGCAGGTTACATGTAAAAATCCAAACTTCTAATCAATTTTAAGCCAATCAAAGAAAGCTTACTGATGCCTTCAGATGTAAGATACAAAACAATACATTTTCTTTTATATTCATTTGCATTTGAAAATTGACAACCAGCATGGATGAAGGCAAAAGCCTCATGGGAACAGGAGAGGGAGTGGCAAGAGAAGAAGGCATGCAAGGCTTCCAGAAATGGAAATGCTGTCACTATGAAGGTGAATAATCTGAATTTTATATGTTGAGTCTGGAGGCTGAATCTCCTCTACCCCAGCCTTTCAGCATGCCTATAGACATCCTGGAGCCTCATGCTGTTGGTTTTTCTGTTGTGAATATAACAGAGGAAGAAAGCAGAGAGGCTAGCTCAGCTGGAACCTGCTGCTGATCTTGCTGAATGGGGTCCAGTCATTTTCCTTCCTTTGCAAAGCTCATGCTTATTCTGGATATTCTGGACATGCAGTGTTTGAAGAAATAATGGAAAATAATAACAATAAATCTTGCTTTGTCCTTAATTTCTCAGCAATAGATGGCTCTCAAAATTTCTAATTCTGAAAAGCCTCATTTGATCTCTTTAACACCTCCATCTTGGTCCTTTTTCAAGTCTTCACTGAATATTGTGTTTTTCTAAAGAAAGTCCAGCAGGAACACTGGCTTTCATAGGGCATGACTGAAACACAGCTGGGGTTAAAATAATAATTGGTTTGCAAGCCTGAACTAAAGTAAATATTGCATTTGCATTAAAGGTTACTTGGTACAATTTTCCTCTCTTTGAACAAATCAAACATAAAAAATCAGACTGTGATACTCCCTCCTTTAAAAAAAAGAGGGGAAAATCATACTCCACAACTTATTTTCATTACAACCCCGTGGGTGAATTCATGGATGAAGTCCTGTGGATTAGATCATTTTAATTCTTGCTAATTCTAGCATAAGCCATAAATACTTCAAAGCAGAAACGGTTTAAAGTATAAGAACATTTGCATGAAAAATCTATTGGATAAATACTTTTGTGGTCCCTAAATTACACACGTGCTAATGTACAGTTTGTGTACAGAAAATATTGTCTGCTGTTTGGAGGTCCTTCAAACAGCACATTTTCTATGGACAAATGACTTATGGGAGAGATGAAGGTAGAACATTTAAAGTGAACAATCACATTGCCTAAAATTTATTTGAATAGAATGTGCAAAGTGAAAATCTACTTTTTTAAAGTCACCTCAACCAATTTTGGACTTAACAGATTCTTAAATCGGTTGGACTAGAGATTCCATTAATATAGAACATGAGATTTCTGCTATCACACCTCTGCTGAATATGACACTGATCATGGATGAGTTATTTTAGTGAATGGCTGCTGGGAACCTGAATATGATGAGATCTGAATAGAATCTAAAGAAGGCTAGATTGAAGGCTGTCCCTCCCTACCCCACCACACCCTCTTTTCTAAAAGATTGGGCAGGGTAGTTGCTGATGACCTGTCAGGCAAGCAGATTGATGGAATATATTGTTAATGGACTCATTAATTCATTTATTTTTCTGAAAACAATATTGGAGAGTTTCATCAGTACCAAAGTCTTGCCTTTAATTTCATTCAGGATTAAAAAGAGGAAATGGTATGGCTTTAAACTTTTAGCAGGTTAATCTCCTGAAATCCATTCATCAGCAAGAATAAACTGAACATTCTCCAGTAATTGAAGGGCAGATTTATTTAAAATGTCCCAGTAATTGGGAGGATACACACAAAGAGATACATGCAATATCCATTTATAATCAACTGTATATATGCCACTATACATAGAAACTGCTATCATAAAAGGAAAATCCTCTTCTTCACAGGATTCATTTTCAAAATGGTAATAATTATGGATCAATTTTCCCCCCAAGGAGGATTTCTGTCATTTCATATGTACATTTAATGCATAAATCCACTGATTTTCTTTAAGTAAGCCTTTAAACTGATAGAATTGATGAGCTGGTTAAATAAACAGGGACTCTTGACAAATTACTATTATTATTAGCTTTAGAATTACTGTTACTATTATTACCCTGTCTGTAATAATAATATTATGCCATATAAAATTGAGAAAGAAAAGGTACAGCAATTTAAAATAGATACAGTCAGAAAGGAGCAAACAGAAAGTTGGAAAGATTAAGGGGATGGTCCTAAAACTTCCAAGATAATATACAGTATATTTGAAAATAAACTTTTCTTTAAAAACATAACTTATTCAGAACTGTCCAATTCAAAATTTAATGTTTCAATCCTTCACAAAACATCTCCTTCACAAAACATCAATTTCATTGATCAAACTGAGTCCATCCAGATGGGGTTGGCCAATATTTTACAATTCCCTTTTTTTTCTATGCCTAAATATAGTTATATTATGCCTCTGAACAAAAATCCTGTGAATTAATCCTTCTCTGATTTGGTAGTTTTGGAAACCAAATGTAGCACCATAGTAATATTCACAAAAAAAATGTTCATAAAAGGACAAAAAAATACCAAACTCATAAACTGTAAAGATTTCTCTTGCCATAAAAATTGTTATAGATATTGTCCAAAATGGGCTGCTTCTTTTCCCTTCGAAGTAGTGTGAGTCTAAAATATGCTAAGATCCTTTTCAGCTGAAAAATGGAGAGGCTTAAAGAAATAAAACTTAAGGGAAATTGCTACCTTCATGTTTCTCTCTTGCTCTTCATGTTTCTCTCTGAAACTTGGCAATGTTCATCTGCTAGGAAAGGTCCTTCATTTAAAAAATAACAAATAAGAGACATTTGTGGATTTCCCACAATATTTAGTGGGAAGCATAACAATTTGGATGGCCAAATCTCATAGTAGATTTGCCTTATTTTGCACTACACTGTCTCTGAACTGATTTGACTCATTTTATATTGCTTCCCAAACCACCAAATCAGACTCCAGATCAAATTTTGCAGTTGTTACACTATTTAGAATGGCAAAACCTACATAATATTTTTAATAGAAAAGCAATATACATCTGAACAGTAGTCTCAGGAGACTGTTATTTGTTCAAGCTATAGTTTCAGGGAACATTTCCAGCTACTGGCAATTTTTTTCCACCTATATGAATTTCCTGACTTTAGTGTATAGACTAAGATGTGAGAGCTATATAGGACACAGAATGAGATAATTATAATCAAATTAAAATAGCCATGGAAATTTGCATTTCATCTATCAATTAATTTCTACAATTTTCAAAAGGGAAGAAGAAAAGGGAATAGCAAAAACATAAAATTGTCGTGGCAAACTACAAGATTGTATAGATATCCAAAAATCAGTCCTGGAAAAGGGAGATATATAACAATATGAGAAACACTATTGGAAAGAATCAGATCGAACAAAGAAATAAAAGGAACAAAGATTAAAAGACAAGAATATAAATTACAAGCATTTGCGGATGGTATGTTATTTATTATAGAAGATCCAATAGATTCAGGACCAATATTATTAAGGGAAATTGACAAATTCAGTAAATTAGCAGGGCTGAAAATTAATAAAGAATAGAGTTAGTTAAATGTTAGTTAAAAATTTAACAAATAATAAACAAAAAGAATTAGAAAAAAGAATGGGACTTTAAATTGTAAATAAGATTAAATATTTCAGTATGTGGTTAAGATCTAGTATGTTAACTCTGAAGGAAGATAATTGCACAAAAAACAATACAACAAATTGGAAGAGATTTGGAAAAGTGGAGAAAAATGCAGATTTCATTATTAGGTAGAATAGCTATGATCAAGATGAATGTTCTACCTAAAATGTTATATTTATTTCAAATGATCCCAATATTATTGGACATTTTTTTAAAAGATTTGGACAAAATTACTATGAAATTCATTTGGGCAGGTAAGAAATTAAGAATTAAAAGAATTTACTTACAAGACAATAAAAGCAGAGGTGGCTTTGGACTTCCTGCCTGGGAGACCTATTATAGAGTGATGGCACTAGTGTGGATAAAAGATTGGATTAAATTGTAAAATAAAAGAATTTTAACACTAGAGGGTTACAAATAGGGGAGCACACCCTTTTGTGGAACCCAAACAGTAAAATTCACTCATATTTTTATAGACATACCCTGTGTAAATTTTTGATTAAACATGAACAGTTATGAGGAGAAACCATTACATTAAAATTCCAATGTGGTTATCAACAATGGAGGCAATGTTTCACCCCAACACAGTGGATATTAGTAAAAAGTTTAAACGCCACCAGATTTTAGATAATGAAGGAAAACTTAAATTGATCCAAGAATTAGAAACTCAAGAAATAATTATTGATCATTGGTCCTATTTTCAAATAGCAATGAGAAATGAGAGGGACTTAAAAAAATTTGGACTAGAAACCAGAAATACTCAACTCAATAAGATACTTTTGGGCTCATGAAAAATATGATATCCAAATTATACAATTACCTAATAATTATGAATTAGTTGAGGAAATGTGAAAGGACCAGTGATAGCATGGGCAAAGAATTTCAGCCATAATACAGATTTAGATGACTGGGAAGAAATTTGGCAAAGAAACCTTACATTAACAAAATCAGTATCCTATTAAGAAAATTTATATAAAATGATATATAGATGGCATCTGGCACCCTCTAGACTGGCAAAAATGTATCCAACAATAAACCCATTCTGCTGAAAATGTAAAGGGAAATCATGGTACCTTCTTCCATCTCTGGTGGACATGCCCAGAGGTCAAAAAATTCTGGATTAGGATTAAAATATGGATAGAGGAAATTATCCAAGGTGGATTGGAGTGGGAACCTGAATTGTACCTCTTGGGTATTATTAAAGGGGACTATTCCCTCAAAGTAAGGTATGATTATTCATATATTAACAGTGGCACGAATCTCACTGGCACAATACTGGAAAATGCCCAACATACCACCTATATACTTTATCATTCAGAAAATTTATGAATGTGCTGAAATGGAGAAGTTCACACTAAAATTAAAAGAAAAGGATGATTCTGAATACTATTTGATTTGGGATAAATGGTACAATTGGATAGAGTGTAAAAAAAAGAATGTATAAAATAAGGAGAAATAATGAATTTACGAAACATATGATATATACACTAAAGGATAGGAATTTATAAAGTCGAGTTCTATGCCTCTTTTTCTTTGATTAAGTTATAGAAAGGACTTATCCATAAAAACACATAGTTATAATCCAATAATAATAATAGACTATTATGTCTTACATAGTATAGATAAAAGGTAGTTTATAAGAGATAGGAAGTAACTGCCATTTAATATTCTTATGAGATATTCAAATCACTATTAAAATGTATGAGAGAAAATGTGATTAGTTTTACTATAGAATGTGTTGTGATGTTTATTTGTATGACTTTTTATTTTTTTTACTTTTACATATTTGTATTTTTAAATTTTTTGTATTTAATAAAGCTTTTTTTATTTTTTTAAAAAAATGAGTCTTGGAAAAGGGAGATTTGGTTTAGGGTTAGGAACTCACATCCACAAAGATAAAGTCAATTACTACTCAATTTAATTTTTAGGATCCAACCAGAGGCAAGAACTAAAATGTTATGCTATACAAGAAAAACACTAAAATTGGTAACTTCTTTTACTTCTTAATGCAATAGAATACATTTTAGAGAAATAATAAACAGTTCAGTAAAGATTAAGTCTTTTAAGTTTTAAAGGAACATATTCATTTCAATTGATTAAACAGAAAATATCCAACATATTATCATCATCTTTTAATGACCCATAATCCCTTACGGGGTGGAGTCTGGGCAACTGAATGGAGCTAGCAGAGTGTTTAATGGCTGGATGGCTTTCCTGTCACTAGTGCAGAGTTTTGTTCAGTAGATATATTTTCAATGTGCCTAGAGAGAGAAATATCTACCTCTACCTAGGATTGAACTCATAGCCTCCTGATTATGAGGTGAAAGCTCTACCTCTAGGCCACCTCACCACTCCAGAAACATCTGGTATATGACACAAAATAAAGAAAACAGGAAACATTCAACATTCATATTTCTCATTAACTTCTTCACACACAAGTGTCTTTCACAATAATCTTACAGTAAAAGTACGTTAATATTATATTAAAGAGAGAGAGAGACTCAATTTGGTGCAGTGGTTAAAGCATCAGGCTGTAAGTTCTATTCCTGCTATTGACACAAAGCTAGCTGGGGGTCATTGGGACAGTCACTCTCAGTCCTAAAAAGCAGTGAACCATTGTGATAACTTGCCAAGAAAACTGCCAAATCCATCCCAGGCAATCACCAAGAATCAGTATTGATTGAAGACCATGAAAATAAATTAAAAAACCAAACTAACTTGAATCAATTACTTTCTGTAATACAGGTGATAACACAAAACTTGGTCACTTTGCTACAATATCTGCATTTTGATCTAAAAAATGTAAATTTCAACTGCCCTACTTGACATTAATTTCTCATTAAAGTATATATTGTTTTGTCACTGTTAATTAAATCATATTTCCAACTGTTTCTATTGTGAAGATAAATAATATTCAGCTTCAGATGGATTGAATTGGATGAAATTGTTTCATGCAAAGAGATTTTTATCAACTGGGTTTTAAAAAAATAATTAACAAGGATTAATTGTTAAGTTTTCTTCAAACAGTCTTCTGAGAGGTGCCAATAGAGTAACAGGTGAAGAAAATAGTTTTTTTTTGGATACAATTAAATGTCATTCAGTAGGATAGTAGAATTTTAAGAAATTATTTTCCTCTTGGTGTTTTACATACAAATGAGACAGACCTGATATTCTTTTCCCTGGGATTAGAAGAAAGCTGAGGTGGTATTCAGCAGGTTCTAACCAGTTCTGGAGAACTGGTAGTGGAAATGTTGAGTAGTTCAGAGAATCAGAAAATACCACCTCTGATTGGAGATTTTATAGTGTCCTTTCCCTGCCACGCCCACAAACCTATAACCATAGAACTGATGGTAATTTTTTTTGAATCCCACCACTCTGAAGAAAGACCTGGGAATAACAGTGGAGTCTATTCCTTTCTCGTATTCTCTCCTTCCCCATCTCTCTTTCCTGCTGTTTTAACAGGAGACTCGCAGCTACATTTTGATGTCTTGCATAGTCATAGCTTTTGCTGTTTTTCATAGACAGGATCTTCCTTGCTACAGAGCCCCAAAGCATTGAATCATACAGTTCATTTCATCATCCAATTGCTTTCCCATCAACATAAGGATTCTGCTTCATTTTGCAACAGATTTTTTTTTGTGAATCTGTGAAATATGAGGTGTACCCCTTATTTTACTTTGTATCAGAAAATATTGAAAGCAGTTTATCTAGTTTATCTCCCTTTGAAATGCTTGACAGATAAGATTTTGGTATAGAGAGATATGAAATGGACTTCTTTTTAGCAATATAAATGTATAGGCAGGACTATAGGAGAAACCAGATTTTGACTGCAATGAAACTAAACCAGTTTGAGATGTAAACTAAACCCAAAAATACTATTGGTTGTCTTCTGGTGTGAACTCTCCATTTCAAGGTTAATTACTTTGTTTTGCTATGACACAAGTGAGAATTATATGTTTCTCCATACTCATGTTAAATTTGACAGGTAATCACAATTTATTTACCCACTAGCAACTTACAACAGCTTCTAGAGTTATCCAACTACTATTGTACCAAAATAACAGTAATAAGGACAGACTTGATATTACTTCAAAGATTCTGGATTACCACCACATTTTCTCTTCTAGTATCTTCATATAAAATGAGATAAGGGAAGCCATGATAGTGGCTGTAAGGCTATCTCTAATATAAGTAATGAGTTATGATCCCTAATAAGTTTCCACAGAATGACAGAGTCTAGCTGAGAAAGTGTGGCAGTAGTCCAGAGTTGCAAGAAGGGGAGACTCTTTCCTATAGGGAAAAAATACAATGGTACTTGGAATGTCTGATAATATGAATATGTCAAAGGTACCCCTCGCCAGAAACTCAGGGTATATCTAATATGAAGATCATTGGTTTAGTCTGGCAAGATTCAGTTTGTTTGAACAGCAATACAAGGCTACTCAGAAGTAACTCTATTCCAGATTTTTGGGCCTGACAGAGAGTTTATGCATCAAATATAACAATAGGTTGGTGAGAATACTTTTTGTAGTTTGCTTTTATGTCATCAGCACAGGGGGCATTCTGATGTAGTTCAATCATAATCTTATAAAGAATGTACCCTGGAGGATCCATATGGTTAGGAGGTCAAGAAAGTCAAGATGGTACTTGATCATGATAACAATATGATTGAAACCCAGCAACTTTTGCTTCATATGCAAGTGAGGCTTCAATTTCATATTTGTGGATACCTCAAACTTTTAGATCAGCCCAGTGGATGTCCCTCATCCTGCAGAATTGTTACTAAAGCCCATGTCACACTGCACCAATGGATGGAAAGAGGATGTAAAACAGAGAGAAACACTTGCCATCCGTTGGTTAACGCAATGCATCCGTTCTGTACTCACTGCATCCGTTTTTCTTACTCTCTATCCATCCAGCATCCATTGACTGAGGTTCCATCTGCTCAAAACATTTTGAGCTGATCAAAACTGTTTGAGCGGAAAATGTATCCAACACGTCTGTTCTGCATCCACTACGCATACGGGGAACATCCGTTCTACATCCGTCATCATCCGTTAGGCATCCGCTGCACATCCGCGCAACTCTAATCCGTTCCAGCGGAAAGTAGGCACAGGGAGGAAGTGAAACGGATGTGGAACAGACGCACAGCATTAGTAGCACGGACAGAGAAAGGATGAAAGCAGATGCAGCTCGCAAAGAAAGCATTTAAAATGGAAAAAACGTTCGCAGAGTGGACCTATCTCGGATATTAAGGATGTCTAGAGGATGCAAAAGGACACATAGGGGAAAACCTATATTGCCTATAAAAAGGGGGAGGAACTCACCTGGATCTCACTTTCAGTCCAGCAGCCCTGCTGTGCAGACCTCTGCAGCCTTCATCTGGCTCTTGCTCTTCCACAGCATCCAGTCATGTCCACCATGGATTGTAACACAGTCCTTTTGGTAGCCACCATCATTCTACAACAGTGGGAAGCCATCTACAGGCTCTTTCAACTGTTCTACGGGAAGAAAAGGAGGCGGCCAAGAAGCGTCTGGGTCCTAAGATGGATCGGGAGAAGAGCAGAGTACGGACTGTACAACAAGCTGATGGTGGAGCTGAGGAACGAAGACCCTCGTGCATTCCAGAACTTCATGAGGATGCCTCCAGTCATGTTTGACGAAGTTGTGGAGCGGCTGACACCCAGGTTGACCAAGACAAACACCAACTTCCGGCCCAGCCTGGAACCTGGGCTCAAGGTGGCACTCACTCTGTGCCACCTGTCCTCAGGGACCACCTACAGCAGCATGAAGTACGGCTGGAGGGTGCCACACAACACCATCAGCATTGTGGTCAGAGAAGTGGTGCAGGCCATCATCGAAGAATACCTGGAGGAGCTCCTCCAGTGCCCCTCCACTGAAGAAGGCTGGAAGAAAGTTGCAGAGCAGTGGTATCAGAAGTGGAACTTCCCATACACTGTTGGAGCCATAGATGGCAAACACGTGGCCTGCAAAGCTCCAGCCAAATCGGGCTCCACTTATTTCAACTACAAAGGCTTCTTCAGCATTGTCCTCTTCGCCATGGTCGATGCTGACTACAAGTTCATGTACATCGATGCTTCAGCAACGGGTCAGCTTCAGATGCCCAGGTATACAATGCCAGTGACCTCAAGGAGGGGCTGGAACACAACCTCATCATGGGCTTCCCAGATCCAGACCCCCTGCCCAATGACACGCAAGATGTACCCTACTTCATCATGGGGGATGACGCCTTCTCCCTCAGAACCTACCTCATGAAGCCTACACTTCCAGATGCCTCACCGTGAAGGGAGGATCTTCAACTACAGGCTGTCCAGGGCAAGGCGGGTGGTGGATAACGCCTTTGGCATCCTGGCCAACAGGTTCCAGGTACTTCTCACCACCATGCAGCATCACCCAGAGACCGTGAGGAGGATCGTGGAAGCTTGCTGCATCCTGCACAATCTCATGTGCACCCGCTACCCAGTCTTGCAGAACAGGCTCGTGGACCTCCAGCAAGGCAATGGGGACATGGAGCCTGGGGAATGGAGGCAAGGGCGAAACCTGATAGACACTGAGGATGTGATTAATGGATGCTTCCTTCAGCCTGTCTCATCACACTGATGAGATTGGGCCATGTATGTTGGGTGGGCCTACAATGAACAGGGCATTTAATAAAGAGTTGTGTTTATGTTCAAATGTGTGGATGAATGATTACATTGTTATTGATAATAAAGGGCCATAGGTGTGGCAGCTGGGAGGGTGGACAATACAATCCCACAATGCTTGCACTGGAGGTTTATCTATCCCACAGCTATTACCCATTCCAAAGGTATCCCTGCCCATCCCTCAGCTATTACCCATCCCAAAGTATCCCTGCTCATCCCCCTGCTATCTTAACCCATCCCAAAGGTATCGCTGCCCATCCCACTGCTATCCTAACCCATCCCAAAGGTGTCCCTGCCCATCCCACTGCTATTAATAACCCATCCCACAAGCATGCAAAGGCTTAAACCATTTCTAAATTTTCCACCAAGAATTTATTGAAAAAAATAAATGAAGCAAGTGTGTGAAGCAAAGATAATCTTTATTAATAACAAGCTGTAAAAGAAAAATGACCCAAGTCAAGTGTCCAAATAAAGTCAATAGGTAGCCACCCAGTCTATGGCACTCCTTTTGGTCACTCGGAGGTGTGCCCAGTCTCAGGGGTGAAGCGTCCAGGTGCTTTGGAGGTGGCTGCTGCTGGAGTGCTGGTCTGAAGTGCCACTGGGGTGCCTGGCCCCGAGACGACAACAGGGGACAGTGTGTTGAGGAAGCTCTCAGACAGCTGGCTCAGCCCCGTGATGTTGAGAGCCCCTTCCTCCATGCCATGGGATGTCAGCCCCAGTACCGATGACAGATGTATTGAGGCCGGGCTTGGCTGTGGGGTGGAGGAAGGAGCAGTGTAGTGGGGCTGTCTGGTCTGCAGCTGGGTGATGGCTGGCATCGGTGGCATCGGTGGCATCGGTGGCATCGGTGGTGTCGGTGGCATCAGTGGAACCGGTGGCAATGGTGGCATCCGATGAACCTGTGCCTGGACTGGGAAGGGCTGCTGCCTGTGCTGCTGCACCTCCTGGTAGCCGTAGCCCTGGTAGGTGAGGGCCTGTGGAAAGCCTTGGAATGGGAGTGACATCACCTGGGGTGGAGGAGCAGACCTGGACTGGGTGGGAGCAGGTTCATCTGGATCTGGATCTGGATCTGAAGCAGATTGGTGATCTGGTCCTTCACCACCTGGTACTGGGGTTCCGCCATGTCCATGAGGGCCTGGTTCACATAGGTGAGGAAGGGCTTGTTGTTGGAGGATGAGGAGTCGGTGTGTACCAGCTGACAGAGGAGATCTACGCTGCTTCTGATGGTGTCTGTTATCTCCAGCAGGACAGTGTGGCTCTGCCCCTCCTGTCTGGCTCTCTGCCTTTCTGAGGAGGTGGAGCTGGGGGTGGATCGTGTTGGACTGTGGTGGAAGTGCCGTCTCCTTTCTCCCACTGTGTCAGGGGGTCTTCCACGCTCTCCGCCATGGTTAGTACAGCTGTCGGGGGGGTCTCTGTCATGGCACGCTCCACAGACATCTGCCTGGAGACAGGAGCTGACTCTCTGCCGAAAGAACTGGCTCTCAGCAGGCTGCCTGAGAGAGAGGGTTGTGAGAGGAGCTGCTCCTCGGTGGCGGATCTCACCCTCCAGGAAGCTGCACTTGGCCATGACATAGTTCTTTCTGTCCATCAGCTTGACCGTGGCCAGGCCAGATTTCTTGAGGTGCAGCTTCCCGTACCAGGTGTGCATGTGCTTCCACCAGCTAAGGAACACCTCCGAAGTGCAGCCCAGGCTTTCTGCCTTCTCTCTCCAAGCAGCCTGCTTCCTTTTGGTGTCCCTATAGAGCCTGTGTCCCTTCCGCCATAGATACCCATTCTCTCTCAGCCACTCCAGCACCTCATCCTCATGTTCCTCCTCGATGTTGTATTGCCTCCTCTCCCGTTCCCATGTATGCCTCTTCCTCCCTTTGTCAGGACCACATGGGCCCTCATCAGAGGGGCTTCCAGGTTGTAGGGGCTGCTCCTCCACACCACCACCACCAGCAGCAGCAGCAAAAGCAGTACCAGCAGTACCAGCAGTACCAGCATTACCAGGATCAGCAGCAGAAGAGTAAGCACCAGCAGTGCCAGCAGCGCCAGCAGCACCAGCAGGAACAGTAGGACGAGCAGGACCAGGATTACGAGCAGGACCAGCAGGACCAGCAGGACGAGGAGCAGCGCCAGCAGAGTAAGCACCAGCAGAAGCACAAGCACCAGCACCAGGAGCAGCGCCAGCAGAGTAAGCACCAGCAGAAGCACCACCAGAAGCAGCTTCAGCAGAGTAAGCACGAGCAGAAGCACCACCGCCAGAAGCAGCATCAGCAGCTCCTCCAGAAGCAGAAGCAGCAGAAGCCCCAGCCCCAGAAGAGCGAGCCCGTGCTGCAGAATCCCCAGAAGAAGCAGAGTGAGGGCCAGGGGGTGGGAGGGTGGACCTGTCCCTCTTGCCAGGGCTGGCAGCAGATGGCTGAGGCTTTCTCTTCTTCCCCATGGTTGTGGGGTTGCTGGCTGGCAGGCAGGCTGGCAGGCAGGCAGGCTGGCAGGCTGGCAGGCAGGCTGGCAGGAAGGCTGGCTGGCAGGCAGGCTTGAGAGCTGTGTCTGGAAGCAGGTCTTTCCTCTGAATGTTGACCTGCTTGGGAGCTGCTTCCCTTTATATCCGCGGGGCTATCGCAATGCATCCTCCCCGCATGCGCATTGAACGCTAGGCGTCCTCTAGGCATCTGCTAGGCATCCGCTAGGCATCCAGTAGGCTTCCGCTCTGCATCTGCTTCATCCACTCGGCATCCGCTGTGCATCCGCTTCATCTGCTCGGCGTCCGCTCTGCATCCGCTCTTTCCCTTCCGCGTCCGCTTTGCTGTGCTCCCCCGGAAGCCTTGCGGATGTGTCATCCGCTTCCATCTGCTAGGCTTCCATGGAGCATCCGTTTTCCATCCGCCCTGCGTCCTCCCCCCGTCCGTTCCTTTCCGTGTTGTCCACTCTGGTTATGCAAATTTTTGCCCCTTTTGAGAGCGGATAACAACGGATGGAACATTTTTCTCTTCTGCTGTGTCCTTTTTACAAACGTTTTGCATCCGTCAGCCAGTGTGACAGGGCCTTAAGATCTATATAATTTAGTACCCTATTACTTACAGCAGCCATTGTAAAATCATTTTTCTATTCTGATCTTTTTTTTTACTTCAATATCAAACTCTCTTATGAGATACTCTGTAGATCATCAGTAATATTGACAAATTTTCCATTCAGAGAAAATGTCTTCACTCAAAATTTAACACTATGTCTGTTAAAGCAGACTAAAGACTGTTAAAGTGTACTACCTTTTGGAATGTTAAAATCTCAGTGTTTCATAAACCTTTTATAGAATACTACAATGAAATATAAAAGTTTAAGCAGGAAGAAACATTGGAATTTGAAATAAACACTGAGCACTCTAAATTACTGAATTATATTTGGAGCCATTACTATTTGTTCTCTTCTATGATTTGTCCAAAGTTCCAAATCTAAGCTATTTCAACAACAGAAGAGTGCTATGATGAGAGCTAAATAAAATAGAAGCTTGATATGACACATTGGATATACGGTTATATTATTTTAGAGGATATTTCTGTTAATCTAAAATAGTAGATTGTGGAAAACTCAACCATATAAATGCCAATAATGGAAAAAAAGCCTTTGACGGAGCAAGATCCACAAGCTTTCTAGTACTATTTGACCATTATTATCCCATGTGAGAGGAAATCAATATAATTTTGACAGTTATACCATCTTATACTTGATTCACTTACATAATGGGTAGTATGATTATATTGGATACAAAGATTACATGTCAGTTGTTGAGAAGGATATCCAGTGCATATCAAAGAGCAGGCTCTTTGGTTTGACATACCATGTAAAATAGTCTTATGAGAATTTCATCACAAAGTGGATATACTTAGCTAGTTTATTAATTGGGAATAGATGCAAAAATTAGACTGATTACTTGCAAAGAAGGAGCATTCAAAATGACAACATAAATTGTTTTCCTTTGGACCCCCACTGTTTCACAACTCCCATGGTCCAGGTAATAGGAGCCCACATGACTACTTTTTAATTGCAACTGGAATTGTGACAATTGAGAAAGAAGTTATGTGATGTCTTGCTTAAAGACTGCTTTGCTCAGTGACTGGGCATCCTGAGCAATGACTGAGATTCTGGGACCAAATTGTCTAATTCTTAACATCATATAGGAAGTGGTCATTGGAGAATTTGAGCTTTTCAGTTTTAAGCAATAAGGAATATATGATATTGAGCTCATTTTCTTTTGAGCATCATATTTTTCCCCCCTTTTCCCCCAAGTATGTTCAGCAAGGATCAGCCAACTTTCAGAACTGTCTGCTGACTTTTAAATTTGCATTTCAGAGTTGAAGACCACTGTGGTCCTCTCAAATCAATTTATTGAAATTGACCTCTCAAATCTGAAATTCTGAAATATTGAAATTCTGTAATTTGTATGTGTTAAACAAGGAGAACCTCTTAATATGCTGATTTTTACATTTCTTATTTCAGCATTTTGCTGTGCAATATTCAAACATATATTTGAAATTCCATTCCTACTAAAATTAGTAATAGGACTATTAATACTATTACTATAACTAATTATGTTTTTGTATTACTACTATTAGCAATATAGTCCCAGATCCTGGAGTCCCATGTACCCAAAGCAATTCGGTCTTGCCAGGGTTCAGTCAATTCATGAAATAATAAAATTATTTAGCTACAAAACATTAAAATGAGACAATGCCTTTCTTTTACCAAATAGTTTTGCTTTCCTTTTTAATTCTTTGGTTAGGTAATTTTAAACAGCCAAGTAAAGGGGATATCTGGAAATATTAATAAATTAAAATAAAATGACATATGTTTGATTTAATATATTGATAACCACATCAATATAGGTTGAACATAGAAAAAAGAAAATTAGGTATCTAACTCAACTGGAAAAAGACTTTTATGGAAGGGATAGTTATACAGTTATGAAGTTTCCTCTCTCATAGTTGTAAAACAGATAAAGTTGAGAAGGGATTATAGAATCTACTGTCTTAATACATCTGGAGATTGACAGGTTGGGGAAGATAATATAATCCCATTGGTTCCAGTAAAGCTTCATTCATCATTAAATGAATTAAATCTGGTTCACACTGGTAGGGACTTGTCATAAAAGGCAAGGATATTAATTTAAGTTTGGAAGAAATTGTTTCATCAGAGGCAGAAGAAAATGGATAATTGAAGAAACTCAATAAGAAGCTTCTTGTTAGACAGTTTGGAGTCTGTAAAAAACTGGATAGGGTACCATAGCCAAAAGAGAGGGTTTATTCCAAAGAGTAGAGAAACAAGAAAGAGTTAGGAAAGTTTTTTTAAAAAAATGTTGAGCTGTGGGTTATGCATTGTTATACACAAATATATATATGGAACTAATGAGTGACTGAAATGCAAAAGATGAATGAATCTGGTGTTTCAGGAAGAACTGGATTGGACAAATGAAACATAGTCATCCAGGAGACTTCCAAGTGCAGATCGTGGAAAAGTCAGGAATAATTTAGTGACAACAATGCAGGTTAAGCTTGGAAAATTAGACATTAAACTTGGCAGACATATAGTCAGAATGTAAAATCAGAGTAAAGAATAGATTCAATATGCTTTAACAGTGCAAAAGTGAACCAAGCAATTAAGTGGGAAATGTTATGAAAATCAAAGCCAAATAAATTAAACCCCAAGATTTCAGAGGGGAAATGAGCCAAGCATCTTTTGGAAGAAGTTATCATTATAGTCAGATTTGCATAATCAAGCAAGATGAGACAGAGAAAGGTTTTTCTATCAAGAATGGCAATAAATGGGACAAATCTAACAAGAAAAAGAAATGGAAACATCTCTTATAGATCAAAGATTTCACAGGAAAATTTGCAGGAATAATCATGAGATAGATTTAATGGAGCAGGGGAGTGGGGACAAGAAATAAAGATGGCAGCCATGACTATATGCTTGAACCTCCTTTTTAAACAGATATTATATATTTAATATCTGTAAAAAGAATAGGGCTTGTGGGATTTTTATTCCCTCCAAAAATATTCTTTTATGATAAGGTGAACAGAATTAAAGGGAGATGAAAAAAAAAAACTGTAATAAGATCATAGAATGACATAAGCAACATAGAAAATATACTGGGCAACTAATTTGTCTCAAAAGTGAAATATAACAGGAAATAACCAGCTGTCAAACAGGAAAGCACAAGAAACTGGACTGTGTAAAGCTGTAGCACAAAAGATAAATATTGAACTAATCTGTATGATATAGAGATTGAAAAAGATTGGTATATACATATAGACAGATACATATACCAAAAGTAATGGTGTAAAAGTAGATGAAAATGACTGAACCATTATGTTAATTCCTTACACAAGCAGGGTTTGCATAAGATCTTAACAATGAGAATAGAACAATACATGAAAGGGAAGCCAAATGAATGATCAGATTTCTGGAAAAAAATAGAGGGACATTATCTCAAATACCTATCATAAGAAGGTCAATGGTCACAACAATTTAAGAGAAGAAGAATTTTTTTACTTTACTGCCTAGAGCAAGCAAGGATTTTGTGCAGATTATGCCAGAATGTGAAATGTATTAAGACTTATAGTTGTACCAGGATACCTTATTCTTCTTCTGAGGAATCTTTACAATGAACAAGAAGCTACTGTAAGAAGTAAAGGGTGTGTGTGAGACCTAGAATGGCTTTGAATAGGGAAAGTAAGAAAACAAGGATGCACATTGTCTCTGTCTCACTTTAATGTACACAGTAGATATATTTGTAACAAGGGCAGCATTGGAAATTATGACACATGCAGTCAAAATTGAAAGTTGAAATAGGAACAATGTGTAGATTGCACTACTTTGTTAGGTAAAGAAGACTTCAAAGAGGTAATTATGTAGTATAATAATACATAAAAATCGATATGCAACAATAGTGCAATGTTATAACTGCAAAAAATATCACTTGCCTGCAAGTAAGAACCAGTGGGACCATAAAATAGACAAAGTAATAGAAAATGAAGTATTTAAAGTGCTCTGAGACTTCAAAATTCAAACAAACACCTGCCCCAACATCACATTCTTAACAATTAGTGATAAGAAAGAAAAAAAGAAAAGTCTGGATAGGAAACATTGTAATACCTGGAAAAAGCAGAAGAGGAGAAAAAAAAATACTAAGACCTGAAACTAGGAGTAGAACTACTATGGCAAAAGAAATCAAAGGTAGTATCCAGTAATAGGCACTTTATGTGCAATCCCAGAACATATGGAGTGCTACTTGAATGCACATCATTAACAAAACTGCCATCAGTCAATTGCAAAAGGCAGCTTTACTTCAGAAAAGGTTGTATTGTACAACAATACCTTTAACACCAACAAATAACATCTGCCTATCCATGATCTTTGGGAAGGGCTTGAATGAACTATAATAAATAATTATAAGCCCTCAAGTCAGTTTTAGGTCTTAGATAGACTTTCCTCAGAATGATCTGTCCTCGGACAACTTTTCTTTTATGTCGTTCACTGCTGATGTAATCAAATCCATTCACTCTGTTCCTGGTAATCCTCCTTTTATTTCCCCAAATGTTGACATTTCAGTGTGTGCATAATATATAAAATATGCTAATTAATAATCATTCGTGTCTCAAATGAGAGCTCATTTGTTCTATGATCTGTTTGCTTTCTTGGCTATCCATGAATTTTTTTTAAAAAAAAAACCAAAACAAAACTTCAAGAGTTTTTTCCCAAAACCAAACTTACAAAGTGTCAATATTCAGTGTCACAGAGAAAACTATTGCCTGCACAGTTCTGATATTTGTAGATAGAAGAACATCACAATATCTGAATATTGTTTCTAAGGTCATTATTGCCACCTTACCAAGTGCTAACATGTAGGGTATTTCTTAGTTGCTAATTTATTTGCAGATGATTGAGTGAAAGATTAGTTACATGCCATCATTTTTTAATTTTTAGCAACAACTGCATAGATTTTCTATATGTTGATCTGTCCCTAACCTGGTCTTTCAGGTCCTTCAACAGTGCATTTATCATGGCTGTAACTCAGCCCATATACCCTGATGCTGTTTATTCTCTTTTTCTCTTTCTGATGCTGTTTATTCTCTTTTTCTCTTTCTTTCCACCTTTCCCAGCATTTGAGCCTTTTCCAGAGAACTAAGTTTTTGCATAAGCTGTCTAAAGTAGATAATTTTTTATTTTATTTTATTTAATTTGTCAATTGCTTACAAGATAATAGATATAAGTATAAACATGAGGAAGAATACAGGAAATAGGTATGAATAAATGAGGGCAATAGGACAGGGACGGTAGGCATGATGGTGCAATTATGTATGCCCCTTACAGACCTCTTAGGAATGGGGTGAGGTCAATAGTGGTTAGTTTGAGGTTAAAGGAAAGGGGGTTATTGGATGTAACAACAGAGTCAGGTAGTGCATTCCAGGCATTGACCACTCTGTGGCTGAAGTTGTACTTTCTGCAATCCAGTTTGAAACGGTTTACATTGACTTTGTATCTGTTGTGTGCTCTTGTATTGTTGTGGTTGAAGCTGAAGTAGTCATTGACTTGTAGGCCATTGTAGCAGATAATTTTGTGTGCTATACTTAAGTCTAACTGTAGGCAGTGTAGCTCAAGGTTGTCCAAGCCCAAAATCTCATGCCTGGTGATATAGGGTATTCTGTTGCAAGCAGAAGAGTGTAGTACTCTTCTCATGAAATACTTCTGGACTTGCTCAATTGTATTAATGTCTGATATACAGTGCGGATTCCAGATTGATGAGCTGTATTCGAGCATGGGTCTGGTAAAAGTTTTAGTTAGCAATTCGATATTTCTGGAGGAGAAGCTTCATAAGATTAGATTTCTAACTCTTAATGCTTATTTGGCAATGCTGTTTCAGTGAGCTCTGGTGCTTAGGTAATTTGATATGAGAACTCCAAGGTCCTTGGAGTTCATTTGTACGTTAGTGAGAACTCAGCATCAGTTTGTTTTATTATCCTTTTTTATTTTTATTATCCATGTTATCAGGAGAATTCTCCAATGCCAACATTCAAAGGTATTGATACTTTCTCTATTCTGCTTCTTCAAGGTCCAACTTTCACTTGTTTGAGTACTCTTTGGATGGGAGATGGCCAAGATATACTAGAGCTGTAGCCTACATTATGAAGTTGAGAGAACATCACAGAAG
The DNA here is from genome assembly GCA_015471245.1 of Laticauda colubrina. Lineage (NCBI taxonomy): Eukaryota > Metazoa > Chordata > Lepidosauria > Squamata > Elapidae > Laticauda > Laticauda colubrina. The sequence goes on from BLBF01000005.1 coordinate 18,119,016, forward strand.
AAAGTGGTGGCTAACTGATTCCATTTTCTTGCCAACAAAGCTATATGGATTTGTGCATGAAGTTAAGAGGAGTCATGATTGACATAAGGAAGATTTTTATTTGTTCAAAAGAGAAGAATGGTGATTAAAGTTTGAGGAATTGCTCTATTGAAATCATTCAATAGGAAGGTGAGGCTATCAGCAAGAAGCCATTCAACATTACCTCCTGCTCTGTCTTTCTTTGTTGATTCCCTCATTGCTCATACACTTTCTTGATAAGTGCTTTCTTGAAAAATCACTGCAGTTCTATTAAGCATTTTAGGATACGTCACTTCAGACAGATGTTTAATCTCAGGGTCCTAAAGGGACAGCTCTGCTGGTTCCAACCTTGTCAATTAATTTTATATCTACAATCCCATTAATGTAATTTGACACAAAGGAGAGCTTTTAAAGCCAGCAAGTTACATTAGATAAATAAGGGAGATGAGTGTCAAGTTCAGCTAAATTCATTTGCACGTATATATTACTAAGCTGGTGTCTGGAAGCAACCTTGCCAATATATTCTGTCCTTCATAATGCACTACAGCTAAAGGTTGGCTTCTGTGTTAATCCACAAAGCCTTTAAACTTTGTTCAGTTGTCATATGTTGCAACATACAACACAGAGAATCAGAAATCACAGGATCCTTGGTAAAGTCTCTAAACTTGATATCATATTAGATTAATGGTTGGATTCCTTAACAATTTCTTGTATAGAGCTGGATTGTGTTGCATACAGATGCATTAGAATCAATTGGCATTCTAAAATATATTTTAAAAATGCAAATGAAGAAAATGCATAGACCAATAATATGCACTTGAACATTATTCAGGAATGTCACTACATACAAATCAAGAATAGCAAGGGAGGACTGCAATCAAGAGAATTACTGTGCAATTTTGTTTAGAGGAGCAAAACTGCTGCTATTACTAAGACTTCCTTCCCTAAAGCATGAAGTGTTACTTAGGATATGAAATACATTTACTGAGTTCTAAGACATAGAGGAATAAATGAGATATGCCTTGTCGGAATGATACCATAAAAAGTGGCAGTTAATCAATTAAAGTGGATGAGATAAAAGTATGATGCTATTGGTCCAATTGTCAGATATCCTCCTGTTTGCTGAAGTCTTACTTAAGAGTCATAAAATAAAGAGACACCATGTGCCCTATATGCTCTATAATTCACAATTAGCATTGTGATGGTATAATGAAATGGCACTCCTTTTAAGAATGAGGTTTTTATTGTGGCAATGTGGCTGTTTCACCAGAACACAACAGAAATAAAAGCTATATCCTCATATCAGATACAAGGAAGAAGAGGGGGTCCTTTCCAAGCCTAAGCTTATTCAAAGACTAAGGTGCTATATTGAAAATTTGGATGTTGAAGTGACCAGTGTATTTTTTTCTACCAACAGAAAGGAAGTGTCACTCTTTACAAAGCTGCTAAGAAACAGCAGAGGTGACTGCAAGGAAGTTGAGAGGAGCAGAGGATAATGATGAATCTGCTAGACATTCTAAAAAAAAAAATTTTTTTCAGAAACCACCAACTTCTTCAAAACCCATGAGAACTGTCTTAGTCTGAAATTTTATGAAGTCAAAGACTGCCTTGCCCATACTTACCCAGATGAATAAATATCTGGTGGTAAGAAATCAAAGTGGCTAGATATGTCATCCCTAAGAAAGTATATTCTGGAAAGAATTTCCTTGTGATAATAGCAGTTTTATCCATTCTGCAATATATCTATGAAGAAGTGATCTTTTGCAGTGTGAAGTTTTTCACATTAGTGCCAGAGGTAAAGATTTTCATGATTATCTTTATTGCGATTATCATTTTATAAGTTCTGTTATAAAAATTTTGCTTTCAAAATACACTATAAAAGTGTATTTAATCAATGCACGAGTGCATGCTTTGAATCATTCATGTTTAAATGTGGAACATTTCTTGGAAGCAAAAAGAAAAATCCTGAACTATGTTGAAAATTGTGCTAATTCCCAAACAGCCATTAAAAATAGTCTTAAGCCAAGTGATGATGACAGATGAGTAAAAATAATAATCCCCCCTTATTTTCTCATCACCTGTGTAAACATTATATGCCGCTGTGTAATACTTAGGAGCATACAATGCTCAGAATGGAGAAATAAAGAAAATAAAGAAAATTGAATTGCCCGGTCATGTTTTATAGGAGGAAGGAATCTTTTCTTTCTTGCTTGCTGTCAGCCTTCAAGATCTTCTACTATTGCTTTGCATCTTTCGGCTGTCATAAGAAACGGGGGGAGGAAGGGAAAGTTTGGGAAGTGAGCTGGAGGTATTACATTCTTCTGTTGTGTAAATGGGGGGGGAAGCATACAATAGAGTTAGGTTTCTATTTCTCGCTTAGCTTTCTTTTCTCTGCGCAACTGCAACCCATTATCAAAATATGCCAAGGTCAACGGACAGAGGTCTCATCATCACCTGAAGATGCCCACATGATCCTATTCACAACTTCTAATTGGAAGTGTCATCTGAACTATTGGGGGTGGGAACATTTCCATCACTTTGTATATGTGAATTGCGCACCTAATTTCTCAGATTCAGAATTCTTTGGTTGCTACCACTTCACTTTCAGTAAAAGATATCTTTTCTCTAAACTAAAGAGTCTAAGTATTTCTTTCCTGGATTTTGAATGGAGCTCCGCCTGACAGATGGTCTGAGTACGGACAAATTTGGATGTTGAAGGACCTGCCAAAACTGTTGTTTGGTTAAGAGTTGGGGTTAGGTCTGTGGAATAATGGCCAAAAACCAATCAAAAAGCTGTCACCTTGGCTTTCCTTTGAGAACCTCTAAGTATCTTTCCATGAAATCAAATTTTATCCCTGACTCCAAGGAGACCTAACCTTAATCCTGGTTTAATTCCATCATCAAAGGGATTTTCCCATTTATTTTACTGTTGTCCACATGCAAGCTATTGTATTGTACTGCTTTCAAACACATACAAATCCATTTTCATGGTTACCAAAACAAGGCATTACTGTAATCAACAGCAAAACACAGGCCTGTGCACATGTGTCTTCACCACTACTGCTGTTTATATGGCTTGTGCAAGCTCTGTAATTTTTGATCTGCATGTGACCTCAAAAGGTTTGGAGCTGTTTTCATCATTTTGTTCTCTCCCGCCTCCCTGGCAGGTGCTACTGGCAATGTGAATTATGATTTGGTAAGATAATTGGGAATGCTGAGACTATATATAATGTTGAAATAAGAGTAGAATGACATATAAAGATTCAGCAAAACCATATAAAGTTAATAGTTACATATTGGAATAAATTTCAGTAAACTAATATCTAAAAGAAGAGAGCATGAGATGATGTGATAAAGGTTGTTATGTATGTAATAAGCAAGGAAATGTGTAGATATAATACTGAGTAGGTATATATTGACAGAAATTAGAATAGAATAGAAAAATTTCTTAGAAGAAAGTTCATAACCTGAAAATGAAAAAAAATATAAAGAACAATGTAATATAAGGGTTGGGAAATGGGTAAAAGTAGAACTGTGACTGTTACACATTGATACAACCAGAGGATAGTAACATGTGTGTGTGTGTGCACGTGTATGTAAATAGTGAAGAATCTGTCTTTGTTTTTTTTTTAAAAAACCTATTGACATCTCTTTCACTTTCCAAACATTTCCTTAAATTTTATTCCCAGAAGAAGAAACAGAACAAGTTAAAACAAAATTAACTCTAATGCTGAATTTCCACAATCCCAGTAAACACTTTTTGACTGACTGAAGTGGGCAAATTACATTGCAAAATATCCCTCAATTAATGAACAGCTTTCACTAATCCAAATATAATTTACCAGTCTTATTTTCTCAAGCTGCACAGAAAACATGGCAAAATGATCCTTATCTACTTTAATTTATACGTCTTAAATTTATCATTCTTAAGGAAGTTGTCTATTGGTGCGTGTCTGCATCCCTATTTCTTTTTGATGACGTGTATTTCCTATACTTCACACCCAGTCATTTATTCACCATCTAGCCAACAATTAGAATTTCCTATTTTCCACAGTATTATTTGAAAATCAAGCCAACAACATAGAGAAATGTTTTGGTTTTAAACTGGGCAAGTGTCAGGCGGAGCTCCATTCAAAATCCAGGAAAGAAATACTTAGACTCTTTAGTTTAGAGAAAAGATATCTTTTACTGAAAGTGAAGTGGTAGCAACCAAAGAATTCTGAATCTGAGAAATTAGGCGCGCAATTCACATATACAAAGTGATGGAAATGTTCCCACCCCCAATAGTTCAGATGACAATTCCAATTAGAAGTTGTGAATAGGATCATGTGGGCATCTTCAGGTGATGATGAGGCCTCTGTCCATTGACCTTGGCATATTTTGATAACGGGTTGCAGTTGCGCAGAGAAAAGAAAGCTAAGCGAGAAATAGAAACCTAACTCTATTGTATGCTTCCCCCCCCCATTTACACAACAGAAGAATGTAACACCTCCAGCTCACTTCCCAGACTTATCCTTCCTCCCCCCGTTTCTTATGACAGCCGAAAGATGCAAAGCAATAGTAGAAGATCTTGAAGGCTGACATTCGGCCCTCCTAGATAAAGGAAAACCATCAGTCCCAGAGGAGAGAGAGGAGAAAATATAAAGACAATTATTAATCATTCAACAATTACAAAACAATGCACTCCTAAGGCTTATCAGGATACTTGGAACAAAATGCTTTGATCAACTTAGGGGCTTTAACATCAGTTTCGTTAACCCATTTGGCTTGAGAAGAAGGGAAATATTTCCAGGCTACAAGATACTGGAGTCGACCCCTCCATTTGCGAGAGTCCAGAATTTCTTTAACTTCAAAATGTTGTTCACCTTCAATCAGTATTGCTATGGGAGGGTCAGCTTGGATGGGTCTTAAATCAGAAGTACGTTCAGGTTTTAGCAAACTAACATGGAAAACCGGATGAATTCGTTGAAAAGTTTTGGGTAAGTTCAGCTGGACTGTTGCAGGATTTATAATCCGTTCAATCGTGAAAGGACCAACATACTTAGGACCAAGCTTCTTTGACTTTTGAGTGGTCTGCAGGTATCGGGTGGACAGGAAAACCTTGTCGCCCACTTTCTATTCTTTGTGTGGGGATCTCTTCTTGTCTGCAAATTTCTTATGAGCTTGATGGGCCTCATCTAATGCTTTGCGTGTCACTGGCCAGTTAAGTTGGAGTTGAGTTATCCATTCATCCAATGAATGGATGTTAGGTTTTTCACGAGGAAGTTCAGGTATGGGAACAAAATCTTGTCCCGAAGCCACTTTAAATGGAGTAAATCCAGTACTACTATGTACAGAGTCATGTGCCACTTGGGCAAATGGTAGTAATTCGGACCAGTTATCTTGTTGATAATTTATGTAACATCTAAGATATTGCTCTAACACTGCGTTAGTCCTCTCACAGGCCTCATTAGTTTGGGGTTTGTGGGCGGAGCTTAACCCTTGGGCGGAGCCTATTAACTTCAGGAACTCTTTCCAAAAATTTGAGATAAACTGGACCCCTCTGTCAGAGATTATGCGTTCCGGAACGCCATGTAACCTATAGATATGTGAAATAAACAGTTTAGCCAGCATCTTAGCAGAGGGAATCTTGGAACAAGGTATGCAATGTACTTGTTTGGAAAACAAATCAGTCACTACCCAGATGACCGTGTTTCCACCACTTTCAGATAATTCTACTATAAAGTCCATAGAGATTTCTTTCCAGGGAGTCGTTAGTCTAGCTACATTTTGTAACAATCCTACTGGCTTACCAGGAGGTCTCTTTGCCAAAGCACAAATTGGACAGCTAGCTACATAAGCTTCAATGTCCTTCTTTAAAGTAGGCCACCAGAATTGCCACTTAACCAGATGTAAGGTCTTCACAAATCCGAAATGGCCAGCTGCTTTAGAATCATGAGCCTGTTGTAGTATTTGGCTTCTCAGTACCTGTGGCACATACAACTTGGCCCCCACCCAAGCCAAACCATCTCTAATTGTATAGTCACTTGAATGAGCCAGGAACCATTCGTCCAGTTTTAAAGCTTCTTTTAATTGTTCGGTTAGGTCATTCGATAAAACCACTTCTTGGTTCTTCCTTTGGGCTCTGGTGATCACTGGGGCAGCTAGATGTTTGGCTGAGACAATTGTGCTTATCACCTCCTGGCACATACTATTATATTGGGTTAGTCTAGAGAGAGCATCTGCCATGAAGTTCTTCCCGCCTGGAATGTACTTCAATGAGAAATTGAATCGCTTGAAGTACTGGGCCCAGCGAAATTGTTTAGGGGACAATTTCCTGGGTGTTTTTAAGGCTTCCAAATTCTTATGATCAGTCCATACCTCAAATGGGTGTTTTGCTCCTTCCAGGAAATGTCTCCAGATCAGCAAGGCCCAACGAACTGCAAAAGCTTCTTTCTCCCAGACGGCCCATCTTCTCTCTGTTTCAGACAGCTTACGGGAGGTATACGCACAAGGCTGTAAGGTCCCTTTCTTGTTGATTTGAAGTAATACCACTCCAATAGCCACATCACTTGCATCGGCTTGAATCACGAAAGGAGTGTCCATATCTGGGTGCTTCAGCACTGGTTCTGCAGCAAACAGTTGTTTTAGCTTTTCAAAAGCGGCTTGGCACTCCATGGACCACTCCAGCGGCTTCCCTGGCCTTGGCTTCACCTCCCCTTTTGTTTTCAAGAGATTTGTGATGGGCATTGCTATCTTAGCAAATGTCGGGATGAATTGCCAGTAAAAATTTGCAAATCCCAAAAAGCTTTGAAGTTGTTTTCTAGTGCATGGTGGAGCCCATTCCAGAATGGCACGCACCTTCTCTGGATGCAACTCTATGCCTTCAGATGACATGCAATATCCCAAATAGTCAATTTTGTCTTGGTGGAATTCACACTTTGACAATTTAGCATACAACTTAGCAGCACACAGTTTCTGTAGAACCGACCGCACTAACTTCACATGTTCATCCAGAGTTTCCGTGTAGATAAGGATATCATCAAGATAAACCAGGAACCCCCTGTATAAATGTTCATGTAACACTTGGTTGATCATTTGCATGAATACAGCTGGGGCCCCTTGTAAACCAAAAGGAAGAACATTGAATTGGAAGCAACCCATCGGGCAGTTAAAAGCGGTCTTCCACTCATCCCCTTCCTTAATTCAAATTTGGTAGCATGCTTCTCTCAAATCCAACTTTATGAAAATCTTTCCCTTCGCTAAATGGGCCAACATGTCCTTCATCAGAGGAACGGGGTACACGTTTTCCACAGAAATAGCGTTCAAATTTCTGTAATCCACCACCAAGCATTTGGAACCATCTTTCTTTTCCCGGAACAACACTGGGGCTGCTACTCGGGGTCTAGCAGGTTGAATGAAACCACGTTCCAGATTTTTATCTATAAACAATCTTAGCTCTTCCAATTCCTGTGGGGTCATTGAGTACAACTTTGGTTTCGGGAGCTTTACCCCAGGCAAAATCTCAATAGCACAGTCTGTTGACCAATGAGGCGGAAGCTCATCCGAGGCCTTCTCACTGAACACTTCTTTTAAATCCCAATACTCTTTGGGAATTTTCTCCTCCCCTTTCACGGGCTCAGTACCTGTGGAAGCTATTTCAATTAGGTCCTCAGGCTTCGGCTGGGATCTGGCCCCTCCTCTTGGTCGCTGCTTTGTGCATATGCGCAACAACCCCTTCCTCCAGTTAACCTGGGGGTTCCATTTCCAGAGCCAGGGCAATCCCAGTATTAATGGTTGCTCCATCCCAGGAACCACAATAAAATGCAGGGTCTCATCATGCTCTCCCATGACCATTTCTATAGGTTCCATGAGAAAACGTGCAGGGCAACCTCCAGCCACTGATCCATCTAGTTGGCAAAAGGAAATGGGCATCTCCAAAGTTTTTAGCTTTAGGCCCATTTTCTTCACTACTTCCGTGTTGATTATACACCTTGTGCACCCAGAATCTAACAGGGCTAGCATTTCCCCTTCGACCCCTGAATTGGGTACCCTCAACTTCACCGGAATGGTCATAGGACCCACTCTTGGACTTACCAGGAAGTTGTCTTCTGAGTCAAAATCCTCCTCCTCAGGGGTCACTGGGGTTTCTGATTCCTCTCCTGCGGGAGGGGTGACCTCTGCCATCTCTTTCGACTTTAGTGCTGTTTCGTGAGGCTTTGCTGGGGATTTTTCAGGTTTCTTTCCTTCCTTTGGCGCCCCCTTTGGCTCCAGCTTGACTCTGCAGTTCACAGCCCGGTGGCCCGATTGTTCAAAGGCATCGAAAGCAGGCCAAGGGGTTGGGTCTTACCGCCACTCCTCCCCTCTGAGATTTAGGAGCCTCTTGAGGACATGGGGGGGAAAACTTGCTCCACCCATAATCTCCCCGCCGTTTTCTTCGGGTTAAATCAATCTCCACTTCTTCTGCCAGCAAGTACCACATCTGCAAGTCCTTGGGGTCTCTTCTAGCAATGCATCTCTGGTACACATCTTCATTTAAACCATCTTTAAACAGTTCTATCAGGGCTTCTTGGGGCCAGCCTCAGAAATGGCCAGTTAACTATCTAAATTCTTGGGTGTAATCAGCCACAGACCTCCGCCCCTGTTTTATGGTCTTCATCCTAATTCAGGCCTTGCGCTCTGCCAGTGGGTCCTCAAACCTAGCCCTCAGTGCAGCCATGAACAGGTTGTAGTTCAGCAACTGAGGAGCATTATCATTATGCAAGGTCACCATCCACTCTGTCGCTATTCCTCCAGAGCCCTGGTAACACACCTCACTTTGGCTGCTTCTGAGGGAAAGTCCTCCCCGTATTCTCCCATATGGCTCCAAACTTGAGCTAGGAAAAATCCCAAGGTTTTGGGATCCCCCCCATATTTTATTTCTAACAGAGGCAGCCTAGGAGCTCTACGCCTTCTAGGAATCACACTTCCCGCTGAAAGCCCCGGGCTGCTGCTGGATCAGATTGATTTATGGGAGAGGGAACCGCTCTGCTTCTTCTGGCTGGGGCTACTTTCCCTCCCCCTTCATACCTTTGTGTAGCTTGGGATTGTTCAAAGGTTTCATTCAGGAGTCTCCTGGCTTGATCCAGTAAGAGTTCATTCTTTTCCTTCTCTTGCCAAGGCTCCTCTTTTCCACGCCGGGGGGGGGGTCCTTCTCCGGATCTTTCCAACCAACTCCCACTGACCATCTGGGCTTCACAGCTGGATCCTCTTCCAGACTGAGCTCTGCTAGCGATTGGTCTTCCTGCACCAGCACAGAATCTTGCCCTCCAATGGCTCCCGGATCCTCTTGGTCACTATTTGAAGATGACATGATGTCCAGGCCCCCTCAGAAGAAAATTGGGTATTCTCTCTGGGTGGGCTGGTGGAGAGATTCAGAATAATGTCAGGTGGAGCTCCATTCAAAATCCAGGAAAGAAATACTTAGACTCTTTAGTTTAGAGAAAAGATATCTTTTACTGAAAGTGAAGTGGTAGCAACCAAAGAATTCTGAATCTGAGAAATTAGGCGCGCAATTCACATATACAAAGTGATGGAAATGTTCCCATCCCCAATAGTTCAGATGACACTTCCAATTAGAAGTTGTGAATATGATCATGTGGGCATCTTCAGGGTGATGATGAGGCCTCTGTCCATTGACCTTGGCATATTTTGATAACGGATTGCAGTTGTGCAGAGAAAAGAAAGCTAAGTGAGAAATAGAAACCTAACTCTATTGTATGCTTCCCCGCCCATTTACACAACAGAAGAATGTAACACCTCCAGCTCACTTCCCAGACTTATCCCTTCCTCCCCTCCCCCCCCCCCATTTCTTATGACAGCCGAAAGATGCAAAGCAATAGTAGAAGATCTTGAAGGCTGACACCATCATCTGGACACTGATGGAAGCAGTGAATGCATTAATGTCATCCAAGAACACTTCCTCCATTGCTTTGCAAACTTTTAGTTGCACAACTTGTTGGACTTTCTAGCAGTAACTGAATCCACATATATCACTTTCCAGAATAATTAGTAATAATGAATACAAGATTTTAAAATGTACAGTCTATTGCAGAAAATGATAACCGGATCCACAGTCTCATTCTCTTAGTATATCATCCCAGGCCATCTTTGCATCAGAGAAGATGGCATAAAATTACATTGTGGTTGGTTAAAGAATTTATCTTTGGTTAAAGAATTTATCTGGAAGGTGCTGATGACTACACATTTATCAAGCACTAATTGTGCAGTTCTAATTCTGGATTTTTCTTTAAAAATGCATATGCTCTTGTGTTATCCAGTTTAAAAATTCCCATGTAAATTTCTGCCATTAAGCTTCCTTACCAGATTAAATTAATCATTAGCATTTTGCATCTCTGCAGAGTTTTAAAGTCACATTTTAAAGAGGCTTTACTTATGTTGAAGTTAAATACTTAAAGCTGGGAAATTAATCAGGATAAATCCCTAAGAAGAAAGACAAGGCCTTTTGCATGAGTTTATAATTATCCTATAAATGCAAGGCACATAGGTACTAATATCAGTGCTAAAACTTTTCAAAATTAAAATAATTCTCCAATTCATTAAATAGTTTTTAATTTCAGTCAGTGAATACATCACATTTTGGTAGGATTTGAAAACCGCTTTCATCAGCATTTTTTTTTATTTCTAAAATTACCTAGTGCTTTTGTAGAAAAACAAGGAAATAACATCTTTTGTAATGTTTAATGTAGTGACTGTTATTTGTGCAACTTGTGAGAGTTGTAAAATTAGTAAAGGCTATCAGCCTAATAAATCCATGACAGAACTGAAACAAAAAATGACTTCTCTTCCTCAAAAATATAATTTTAAAGCCCATCTTGTGGTTAGAAGAATGAATCCTTATTGCATTAAGCTTTAGTTATTTCCTATGCTAAGCAACCACAAAATGAACTTTCAAGCACGGTTGGGAATTCTCCTTTCCTTTCTGAGATAAAAACTGGGTGATTTTATGGTTATGGATTGCAGCCAGATAAATCAAAGGACTGGAAATATACCAATGACAAGGAAGTAATAAAAGTGAAGTGTTTGTTAAAGAAAATTGTTTCTTTTGTCCTTCACTCTTAGGAGAAAGCATTCTCCAAAAGCATAAAAAGGAAACCCAAGAATCTTTCGGCTGGATTCCCAGAATCTCTTTTTTGTTAATCTTTCTCTTCTTTTTTGCGTGGCAATTCTTTTGGACTATTTTACCAGGAGGTCATTAAAACCATCATTAACCAAAATTGGCCCTGGGTATTAGGTTTCTTTATAAACTCAGAGTCTATAAGCAAGTTTTGAGTTCTCTCTTCAAGCAATGGCAAGATCAGAGTTTAGGACAAAAAAGAATAAAGATTTTGCTTAACACGTAGTAAAATAGTCACATTTTTAAGAGATAAAAATAAAATTGACAAACAACACTCTATGCAGACATTTTCAACAACATATCAGTGATCTACCAATCCAATATGTTAAGGATAATGTCAGAAATATAAAAGTTATATACAGGCAATAAGATGGTAAAATAGCTACATTAAAAACAAGCAAAATCCATATATGTGACTACAAGTTAGGGTTATTTAATTCATTCTCTCCCAGGCCCTCACAATTTTGTCCTCAGAAGCCTGTACTATGCTAACAACCTTGAAAAATGTTTCAAGAATTATCAATCACCAATTATCAATCATAAATCATAATTGCTGAAGTCATAATTGGATTAAATTAAATTAACCTAAAACACTGGAAGTATCAGTAACAAACACTCCCAACTGTAAAATAACAACAAAATCAAACCAACATAAATTTTGAACAACTAATCCAATTTTAATACTTAAGATAGTAGAGGAGTGAAAAAGACTAGGAGTTGACATGTGTCACCTTAACCAGTCTTCCCAGTTCCACCTTTCTTTACTAAACTATGAATCCACTTTTAGGGGAAATGGGCCTCTGTAGATATCTGTGTGAATGAGGGAACTGATCCTATCTCTAAAAGTTGCCAAATCAGATCTGTTTCAGAAGAATAGGTTTACATTTCCTTTCAAAGATGATACAAAACATTAGGCATCATATATAGGCAATGGATTAACTAGTTCTCAAAAAACAGTAAGATGAAAGACTTTGCAAGATAGACTCAAGATTCAGAAGGATCTTGACAGACTTGAGCATTGGGCCATATCCAACAAGATGGAGTGAAAAATAAAATCCTACACTTAGATAGGGAAAAACCAGATGCACAGGTAAAAGATAGACAGTACCTAGCTCGACAGTAATGTTTGTGAGAAGGATCTAGGTGTCTTAGGGGATCACCACTGAGGTATGACTTAGCAGTGTGCTGTAGCTGCCAAAAAAGCCCTAGGCTGCATCAAGAGAAGGATAGAATCAAGATCATCAGAACTGGTAATCTTATTCTATACTGCTCTAGTGAGCCAGATTTGGACTATTTCATCAAGTAATGAATGGCTAAAGGAACTAGCTATGTTCAGCCTAATGTAGAGAAGATATAGGGGAGACCTGACAGCAGTCTTCCAATACTTTAAGTACCATCAGAGGGAAGAGGATGTCAATTTATTCTCCATAGCACCTGGTGTCAGAACAAGCAATGAGTGCAAGCTCATCAGAGGGCAATGCAACTTGGAACTGAAGCCTATGTCACACTGCACCAAAGGATGCAAAGAGGATGTAAAATGGACAAAAAAGCTTGTCATCCATTGGAAAACGCGGTGCATCCGTTGTGTACTCACTGCATACGTTTTTCATACTCTCTATCCATCCAGCATCCGTCTACTGTGATTTCATCTGCTCAAAAAGTTTTGAACTGCACAAAACTTTTTGAGCAGATGAAGTATTCAACGCATCCACGATACATCCGCTACACATACGGGGAACATCTGTTATACGTCCGTCGTCATCCGTTACATGTCTGCTATATCCGCGAGGCATCCGCTGCGCATCCGCGCAACTCAAATCCTCTCCAGCGGAAAACAGACACAGGGAGGAAGTGAAATGGACGCGGAACGGACACACAGCGTTAGTAGCACAGATGTAGAAAGGATGAAAGCAGATGCAGCTCACATATAAAGCATTAAAACGAAAAATACGTTCGTATAGGGGATGTATCTCGGATATTTAGGATGTCTGGAGGATGTCTGGAGTATGTGGAAGGACACCTAGCGGAAAACTGATATTTCCTACAAAAAGGGGGAGGAAATCACCTGGATCTTACTTTCAGTCCACCAGCCGTGGTGTATAGACCTCTTCACCCTTGCTCTTGCTCTTCAACATCATCCATTAAACTCCACCATGGGTCATCGCACACTCCTTTTGGTAGCCGCCATCATTCAACACCAGAACCAAGCCCTCTTCAGGCTCTTCCATCTTTTCTATGGGAAGAAAAGGAGGCAGCCAAGAAGTGTCTTGTGGACTGTCAAGAAGGCAATGGGGACATGGAGCCTGGTGAATGGAGGCAAGTGTGAAACCTGATCAACACTGTGGATGTACCAGGCCCCAACAGAGCTTCACGTGAAGGAAAGAAGCAGCGCAACCTCCTGAAACACTGGTGCAACTCCCCAGCTGGAGCAGTGGAGTGGCAAGACAGGATGGTAGATGCTTAATGGATGCTTCCTTAAGCCTGTCTCATAACACTGATGAGATTGTGCCATGTATGTTGAGTGGCCCTACAAGGAATAGGTCATTAATCAAGAGTTTTGTTTATGTTGAAATGTGTGGATCAATGATTAAACTGTTATTGATAATAAAGGGCCATATGTGTGGCAGCTGGGAGGGTGGACCATACAGTCCCACTATGCTTGCACTGGAGGCTTATCTATCCCACAGCTATTACACATCCCACAGCTATTACCCATCCCACAGCTATTACCCATACCACAGGTATCCCTGCCCATCCCACAGCTATTACCCATCCCAAAGGTATCCCTGCCCACCCCACTGCTATCCTTACCCATCCCACAAGCATGCAAAGGCTTAACCATTTTCTAAAAGTTCCCACCAACACTTTATTAAGTAAAATAAATGACCCAAGTGTGTGAAGCAAAGATAACCTTTATTAATAATAGTTAAGTAAAGTGTAGGACTTTATTTAAAAAGCAAAAGGAACCAAGAAAAGTGTCCCAAGCAATGATAAATTTAACAGGTAACAACTCAGTCTTTGGCAATGTTCTCAGTCACTCTGAGGCATGTCCATAGTCTCAGGTGTAAAGGGTCAAGGGACTGTGGAGGTGGCAGTGGCTGGAGTTCTGGTCTGAGGTGCCATTGGGGTGCCTGGCCCCAAGAGGACAAGAGGAGATGGTGTGTTCAGAAAGCTTGCTCAGCCCAGTGAGGTTGAGAGGTCCTTCCTCAAGGACCTGGGATGTGAGGCCCAACAATGATGACAGATGTTCTGAGGAAGGGCTTGGCTGTGGGGTGGAGGAAGGAGTATAGTGGGGATGTCTGGTGTGCAGCTGGGTGAGGTGAGGCATCTGTGTCGTGCGAGGAAACATCTGTGGCATGGGTGGAATCTGCGGCATGGGTGGCATCTGTGGCATGGGTGGCATCTCTGGTGTTGGTGGCATCAGTGGCATCGGTGGCATTGGTGGCATTGGTGGTATCGGTGGCATCGATGGCGTTTGATGTACCTGTGCCTGGACTGGGAAGGGCTGCCTGTGCTGCTGAAACTCCTGCTATCCATAGCCTTGGTAGGTGAGGGGCTGTTGAAAGCCTTGGAAGGGCTGTGACATCACCTGGGGTGGAGGAGCAGACCTGGAGTGGGTGGGAGCAGGTTCAGCTGGGCCTGGAGGGTGGTGCAGCAGCACCATGATCCTCTCCTTCATCACCTGGTACTGGGACTCGGGCATGTCCACGAGGGTCTGGGTCACATAGGTGAGGAAGGGCTTGTGGTTTGAGGATGGAATCTCGAAGTGTACCAGCTATGGGAGGAGATCTGTGCTGGTCTTGATTGTGTCCCTGATCTCAACAGTGTGAGATGTCCCTCCGGTCTGGCTCTCTGTCTGCTTTCTGTGTAGGTCGAGCTGGGGGTGGGTGTGGGTTGGTCCCTGGTGGTCGCTGCTTCTTCTTGCTCCATGTGTGTGAGATAATCCTCCACATCCTCCGGCATAGGGTGTGCAGCTGTCGGGGGGGTCTCTGTCGCAGGGTGCTCTGTGGACACCTGCCTGGACACAGTCACTGTCTCCTGGCCAGAAGAGGACTGGCTGTCTGTGGGCTGCCTGAGAGTGAGGGTAGACAGGGGCTGCTCCTCGGTGGTGGACCTCACCCTCCAGGAAGCTGCACTTTGACATGATGTAGCTCTCCCAGTCGGTGAGCTTGACTGCGGCCTGACCAGACTTCTTCAGGTGCAGCTTCCCATACCAGGTGTGCATATGCTTCCACCACCTGAGGAGGACATCAGCAGTGTAGCCCAGGCTCTGTGCCTTCTGTCTCCAAGCCGCCTGCTTCCACTTGATGTCTCTCTATAGCCTGTGGCCCTTCCTCCACATGTAGTCATTCTCCCTCAGCCACTCCAGCACCTCCTCCTCATGCTCCTCTGCGATGGAGTACTGCTTCCTCTCTCTCTTCTCCTTGCCTTGCCTCTTCTTCCCTCTGGCAGGGCTTCCATCATCAGGGCTTTCAGGGCTTTGGGGCTGGTCCACCACCGCAGCAGCAGGAGAAGCAGCAGGAGAAGCACCAGAAGCAGCTGCAGAAGAAAAAGCAGCAGCAGAGTCAGCACCCGGGGGTGGGATGGTGGATCTATCCCTCTTGCCAGGGCTGGCAGAAGATGGAAGAGGCTTCCTCTTCTTCCCTATGGTCTCTGATGAAGATGTGTCTGGCAGCAGGTCTTTCCTCTGAATGCTGGCCTCGTGTGAGCTGCCTCCTTTTATATCCGTGGGGCTGACGCAATGCATCCTCCCCACATGTGCAGTTAACGCTCTGCATCCATTCTGCATCCATTCTGCATCCATTCTGCATCCATTCTGCATCCATTCTGCATCTGCTATGCATCCGTGTCATCCGCTACGCATCCGCTCTGCATCCGCTCTGCATCCGCTTCATCCGCTATGCATCCGCTCTTTCCACTATGCATCCGCTTTGCTGTGCTCCCCCAGAAGCCCTGCGGATGTGCCATCCGCTTCCATCCGCTTTCATCTGCCAGGCTTCCATTGAGCATCCATTTTACATCCATGATACGTCCTCCCCCTGTCCGTTCTTTTCCGTTCTGTTTATGCAAATTTTTGCCCCTTTTGAGAGTGGATAAGAACGGATGAAGCCACCCCCGGATTTTTGGCCGTCCCCTGTGTCCCTTTACATACGTTTTGCATCCATCGAGTGATGTGACCTAGCCTTAAGAAGAAATTTCCTGACAGTGATTAATTTATGTAACAATTCTGTGAAATTATACAAGACAGGCATGACTATATTTTGTTTCTGAGTCTCTTACTCATAAGGTTTATTTGGGGAAAAATGCCCTAGCATTTGTTACTATCTCTAAGATGAATAGCACTGCAAGGAAATTATTCTGAATGAATATTATTGTGAATGTACAAGTATGCATGAGTAGGTCTGTTCCTTAGACTCTGGATTTTTGTGCCAATCAGAACTGTAAAACTGAAAGAAATTTTCTGTCAACATAGAAGTTGTATCTGTAAGTTGATTGGAGTCTTTGTCATAAATGCTAAATATGAAAGGGGCATTGTCTACTAGAATGTCAACTGGAAGAAGGGAAATCATCAGTGAGCATACATTTTGTGTACATGCAGGAGAGGATGTTAATTTTCTGTGTCTTTGTGTGTGTGTCACACACCCACACCCACACACACCCACACACAAAGCAAATAAGGGGTAGGGGATGGGGGAGGGAAAGGCACATGTTTTGAACAAAATTGAATGTTGAAACAAAGACCCTTAAAATAAGTATTACTTTTCTTTCTTTTCCAGTATTTTATCATACTTCACCACATACACACACACACACACACACACAAAGTCCAACTGCCTCATCATGGTGAAGGTGGGTAGAAGGTTCCTGGGAGATATGAGTGAAGAACTTAGGAGTGTATATCAAGAATATACATTCTCAGCAGCCATCTGCCCAGCTGAAGCTAGCAGGAATCTATATTGGGCAGCAATGATATAGAAAGATGCTGGAGGCAGGTGATCATTTTAGTGACAATATAACATTGTAACAATAGTAACAATGGCAAAGGCATCAAGTCGTACTATGCAAGAGAAGGCAGTGGTAAACCACTTCTGTCTTTTTACCAAGAAAACCACCAAGAAAAAATAAAATAAAATGACAAATGGAAGAAAGTGAATGTAATTTCCGAACAAATAATAGAAGCAAATATGAGGTTAAAAAAAAACAAGAAAAAAAATCAGACTTTCGGAGAACTATTAGGAGAAATAAGAAACAAAATTAAAATATCAGTAAAGATATTGAGGATGAAAACAGACATGGAAAGTCTTTCAAAAGTTGCCGGATCTCTAACTCAGAAGGAGGTTCCAATCTTCAATTGGTATAGTAAAAATTCCAATGATCAGAGAGTAACCAATTCAAAGGAGATCAAATTAAGATGAAAGGGATATACTGGAATACTGTACAGTAGAGATGTTAATATCCAAGACACCTTATAAGATTATGAAGCCTTTGAAGAACTGAAACAGCCAAAGCAGATATATCACTTTCAAAACATCTGAAATAACATTAGAAATAGCACTTAGATTTTATAACACTTCACAGTGCTTTTACAGCCCCCTCTAAGTGGTTTACAAAATCAGCATATTGCCCCCAACAATCTGGTTCCTCATTTTACCAACCTCAGGAGGATGGGAGGTTGAGTCAACCTTGAGCCAATCAGAATCAAACTTCCAAACTCCTGGCACTCAACAGTCAGCAGAAGTAGCCTGCAGAACTGCATTCTAACCACTGTGCCATGACAGACAGAAGGATATATGAATGGGGGGAATATCCACTGAAATATGGCAAGCAACAGAAGAGGAATCAGATCTAATCAGTGCAGAGATAGATATTTTCCATCAAATAAAGAAGCTGTGGCAGGCTGCCGAATGTGATATCTCCAGGAAATTTGCAGAAGGATTTAGAAATACTTCACCCCATCAACTCCCATTCCTCCATCATGAAAGTGTGTATGCTTGCCCTTATGCTCCACTATATTCAGGAAGAGATATCATCATTCATCATTATTTTCTCATACTCTTCATTTTTCACAAAGCTTGATCAAGCAATTATCACATTAAACAAGAGGAAAACCTACACACCAATTCCACCCACGCTTTCTACAGTTTTGGAAACAGAAAACTAAAAGACTCAAGGTCCAACCCATCCCATCCCATCCCATCCAATTAGGTGAAAGGACCTAATGGTAAAGACTGCAAAAATGACATTATTAAAGCCAATCTCTTTAACAGATTCTTTGGCTCAGTATTTGTAAACAGCAATGGATCATGCCTAGTATTTCCTAGTCGAACCACAGAAAAGTACAATGATCTAATACATATCAATTTTACAGAAGACAGTGTTGAAAAAGCACTATGCAATCTAAAACCATCTCTCTCTATTGGATCGGATGGAATATGTGCCTACTTCTTAAAATAGCTATCCACTGCCAAAGCAGAATCTCGAAGCATAATCTTTGAAAAATCTTTCCGGACCAGCTCCTTGCCAAAACTATGGTCACAAGCACGGTCATCCCCATCTTCAAAAAGGGAGACCTCAGCCAAGTTGAAAATTACAGAACAATCTCTATGCTGCATCACCTATAAAGTCACGGAATCAATTATTAACCAATCCATCATTCTCCACTTAGAGACAAACAACCTATTCTCTAATAAACAATTTGGTTTCAGAAAAAACCTATCCTGTAATTTGCAACTCTTACACTGCAGAAACATATGGACTACACAACTCGATCAGGGCAAAGCAATAGATGCAATCTACATGGACTTCTGTAAAGCCTTTGATTCAGTGATATACAACAAACTACTCCTAAAGCTAAAATCTTATGGTATCTCTGGACACCTGCATAACTGGATAGAAGCATTCCTGTCAGACAACAAATGGTCAAAATTGGGAGTGTCCTATCAAATTCTGTGCCTTTCAACAGTGCTGTCCCCCAAGGCAGTGTTCTAGGACCAACTTTTTTCATACTCTACATAAATGACTTCTGTGATCATATTAAGAGCAACTGTGTTCTCTTCACTGATGATGTAAAGCTATTCAACACCACAGACAATACTGCTACCCTTCAAAAAGACCTTGACTATGTATCAGAATGGTCAAACAAATGGCAACTTCAAATCTCAACAAATAAATGCTCTGTCTTACATATTGGCAAAAAAAAAACCCAGAAACTAAAATACAGGCTGAATAGTCAAGGATCTTGGAGTACTCATCTCTAATGATCTAAGTCTAGAGCCCACTGTAACTACATAGCCAAAAAGGTGTTAAGAGTTGTTAACCTAATCTTATGTAGCTTTTTGTCTGGTAATATTACACTATTAACTAGAGCATACAAAACATTTGTTGGACCAATACTCGAATACAGCTCATCAGTCTGGAACCCACATTACGTATCTGATATTAACACAGTTGAGAAAGTCCAGAAATATTTCACAAGAAGAGTTCTCCACTCTTCTACTCATTGCAGAATACCTTATGCCACCAGACTTGAAATTCTAGACCTAGAAAACCTAGAACTACACTGCCTTTGTGAGGCGTCGCTCTCCCGGAGGGCTCCCCACGAACTGCCGAATGGGTTTGAGGAAAGACATGACACACGTTTTCTCCTCGGG
This sequence comes from Laticauda colubrina, assembly GCA_015471245.1. Classification (NCBI taxonomy): domain Eukaryota; kingdom Metazoa; phylum Chordata; class Lepidosauria; order Squamata; family Elapidae; genus Laticauda; species Laticauda colubrina. The sequence goes on from BLBF01000005.1 coordinate 18,138,840, forward strand.
GTGAGCGAGCCCTGAACTAGCTCAAGACAAGCTCTTTTATTGAGGTTTGGGTGGGTTACAAAATATCAGAAAGCAAGCATGTGATCCTGATTGACCATACTAAAACTGACACATTGGGTTGAATACACATATATGGCAACGATGTTTTGCAAACATAGTTGGGTGGGATGGATATCCATATTTGGGTGTCAGTAGATGTTCTCTATGTGTAAAAAACAGTTTCTACATCATGTCCAGTATTTTTCGGACAGGCCCCTGTGGTTAGCGTTTCTAAGCAGTTTGCAACAGCAGATGTGGTTATATTTCTTCAGAGCTTTTCTGTTGCAGAATGTCATATGCAGCGAGGTAGTTCGTGGTTGGAACAGGATATGGACAAACAATAT
>BLBF01000005.1:18139749-18162408 GCA_015471245.1 Laticauda colubrina
CAAACCAAACCAAACCAAACCAAACCAAACCAAACCAAACCAAACCAAACCAAACCAAACAAAACAAAACAAAACAAAACAAAACCAATAAATGTATCAATGTATCAATGTATCAATGTATCAACGTATCAACGTATCAATGTATCAACGTATCAACGTATCAACGTATCAACGTATCAACGTATCAATATATCAATATATCAATATATCAATAAATAAATAAATAAATAAAACCTGACATTTACCAATGACGTCCGCTACAAAAGAATTGACTAATACTGCAAATTTTATTATTGTACATCGCCAGAACAACCCAGTTAGAGGCACTAAAAGGAGATATCATTTGAAATGACCACATCAGTCAGGTTTGACTCAAATTTCATGAAAAAAGAAATTTATAGCCATTTTTGGTTGTTGTTTGTTTTCTGCAGCAAGATATGAAGATGACTCAATTTCTATTTTAATACATCTCGCTCCAAAAACGATAAGGCAATCTGTGCTTCCATTTGGGAGGAACTGAGCCATATCCAAAGATCTGGAACAAATCCCAGAGAGAGATGCCATCCAAATATTTCTCTGCAGAGAGTTTCAGTCCTTGCATTGGACTAGGTAAAAAATGATATATTGAATGCTCTTCCTCACAACACACATTCCTAAAGCTATGAGCAATCCCTTGTCTGCCACTGTGTCCTTTGTTTTGTTTTCTTTTTAAAAAAATGCTTTTGTTGACAATCCTTTTCACACTCTTTTCAGTTTTAGCATAAAAAAATGGGGGTGGGGGAGAGATAAGGAAAACTCTAGAATAACATTAATGTCTGTCAAAATGTAGCATAATGCCTGACCCTTGTGAGAGGCTTTTCTTTAGCTTTTCTTCTTCAACTTCATTTAAAAAGAAGTAAAATCTCAAACAATCTTAACACAAATGTCTAGTTTTTCAAAGTTTCTCAGAGTATGATTTGGGCAAACTTGTACATGAAACATTTGTCACCTGGAAAATAGTGTTTTGAATTATAACTGGCTGCTATACTTAAATTAAAAGAGAAACAGCAGTTGCTCCAAAGAAAATTGGAGATATGAAGGGCACCTTTCCTGCAAAGATGGGCATGATAAAGGAACAAAATGGCAGAGACAAAGAAGAATTGTACAAGAATGAGCTTAATGTCCCTGATAACCATGATGGGGTGGTCACTGATCTCAAGCCAGATATCCTGGAATGTGAAGTCAAATGGGCCTTAGTAAGTCTGAACAACAACAAATCTACTGTAGTGGAGGTGACATTATGCTAGCTAAAGCCCCTGTCACACTGAACCAACGGATACAAAGAGGATATAAAATCGACAAAAAGCCTTGCCATCCATTGGAAAATGCGATGCATCCATTGTGTACTCACTGCGTACGTCTTTCATACACTCCACCCGTCAAACATCCGTCTACTGCTATTTCATCCACTCAAAAAGTTTTGTGCTGCACAAAACTTTTTGAGCGGATGAACTTTCCGCCCCGTACGATCTACATCCGCGACACATACGGCCAATAAATGTTCTACATCCGTTGTCATCCATTACACATCTGCCATATCCTCTCAGCATCCTCTGGGCATCCGTGCAATTCACATCTGCTCCAGCGGAAAGTGGAAAGAGGGAGGAAACGAAAGGTATGCGGAACGTCCACACAGCAGTAGTAGCACGGACATAGAAAGGATGAAAGCAGATGCATCTCATATAAAAAGGATTAAAACAGACAAAACGTTCATATAGGGGACGTATCTCAGATATTTAGGATGTCTGGAGGATGCCTAGAGTATGTGGAAGGACAGCAAGTGGAAAACCGATATTTCCTATAAAAAGGGGGAGGAAATCACCTGGATCTCACTTTCAGTCCAGCAGCCCTGGTGTGCAGACCTCTTCACCCTTACTTTTGCTCTTCCACATCATCCATGGATCTCCACCATGGATCACCACACACTCCTTTTGGTAGCCGCCATCATTCAACACCAGAACCAAGCCCTCTTCAGACTGTTTCACCTTTTCTATGCAAAGAGAAGGAGATGTCCAAGAACTGTCTGGGTCTGATGGTGGATCGGGAGAAGAGCAGAGTTTGGACTCTATGACAAGCTGATGGTGGAGCTGAGGAATGAAGACCCTCGTGCATTCCAGCACTTCATGAGGATACCACCAGCCATGTTTGATGAAGTTGTGGAGCGTCTGAGACCCAGGTTGACCAAGGCAAACACCAACTTCCATCCTAGCCTGGACCCTGGACTTAAGGTGGCACTGACTCTGTGCCACCTGGCCTCTGGGATCACGTACAGAAACATGCAGTATGCCTGGAGGATGCCACACAATACCATCAGCATTGTGGTCAGAACAGTGGTGCAGATCATCATCGAAGAATATGTGGAGGAGCTCCTCCAGTGCCCCGCCACTGAAGAAGGCTGGAGGAAAGTTGCAGAGCAGTGGTATCAGAGGTGGAACTTTCCCCACACCGTTGGAGCCATAGATGGGAAGCACGTGGCCTGCAAAGCTCCAGCCAACTAAGGGTCCAATTATTTCAACTACAAGGGCTTCTTCAGCATCATGCTCTTTGCCATGGTTGATGCTGACTACAAGTACATGTACATCGATGCTTCAGGCAACGGGTCAGCTTCAGATGCCCAGATATACAATGCCAGTGACCTCAAGGAGGGGCTGGAACACAACCTCATCATGGGTTTCCCAGATCCACACCCCCTACCCAATGACACACAAGATGTGCCCTACTTCATCGTGGGTGATTATGCCTTCTCCTTCAGAACCTACCTCATGAAGCCCTACAGTTCCAGATAACTCACCCGTGAAGAGAGGATCTTCAACTACAGGGTGTCCAGGACAAGGCGGGTGGTGGAGAACGCCTTTGGCATCCTGGCCAACAGGTTCCAGGTACTTCTCACCACCATGCAGCATCGACCACAGAAAGTGAGGAGCATCGTGGAAGCTTGCTGCATCCTGCACAATCTCATGCGCACCCGCTACCCAGTGTTGCAGAACAGGCTTGGGGACCACCAACAAGGCAATGGGGACATGGAGCCTGGTGAGTGGAGGCAAGGACAAAACCTGATAGACACTGTGGATGTGCAAGGCCCCAACAGAGCTTCACGTGAAGGGAAGAAGAAGCGCAACCTCCTGAAACACTGGTGCAACTCCCCAGCTGGAGCAGTGGAGTGGCAAGACAGGATGGTAGATGCTTAATGGAGCTTCCTTCAGCCTGTCTCATCACACTGATGTGATTGTGCCATGTATGTTGAGTGGCCTTACAATTAATAGGGCATTAATAAAGAGTTTTGTTTATGTTGAAATGTGTGGATCAATGATTAAATTGTTATTGATAATAAAGGGCCATGTGTGTGGCAGCTGGGAGGGTGGACCATACAGTCCCACTATGCTTGCACTGGAGGTTTATCTATCTCACAGCTATCATTATCCATCCCACAGCTATCCATCCCACAGCTATCCTTACCCATCCCACAGCTATCTGTCCCACAGCTATCCTTACCCATCCCACAGCTATCCATCCCACAGCTATTCTTACCCATCCCACAGCTATCCATCCCACAGCTATCATTACCCATCTATCCATCCCATAGCTATCCTTACCAATCCCACAGCTATCCATCCTAAAGCTATCCTGACCAATCCCACAGCTATCCTTGCCCATCCCACAGCTATTATCCATCCCACAGCTATCCTTCCCCATCCCACAAGCATGCAAAGGCTTAACCCTTTTTTCAAAGTTTTCCCCAACACTTTATTAAATAAAAATGAACCAAGTCTGTGAAGCAAAGATAACCTTTATTAATAACAAACTGTATGACTTTATTAAAAAGCAAAATGCCCCAAGAAAAGTGTCTTTAAGCAAAGATAAGGTGAGCAGGTAACAACTCAGTCTCTGGCACTCTTTTCAGTCACTCTGAGGCGTACCCATGGTCTCAGATGTAAAGGGGCCAGGGACTGTGGAGGTGGCTGTTGCTGGAGTGCTGGTTTGAGGCGACATTGAGGTGCCTGGCCCCGAGAGTACAACAGGAGATGGTGTGTGCAGGAAGCTCTCAGAGAGCTGACTCAGTCCCGTGAGGTTGAGAGGCACTTCCTCAAGGACCTGGGATGTGAGGCCCAGCACTGATGACAGATGTTCTGAGGAAGGGCTTGGCTGTGGGGTGGAGGAAGGAGGAGTGTAGTGGGGCTGTCTGGTCTGCAGTTGGGTCAGCTGAGGCATCTGTGGCATCTGTGGCATCCGAGGAACCTGATCTGGACTGGGAAGGGCTGCCTCTGCTGTTGGAAGTCCTGGTAGTGGTAGGCTTGGTAGGCGAGGGGCTGCTGAAATCCGTGGAAGGGCTGTGACATTGGGTGGGGTGGAGGAGCAGACCTGGAGTGGGTAGCAGCAGGTTCAGCTTGGCCTTGAGAGTGGTGCAGAAAAGCTGTGATCCTTTCTTTCATCGCCTGGTACTGGGCCTCGGGCATGTCCATGAGGGTCTGGCCCACGTACGTGATGAAGGGCTTGCGGTTAGAGGATGGTATGTCAAAGTGGACCAGCTGGGAGAGGAGATCTGTGCTTGCCTTGATTGTGTCCCTGATCTCCAAGAGGACAGTGTGGCTCTGTCCCTCCGGTCTGCCTCTCTGCCTGCTTTCTGTGGAGGTGGAGCTGGGTATGGGTGTGGGTTGGTCTCTGGTGGCTGCCTCTTCTTGCTCCATCCGAGACAAGGGATCCTCCACATCCTCTGGCATGGAGAGTGCAGCTGTGGGGGGGTCTCTGTCGTGGGGCCCTCCAAAGATACCTGCCTGGACACGGTAGCTCTCTCCTGGCTGGAATAGGAGTGGCTCTCTGTGGGCTGTCTGAGGTAGAGGGTTGACAGAGGGGCTGCTCCTCGATGGTGGATCTCACCCTCCAGGAAACTGCACCTGGCTATGACATGGGTCTCCCAATCAGTTAGCTTGACAGCGGCCTGCCCAGATCTCTTCAGGTGCAGCTTGCCATACCAGGTGTGCATACCACCCCAGGAGGACATCTGAAGTGTAGCCCAGGCTCTCCGCCTTCTGTCTCCACGCTGACTGCTTCTGCTTGGTGTCGCGGTAGACCCTGTGGCTCTTCCTCCACAGGTACTTGTTCTCCCTCAGCCATTCCAGCACCTCCTCCTCGTGGTCCTTGGAAATGGAGTACTGTTTCCTCTCCCCCTTCTCCTTGCCTTTCTTCTTCGTCCCTCTGGCAAGGGCTTCAGGGCCTTCAGCAGCAGGGCTTTGAGGGCCTTGGGGCTGGTCCACCACAGCAGCAGCAGCAGCAGGAGAAGTACCAGCAGCACCACCAGCACCAGCAGGAGAAGCACCACCACCACCAGCAGCAGGAGAAGCACCAGCAGCACCAGCAACACCAGCAACAGCAGCAGCAGGAGAAGCACCACCAGCAGCAACACCAGGAGCACCAGGAGCAGCAGCAGCACCAGCAGCAGCACCAGCAGCAGCACCAGCAGCTTAAGAGTCAGTGCCAGGGGGTGGGATGGTGGTTCTGTCCTTCTTGCCAGGGCTGGCAGGAGTAGGCACAGGCTTCCTCTTCTTCCCCATGGTGTTCTCTCAAGATGTCTCTGGCAGCAGGTCTTTCCTCTGAATGGTGACCTGCTTGCAAGCTGCCTCCTTTTATATCTGCGGAGCTTCCGCAATTCATCCTCCCCGCATGCGCAGTGAATGCTTTGCATCCACTAGGCATCCGCTATGCATCCTATAGGCGTCCGTGATGCATCCACGTCATCTGCTACGCATCCGCTACACATCTGCTCCTTCTGCTACGTGTCCGCTTCGCTGTTCTCCCCCGGAAGTCCTGTGGATGTGTCATCCGCTTCCATCCGCTTTCATCTGCTAGACTTCCTTTGAATGTCCGCTTTACATCCCTGCTACATGCTCCCCACCTCCGTTCCTTTCTGTTGTTGTCTGCTCTGTTTATGCAAATTTGGGGCACTTTTGAGAGCGGATAACAATGGATAGAAAATGTGCTCATCTGCTTTGTCCTTTTTACATACGTTTTGCATCTTAAAAGACAATGCAGTAAAAATCCTCACTCAATTTGCCAGCAAATTTGGAAAACTCAACAGTGTCCACAGGATTGATAAAAGTCAGTTTACATTCCAATTCCAAAAAAGCAATGCCAAAGAATGTTCAAACTACTGTACCATTGCACATGCTAGCAAAATTATGCTCAAAATCTTATAACCTAGGCTCCAGCAGTATGTGGATCGAGAAATATCAGAAGTACAAGCAGGATTTTGAAGAGGCAGAGGAACTAGAGATCAAATTGCCAACATACTCTGGATCATGGAGAAAGCTAGGAAGTTTCAGAAAAACATCTACTTCTGCTTCATTAACTATGTTAAAGCCTTTGGATCACAACAAATTGTGGCAAGTTCTTAAAGAGGTGGGGGTACCAGATCATCTTATTTGTCTCTTGAGAAACCTATATGCAGGTCGAGAAGCAACAGTGAGAACTGGACACAGAACCACTGATTGGTTCAAAATGAAGAATACTGTATACTGTCACCCTGCCTATTTAACTTATATGCAGAGCACATCATGAGAAAGGTGGGGTAGATAATCACAAATTGGAATTAAGATTGCCAGGAGGAATATCAAAAACTTCAGATATGCATATGATACCACTCTAACGACAAAAAGGAAAAGGAACTAAAGAACTTCTTGATGCAGGTGAAGGGAGAGAGTGCAAAAGTTGGCTTGAAACTCAACATTAGGAAAACTAAGGTCATGGCATCCAGCCCTCTCCATTCCTGGCAAATGGATGGGGAAGAAATGGAATAGTGACAGATTTTATTTTTCTGGGCTCCAAGATCAGCACAGATGGGGACTGAAATTAAAAAGCACTTGCTCCTGGGGAGGAAAGCTGTGGCAAATCCAGACAGCATACTACAGAACAGAGACATCACCCTACCAACAAAAGTGCATCGTCAAGGTTTTGGTTTTCCCAGTTGCAATGTATGGCTGTGAAAGTTTAACCATAAGAAAGGCTGAGCACCAAAGAATTGAGGCCTTTGAACGATGGTGCTGGAGAAGACTCCTGCGAGTCCCTTGGACTGAAAGGCAATCAAACCAATCAGTCCTAGAGGAGATTAATCCTGACTGCTCTTTAGAAGACCAGATTCTGAACATGAATTTCAAATACTTTGGCCACCTAATGAGAAGGAAGGACTCACTGGAAAAGACCCTAATGCTGGGAACAATTGAGGGCAAAAGAAGAAGGGGACGACAGAGAATGAGGTGGCTGGATAGAGTCACTGAAGCAATTGGCATGAGCTTAAATGGAATCAGGAGGATGGTAGAGGACGGGAAGGCCTGGAGGAACATTGTCCATGGTGTCGCGATGGGTCAGGCATGACAATAACAACAAATGTTTTAACTTTCAGATGATATGAGAATGAAAAAGATTGAGTTCCAAAATTATGTAGGAGACTCTTTAAAGAACCATGTTCTTGGAAACACATTGTAGGTCATATTTACTGAATACTACCAATGTAGTAATATTGTGGATTTCTTTTTTCCTTCAGTAACCATGGCGAACACATTTTCCTATCATTCCAACAAGTCATCCAGCCATTCTGGGAGGAAATCTGGATTGGATGATTGATTGATAATTTGTAGATCCATCCAGCCATTTTGGGAGGAAATCTGGATTGGATGATTGATTGATAGATCCCACCATGTGCCGAGGGAATGCCTTCTTAATCTATAAATTATTTCACAGAGCAGCTGTTGGCACCTTTTGAGTCCATCAAGTCTAACACCTGACCATGTAGATTGGGCAATTTTCACCAGATCATTGCAAACCCTTCTTATTTTAAAACAATGGATCTGGTGAAATCAATATAACAAGTCACTATTTATAAATCTTGCCTAACAATTGCAATTTCTTTATAGAAATTTCTTTATATGGGGAATTTAGAATGGCACAAACACTGTTCATTTCTCTGGTTTATTTAGCATGAAGCATGCTTTGTTTCTATTGATGTATGAAGATATTTTTTTTTATTTTTTAATAGAGAGATATCTACAAAGTACTTGCAAAATTTGGCCAAAAAGAAGTTTAGAAGAGAAGGTTCCAAACACATGTTATTATCTTAAGAAAAGATCAAACAGGACTTTCTACCAAGCAAGAAATCAGATTACCATCTCATGGCTGTTTGAAAATGCAGACAAATTGTAGACCTCCCATACCACATTTAGTTCACCTTTAAGGATATGGTTTCAGTCTTTTAATTTCTCTGTTCTTGTGGGTAAGACTTTTTAGCATTTTACAAAGTAAATACTGTGGTTTTTATCAGTATTAAGATTGACCTGGTGCTTACAAATGGTTTTTAAATGGCCTCTTTATGTGCAGAAATCCAAACTGTTTTACAAATTGCACAACTCATCACAGAAGTAGAATAAACCAAGAGGAGAATGTCACGGACACAGGTCCACATTTCCATAGCTTAATAAAAGGTCTGGGAATGGGGGAGGGAATATATGGCGTATCACCAAATATTTCTCAAGCTGGCAGCCCAAAAGGAAAAAAAAGATGAACAACCTAAAAATAAAGAGTGATTATATAGATTCCATTGAAGGTCTGAGGCTTTGATAGGATTAAGGGTCAAATGCTGACTGTACTATCTGAGGTTTCTGATGTATATAAGGTCTAACGTAAGCTTGGATGCACTGCTTAATAAATGATACATGTAATAACATATGTAGTATGGATTACTCAGGTTCTGTCATCCAGCACCATGGTTGCTCCTCGTTTACAGGACACCTCTATCCCTTCTCCATCCAATTTCCTTTCCCATAATAAGCAGCACTGAATGGGTGATGCCTAGCATAGTGAAAAGGCTCTCAGATGAGATTAAGCCCTGCTGACCAAGGGGGAGCTTTCAGAAAAAGTTTACTTTTTGCTTTCTCCTGATAGAGAAAGAATTTACAATCTCCTAGTCAGAGGAGCCAGAGATATCAGTCCCATAGCAGAGCTTCTCAATTAAGCTTTCTCCCGAGAGGACCCTAATTCCATCAAACCAGCTATCTGTGAAATGAACTTGGTGGCAGGCACAGTTCAACCTCATGATTTGCTCCAGCCCCGTTTTTAGCTGATGCAGAGGTGAGGGAAGCATGGCTTTTAAGGGATTTCTGCTCTGTAGAGAATAAGGATAGTGGGAAATGATCTCTCTCTCTCTCTCTCTCTCTCTCTCCCTCCCTCCCTCCCTCCCTCCCTCCCTCCCTCCCTCTCTCCATATGCACTTCCAACTGGCAGTTCAGAGGCACATTGTATAAAAAATGCATGATATCAGAAATACAAATTGCTTAAAAAAAAATAGCTGTAGAAAATTTAGAAATGCACACAGAAATAGGTCTGGAATTTTTAAAACAAAATTTAAATAATAATAATAATTATGTAGCCAGTTTGTTGCAAAGTTTAAAAGATCAGGCTAGAAATCAGGAAACTGAGTTCAAGTCCTGCCCTGGACACAAAGACATCTGGATGACTTTGGGCCAGATACTTTGTCTCAGCTGTATGAAGGAGGCAATGCCAAACCATTTCCAAAAAAACATTCCCAAGAGGAGTATGGGGACTACTTCAGGCAATCACCAGGAGTCAAAAGCTAACTTGAAGACAATCAGATACACGATGGATTGACCCTGGCCTGGGTAATCTTAGGCATAGTGGGAAATTAAAAGAAAAGCTGTTAGGCAACCCTGTTGTATTGTTGTAGCTATCACCATTATACTGATAAGGAAAGGAGATCTCAATGTAAGGCAAGGAAAACAAAGTGTGATTCCTAGATTCCTTTCCAAGCTGATGGATCAGCTTGGATCAGCAAAAGCAAGGGAGTTCTATCCAGATGCTTTTAAATAACTGTTTCATTAAAAACATTCTGGCTAATGATCAGGCAAGCTCAATTGGCAGAATTATAGTGCCTTACGCACTCCATTTCTGCACAGCTTCAGCATTTCAGGGTTAAGAACTTGACTTCTGAAATATGCCTGGAAGCCTGATAGCCAGCAAGTGGTAATATTGAATTTCAGTGATGCTGATGAAAGCATCAAGTTGAAGATTATTGGCCTTTTCTCTCTCATAGTTGCAAGCATCTTTTGTCTCTAGACTTATGCCATAGTACTGCAAATGCATGACCCAAGAATCCATTTTAAAACATTCAGAAGAACTTGATATTGTATTGTGGCAATACTATGCATGTCAGCTCAAGCAGTATAGGGTTGTAGCCCAGAGCAGTATAAATCACTAGTGTGAAAACAGAATCGGATAGCATAGTGGCTTAACAATGAGTTATTTCCCACTGACTTAAAGTGTTTTTCCTCCTCAAAATAAAATAGATGTCATCTATTCCTGATAAATAGAGCTATGTGAGGACATTGATGTATTTCATCAATGCAGGCAGATTGGGCTACAGTTTTTAATCTGGCACCAAGGGTATCTGAGAGCAGAGTTCCATTCAAAAATTGTTCTCTAGAGGAAAGAAGAAGCTAGGGATTTTCACAGATGATCTTTTCTTTTTGAAGCTTCATCAACCATTTCCCAGTAACCCAATCTCCTCCCTTTATTCTCTCTAGATCTTCAAGACACATGAGATACTTGAAGTAGAGAGGGGAATCAGCAGTGGTCATCAATCCTCTCTTAGTGCCGACTTCTTCTGAATCAACCCATGTGAGATTCATTTCTTGAAACAAACACATTCCCTTCAGGTTTTCAGACAGAATCTAAACTATTTAGATTCAAAACCACAATATTGGGATTTGTTGTAAAGATCATATATCTACTTTTGTAGCTCTCATGACTAATTTATAGAAGCGGTTTTGCCTTCTGTTTTGTGATTTAGTACATATTTATCGGAGATCCTAGTTGTTTTTTTTTTCAGATGTAGCATTTTTCATGGGAACTTCATTTGGCAACTCTTTTTTTGTTTGCCATGTGCTCATAAATCCTCCAAAGACATGTATGATTGTATGTATGTATAGTTGTATGTATTTATGATTCCATGTGTGTGTAAATCCTCTTTTACACATTTTTTGTTATAAATATCATTAAAAATAATGACAACCTTGCTTATACTCTCTGAAGTCAATGGCTATGCACTAGATAGATAGATAGATAGATAGATAGATAGATAGATAGATAGATAGATAGATAGATAGATAAATAGATAGATAGATAGATAGATAGATATTAAATAGACAAACATAAATATTGCATAATATACTGTATGTATACACATGCATACACACACACAGTTGTCTTTATACATTTCTTATTTACATTTACTTGTGAAGTGCATTTGCTGAATATAAGTTTTAAACTCTGAAGGTTTATGAGAGCTTTTCTATCCATCTTAATGGAAGCTGTTAATACTCTATAAGAAAGGAAATACAAATGACACTCAATACCGCCATCAGTCTGAACAATGGACTTTGTACAAACAAATCTTCATGACTATAATGTATCTTGTCTTTGGGGCAATGGCCTTCAATATGTATATGTATGTGTGTGTGTTTGTGTGTGTGTATAGATATAGATATAGATCGATGATATAGATATATGCCTAGCAAGTAATATGACATTCCTGCAAGTAATATGACATTTTAAATACCTTATTTTTTTTATACTGCTGCCTTTTCCCATTCCCCCAAAGTATATAGTTTCCCCTTAGCCTTGTCTACAGTTAATTTGAAATAAAGTTTAAAACTGAAGAGCCAGCTCCATAATATTTATACAATGAAGTCAAACTCTCTTGAATGAAACACAGTTGTTAAAACAATAGTGGCCTTTTCCTTATGCAACATAGGATGTGGTCAATCACTTGGCGATTCAATTTTGGCACATCATGAACTATTTATTGATTAAAGTCCTGTTCTTGGGATGCTGAAGTCCTATGATTTGTTTTTCTCTCTCCCACTTTCCATTCCTTCTTGTGCCCCATTTACTGGAAACTATTACTGTCTCTAATGTTCATTTCATACTCAACCAATACCATTGCATTGATAAATATTTAAAGATACTGAACTCCCATCAATACAATGCCCTTTGATTCTTTTAAAAGGTGTTTTATTACTTGGCAAAGATTATTCTTGTCAATGAAAGAAGAAGGAAAACCACTTTGTGTTCTGGAATGACACACAATTCAGTTTTAGTTTGAAGAAAAGAAAGAGCAGGAAAGCAAACTTATCCATTTGCAGAATAAACAAATCTCTGCAAGAGTGTTTGAATATTGAGTCACTGAACAATCATTGTTGCTAGAGAGAACATTAACTGGAGGATCCTTACTATACTAAAAATATTTAGAATGACATAAAATCTATAAAATAATAAAGGCAAAAGAGGCCATCTAAGGCTTGTGTCCCTGCTTTGTCCAGAAGACCATATCCCTAAGGTTGCTATCTAGCTTGTATCTGAACCAATCAGCAAAGGGGAGTCTGTATGCTCTCTAATTCCATTGTTAAACTCCACTTGTTTCTGGGAATTGTCTATTGTTCAGTCAGAAAACACCTTCCTGTAATTTAAATACCATATATTATTCATATTCTGCATTGAGTGTCCTCCTTCTAGATATGAAAGGGTGAAGAATGTGATCCTATCCTCACATCCGATCTTCTCTTTTCAGGGCTAAATGTTCCTGGTTCCACCTATATCTTATAAAAAGATTTTATTCCTATTTCAACACAATTTTGTTTAAATCTTCAAAGTAGTCCTTTCCAAGCCTAATTGGCATTGTTTGAAATAAGTATAGAATTCTGGGTAAAATATTCACTTTGATTGTTAAAATTATCCCTCTTAGTGACAATTGTAGGTTTTCCCATTTCATCAAGTCTAGTGCTATCTGTTGTTTAATTTTAATGTAATTGTTCTCTTTTCAATTTCTGATAATATGAGTTATTATGTAATATAACTGTAATTGAAACTATGAAATCAATTTGTAAACCAACCGACACACTGTTTGTATACTTATGGAAGAAAGCTGGATGTTTTTATGTTTTGTTTGTTTTTGTTTGTCCTTAAAAATCAATAAAACTTAACCAAAAAAAAAAAAATTCTAGATTCAAAATCATATTGTTATCCTTCTCTAAACCCGCCTTAATTTATCTGAAGCCTTCATAAGATGTAGTACCCAGAACTGAAGACAATGAGCAAAATGAAATCTGACAACAGTAAAATTTACTCGATTTATGCTATAAAAATGCTATCAGATATAGAAATTTTCCAAAATTAAAATGATAAATGATAAACTCTCATTGATTGTATATGACAGTGATTAGCAGCAAAGATAGAACAGGCAGATAGATATGTTGACATTCATCAAGTATCTTGAGAATCAGCTGAATATTATTACAATATTCATCTGTACTTGTTACAAATGGATTGACTAGGCTGTAAAAAAAAAGTCTGCAGGACAACAAAATTCATATAATGATTAAAGTACTCTTACATGTTATTGTATCACAATAGATTATGCATTTTTCAGTGAGATTATAACAAAAATTACTTCTGCTTTAGAATTTAACCACAACTGAATTAGTAATAATAAACACAATACAAAAAAACTTGAACTCTTTTCAGTTGTTCTTTCCAAGGAGCCAGGCTGACTAAAAACCAGTAGAGCAGTTGGCAAGCCCAAGCCATGAAGCTGGAAACAAATTTCTCCCAAACTATTGAGTATTGGATTTTTTTCCCATCCAACCTTGTAAAAATAATCAGTTACATTTCTCATACATTTTTACTATTAATTCTGATTACAAACAATGAAAGAGAGTATGCTTTACATGATTGTATTTCAAAATAGGGACCATTTGGCAGAAATTCTGATGAGTGGCATCTCGTAGTCTTGCAATAACTTAGTTGCAAGGTGTTTAAAGCTCATGTCACACTGCACCAATGGATGGAAAGAGGATGTAAAATGGAGAAAAACACTTGCCATCTGTTGGAAAACACAATGCATCCATTCTGTACTCACTGCATACATTTTTCATACTCTATCCGTCCAGCATCCGTCTACTGTGATGTCATCCGCTCAAAAAATTTTGAGCTGCACAAAACTTTTTGAGCGGATGAAGTATCCAATGCGTCCATTCTACATCCGCTACGCATATGGGGAACATCTGTTATACGTCCGTTGTCATCCATTACGCGTCCGCTATATCTGCTAGACATCCGCTGCAAATCCGCACAACTCAAATCCGCTCCAGCGGAAAACGGACACAGGGAGGAAGTGAAACGGACATGGAACAGACACACAGCATTACTTGCATGGACGTAGAAAGGATGTAAGCAGATGAAGCTCGCATATAAAGCATTAAAATGGAAAAAAACGTTCATATAGGGGATGTATCTCGGATATTTAGGATGTCTGCAGGATGTCTAGAGGGTGCAGAAGAACACCTAGTGGAAAAATAATATTTCCTATAAAAAGGGGGAGGAAATCACCTGGATCTCACTTTCAGTCCAGCAGCCCTGGTGTGCAGACCTCTTCAGCCTTGATCTTGCTCTTGCTCTTCCAAAGCATCCAGTCATCTCCACCATGGATCATCGCACACTCCTTTTGGTAGCCTCCATCATTCTACAACAGTGCAAAGCCCTCTACAGGCTCTTTCACCTGTTCTACGGGAAGAAAAGGAGGAGTCCAAGAAGTGTCTGGGTTCGAAGATGGATCACGAGAAGAGCCGAGTACGGACTGTATGACAAGCTGATGGTGGAGCTGAGGAACGAAGACCCTCGTGCATTCCAGAACCAAGTGTGTGAAGCAAAGATAAACTTTATTAATAACAAACTGTAAAAGCAAAATGACCCAAGTAAAGTGTCCCAAGCAAAGATAAAGTCAATAGGTAGCATCCCAGTCTCTGGCACTCTTCTCAGTCACTCTAAGGCATGCCCATGGTCTCAGGGGTGAAGGGTCCAGGTGCTGTGGAGGTGGCAGTGGCTGGAGTGCTGGTCTGAGACGCCATTGGGGTGCCTGGCCCCCAGAGGACAACAGGGGATGGTGTGTGGAGGAAGCTCTCAGAGAGCTGGCTCAGTCCCGTGATGTTGAGAGGCCCTTCCTCCATGACATGGGGTGTCAGTCCCAAGACTGATGACAGATGTTCTGAGGACGGGCTTGGCTGTGGGGTGGAGGAAGGAGGAGTGTAGTGGGGCTGTCTGGTGAGGCGTGGGTGGCATCTGTGGCGTGGGTGGCATCTGTGGCGTGGGTGGCATCTGTGGTGTCGGTGGCATTTGTGGTATCGGTGGTATTGGTGGCATCGGTGGCACCTGTGGTGTGCGATGTACCTGTGCCTGGATTGGGAAGGACTGCCTGTGCTGCTGGAACTCCTGGTAGCCATAGCCTTGGTAGGTGAGGGACTGTGGAAAGCCTTGGAAGGGCTGTGACATCACCTGGGGTGGAGGAACAGACCTGGACTGGGTCGGAGCAGGTTCAGCTGGGCCTGGAGGATGGTGCAGAAGACCTGTGATCCTCTCCTTGATCACCTGGAACTGGGATTCGCGCATTTCCATGAGGGTCTGGTTGACGTAGGTGAGGAAGGGCTTTCTGTTAGAGGATGGTATGATGGATTGTACCAGCTGAGAGAGGAGATCTACGCTGCTCTTGATTGTGTCCCTGATCTCCAAGAGGACAGTGTGGCTCTGTCCCTCCAGTCTGGCTCTCTGCCTGCTTTCTGTGGAGATGGAGCTGAGGGTGGGTGTGGGTTGGTCTCTGGTGGCAGCGGCTTCTTGCTCCAACTGCGTCAGGGGGTCCTCCATGTGCTCCATCACGGGAAGTGCAGCTTTCAGGGGGGTCTCCATCATGGGGCGCTCCAAAGATACCTGCCTGGACACAGGAGCTGACTCTTGGCCAGAAAAGGACTGCTCTCTGCAGGCTGCCTTGACAGAGGGGCTGCTCCTCAGTGGTGGATCTCACCCTCCAAGAAGCTGCACGTGGCCATCACATAGGTCTCCCGGTCGGTGAGCTTGACCGCGGCCTGGCCAGACTTCTTGAGGTGCAGCTTCCTGTACCAGGTGCGCATGTGCTTCCACCATCTGAGGAGGACATCCGAAGTGTAGCCCAGGCTCTCCGCCTTCTCTCTCCAAGCCACCTGATTCCAGTTGGTTTCTTAACAGAGCTTGTGTTCCTTCCTCCAGAGGTACTCGTTCTCCCTCAGCCATTCGAGCACCTCCTCCTCATTTTCCTCTGCAATGGAGTACTGTCTCCTCTCACCCTTTTCTTGTGAATGCCTCTTCCTCCCTGTGGCAGAGCCTTCTGGGTCCTCATCAGTAGGGCTTTGAGGTTCTAGGGGCTGGTCCACAACACCACCACCACCACCAGCAGCAGCAGCACCAGCAGCACCAGCAGGACCAGGAGCAGCACCAGCAGAGTCAGCACCAGCAGAAGCACCAGCACCAGGAGCAGCCCCAGCAGAAGCCCCAGCAGCAGAAGCCCCAGCAGAAGCAGAGTCAGCGCCAGGGGGTGGGATGTTGGTCCTGTCCTTCTTGCCAGGGCTGGCAGGAGTAGGCACAGGCTTCCTCTTCTTCCCCATGGTTGTTGGCTGAAGATGTGTCTGGCAGCAGGTCTTTCCTCTGAATGGTGATCTGCTTGCCAGCTGCATCCTTTTATATCCGTGGGGCTGACGCAATGCATCCTCCCCACATGCGCAGTGAATGCTTTGCATCTGTTAGGTTTCCGCTAGGCTTCCGCTAGGCTTCTGTGATGCATCCACATCATCCGCTAGACATCCACTCTGCATCCGCTCCTTCTGCTGTGCGTCAGCTTCGCTGTTCTTCGCGTCAGCTTCGCTGTTCTGCGCATCAGCTTCTCCGGAAGCCCTGCGGATGTGTCATCCGCTTCCATCCGCTTGCATCTGCTTCCATCCGCTAGGCTTCCATTGAGCATCCACTTAACATACTCGCTACATCCTCCCCCCGTCCGTTCCTTTCCATTGTTGTACACTCTTCTTTATGCAAAGTTGGGGCACTTTTGAGAGCGGATAACAACGGATGGAAAATTTGCTCGTCCGCTGTGTCCTTTTTACATACATTTTGCATCCGTCGGCTGATGTGAGCTAGCCTTAAGATAATATGTTAATTGTCTTCTGTATTCTGCAGTCTCTCAGATTTTCAAATTTTCAGCTGAAATGATGAAAGGGGCTAAGAACGATTCTTACTGTTAGAAAAAGTGTTCGAGATATTTTCCTTCTCTTCGATAAATTCAAAGGAATTCTCCAAAAGATTTGGGGGGTTGCCCACAGATTTTATTGAGACATTTAAATTACTTATTTATGATCAGTTTACATCTGAAATCAATGGAATAATTAAATGTTAGTCCAATGTTACATTTTTTTCAGGATCTTGGGTCATCTTGCACAATTCCATTTTTCAACTTTAAAGGAGGAAAAGATGGTAACATAAATTACAGTGTTATAAGATATAAACAGGAGAGGGAGAGCAGCCATAAGCATCTGAAAGAAGGAAACCAAACAGAAAACTTGGGTTCTGAAGGCTGTTTTCTGTCTGAGTCTCTGAATAAACATGATGCTCAAACTTTGTATTGCTTTATTTTATTCTACTTCTCATCAATACTTCAACCATTATTTTCTCATTCTATTATTTTTTCAGTCTCCTGAATGATTCATTTTTTTAATTGCACCTTTGAAAAATCAGATTAGATTGGATACCTTATTTAGAAAACTCTAGTACAGAAAATAATGCTGTGTGTAATTAGCATAAAGTACAAGTTCTGAACATTTAAAGAAAAAGAAAACAAAATTAATGAGTCAGAGTTCACCCAAAAAGTTTATATAGCACAAGAAATATTTTAATAATAGTACTGTGTTTCTCCAACAATATGGCCTCCACCAATAAGAAGGCCCAGCATGATTTCTAGGCATGAGGTGAAATTAAGCCCCGCCCCCAAAATTTAGGCCTATTTAAACCATGCTTTTCCCTGCCATTTCTCATATCGTTTGTTAGAACTACCCAAGGTGAAGAGAAATGGGCAGGGGAAGGGTGGGGGGGAGAAAATTTGCCTTTAGGAATGCCCCGCAGGTATGCCCCGATAGCTGATAGAAGCTCCCTGAAGGCAGAGTGCCCAGCCGCTTTGGGGCGAGGCATGTCCCCTTGCCTTGAGACAGTCTCTTTTGGGCAATGGAAGCTCCCCAAATGCAGTCACCAGCCACTTAGATTGGCAAGTAGGAGCAGTCTCAGGTTGAGCGCACACACACACACTCCTCTCACAGCCACACCTCACCCTGAAGCAGCTGGGGACTCTCCCTTCAGGGGAGCTTTTGTCTGCCAAAAGAAGCGGCCTCGTGGTGAGGGGAGTGTGTGTGTGTGCCCTCACCCCAAGGCTGATTCTACTGGCCGATCAAAGTGGCTGGTGACTGCATTTGGGGAGCTTCCATCACCCGAAAGAGACTGCCTAAAGGCAAGGGGACACGGGCAGCCACATGGCTCCCTAAAGCAGCTGGGGACTCTGCCTTTGGGGAGCTTTCATCGGCCAATAGAAGTGGCCTCACGGCGAGACACGTGCGTATGGGCCACTCTAGGTGGGGGAGGAAATTAAGTCACCCCCGAAAAGATGGCCTAGCCGTTTTTTCAGGGGTCAAAAAAAAATAAGGCCCGGCCTTATTTTGTGAGAAACATGGTAGTTGTTGGGAATGATATATTTTGAATTTATTAGTTGTGAAGGAATTTTTGCAAAAAAAATGTGTTAATTAATCAATCAGACATCAATCACTTTGTGGGTTTTTTTATCCAACTTTCAGGCATCTAATCTGATTTATTTGAATAGTTGATTTATAAGGAATACAACTGTGAATGTGGATGAATTGGTCATTATCATTACACTGCACTCATTACAAGTGAAGTTCAGCAAGATGGCATCAAACTATACTACTATGCACACATTTTAGGCAATTGTGCAAAAATGCTGTAAATTAAGAATGTTTTCAGATATAAAAGTATAAAATATTTTATTTTTATTGATTAACAAAATGGAATGTAATTGAACAGAAGAAAAATCCAGATCAAACCAATACTTGGTGTGATCACCCTTTGCCTTCAAAACAGCATCAATTCTACTTGGTACACTTGCACACAGTTTTTGAAAGTATTTCCAAGGTTCTGCCTAAGCAGGGGGTTGGACTAGATGACCTCCAAGATCCCTTCCAACTCTGTTATTCTATTCTTTTCCTTCATGGTTGCTCTAAACACCCTGGAGAACCAACCACA
This sequence comes from Laticauda colubrina, assembly GCA_015471245.1. NCBI lineage: Eukaryota > Metazoa > Chordata > Lepidosauria > Squamata > Elapidae > Laticauda > Laticauda colubrina. Next base: position 18,159,004 of record BLBF01000005.1, read on the forward strand.
GATCTTCTGTGAATGTAAATCACCTCAAGAATCCTTTAGTCTCTTCATGTAATTCCATTCTTAATTTACAGCATTTTGCACAACTGCTTTTTGCACAGTACTGTAGATCAAATTTTTGAAATGACTTCTTGGGATATATTAGGAATGTAAGTAACTTAACAGTTGAGTTGGAAAATATATAAACCAGAATAGACATTTTAATATTACCACTTTAAAGCCCATGTCACACTGCCCAACGGATGCAAAAAGGACACAGTGGACGAGCAAAATGTTCCATCCGTTGTTATCCGCTCTCAAAAGGGGCAAAAATTTGCATAACTGGAGCTTATAACACGGACGCATGGAGGATGGAGGGCGGATGCAAAGCGGATGCGGAACGGAAGCCCAGCGGATGGAAGCGGATAGGAGCGAATGGCATATCCGCAGGGCTTCCGGGGGGGCCTCAGCAAAGCAGACACAGAACGGATGAAGCAGATGCAGAGAAGATGCCCAGCGGATGAAGCGGATGCACAGCAGATGCACAGCAGAAGCCTAGCAGATGCCTGGCACTAATTGCGCATGCGGGGAGGATACATTGCATCAGCCCCGCGGATATAACGGAAGCAGCTCGGAAGTAGGTCACCATTCAGAGGAAAGACCTGCTGCCGGAAGGATTGGCTGCCTTGCCTGCCCTGCCTGCATGTCTGCCTCCAAGCCTTCCTGCCAGACTTGGTGCCAGCCTCCCTGCCAGTCTTGCTGCCAGCCTTGGTTCCTGCCAGCCACCCTGCCAGCCAGCAACCCCACAACCATGCAGAAGCACAGCAAGCCTCAGCCATCTGCTGCCAGCCCTGGCAAGAGGGACAGGGATACCATCCCACCCCCTGGCCCTCACTCTGGTTCTGCTGGGGCTTCTGCAGCACGGGCTCGCTCTTCTGGGGCTGGCGCTTCTGCTGCTTCTGCTTCTGGAGGAGCTAATGACAAGCACTCCAGCACCAGCCACCTCCACAGCACCTTCACCCCTAAGACTGAGCGACCAAGAGGAGTGTCAGAGACTCATTTTTGTCTTATAGCTTGTTGTTAATAAAGTCTATTTTTGATTCACACACTTGCTTCATTTCTTTTTTTTAATAAAGTCTTGCTGGAAACTTTTAGAAATGGTTTAAGCCTTTGCAGGCTTGAGGGATGGGTTAAGATAGCAGTGGAATGGGCAGGGATACCTGTGGGATGTGTAATAGCTGTGGGATAGATAAACCTCCAGTGCAAGCATAGTGGACTGTATGGTCCATCCTCCCAGGTGCCACACCTATGGCCCTTTATTATCAATAACGATATAATCAATCATCCACACATGTCAACATAAACACAACTCTTTATTAAACTCCCTGTTCATTGTAAGCCAACCAAACATACATGGCCCAATCTCATCCGTGTGATGAGACAGTCTGAAGGAAGCATCCATTAAGCATTTACCATCCTGTCTTGCCACTCCACTGCTCCAGCTGGGGAATTGTACCAGTGTTTCAGGAGGTTGCGCTGCTTCTTCGCCTCACGTGAGGCTCTTTTGGGGCCTTGCACATCCTCAGTGTCTATCAGTTTTTGCCCTTGCCTCCATTCCCCAGGCTCCATGTCCCCATTGCCTTGTTCAAGGTCCACAAGCCTGTTCTGCAACACTGGGTAGCAGGTGTGCATGAGATTGTGCAGGATGCAGCAAGCTTCCACGATCCTCCTCATGGTCTCTGGGCTATGCTGCATGGTGGTGAGAAGTACCTGGAACCTGTTGGCTAGGATGCCAAAGGCGTTCTCCACCACCCGCCTTGCCCTGAACAGCCTGTAGTTGAAGATCCTCTCTTCACGGGTGAGGTATTTGGAGGTATAGGGCTTCATGAGGTAGGTTGTGAGGGAGAAGGCGTCATCCCCCATGATGAAGTAGGGCACATCTTGCTTGTCGTTGGGCAGTAGGTCTGGATCTGGGAAGCCCACGATGAGGTTGCCTTCCAGCCCCTCCTTGAGGTGACTTACGTTGTATACCTGGGCATCTGAAGATGAGCCGTTGCCTGAAGCATCGATGTACATGAATTTGTAGTCAGCAACGACCATGGCGAAGAGGATGATGCTGAAGAAGCCCTTGTAGTTGTGATAAGTGGACCCTGACTTGGCTGGCGCTTTGCAGGCCACGTGCTTGCCATCTATGTCTCCAACGGTGTGGGGGAAGTTCCACTTCTGATACCACTGCTCTGCAACTTTCTTCCATCCTTCTTCAGTGGAGGGGTACTGGAGGAGCTCCTCCTTGTATTCTTCGATGATGGCCTGCACCACTTCTCTGACAACAAAGCTGATGGTGCTGGGTGGCACCCTCCAGCCGTACTGCATGCTCCTGTAGGTGGTCCCTGAGGCCAGGTGGCGCAGAGTCAGTGCCACCTTGAGCCCAGGGTCCAGGCTGGGTGGGAAGTTGGTGTTTGTCTTGGTCAACCTGGGTGTCAGCCGCTGCACAACTTCATCAAACATGGCTGGAGGCATCCTCATGAAGTTCTGGAACGCCCAAGTGTCTTCGTTCCTGAGCTCCACCATCAGCTTGTTGTACAGTCCGTACTCTGCTCTTCTGGCGAACCATCTTTGGACCCAGACTTTTTTTGGGTGCCTCCTTTTCTTCCTGTAGTAGAGTTCAGAGAGCCTGTAGATGGTTTCACACTGTTGCAGAAGGATGGTGGCTGCCAAAAGGACTTTGTCACAATCCACGGTGGACATGACTGGATGCTATGGAAGAGGAAGAGTCAGATGAAGGGTGCAGAGGTCTGCACAGCTTGGCTGCTGTTCTGAAAGTGAGATGCAGGTGAGTTGCTCCCCCTTTTTATAGGCAGTGTAGGTGTCCCTTTGCATCCTCTAGGCATCCTCTAGGCATCCTGCAGACATCCTTAATATCCGAGATAGGTCCCCTCTGCGAACGTTTTTTCCGTTTTAAACGCTTTGTTTCTGCTTGGCATCCATTCTGCATCAGTTCTGCATCTGTTCTGCCTCCATTCCGCTTCCTTCCTGCGTCCGAGCAGATGCGAGTTGTGCGGATGCGGAGCAGATGCCTGGCGGATATAGCGGATGTGTAACGGATGTGTAACAGATGCATAGCGGATGCATAGCGGATGCAGAACAGACGAACTGGATACATTTTCCGCGCAAAAGTTTTGGGCAGCCCAAAACTTTTGGAGCAGATGAAACATCAATAAACAGATGCTGGACGGATAGAGAGGAAGCCAAACGGAGGCAGTGAGTACATCGCGTTTTCAAACGGATGGCAAGATTTTTTGTCCGTTTTAAATCCTCTTTGCATCCGTTGGTTCACTGTGACATGGGCTTAAGGGAAAGCTAAAATTGTAATTTGATATGGTTCCTCTAATAGCCATAAGATGCAGCCAGAAACCTGGGTTGTTCTGT
>BLBF01000005.1:18162418-18186210 GCA_015471245.1 Laticauda colubrina
TGGGCTATTAATCCTAGAAACTCTTTGAAGTTTCTGGAGAGGTAATTATGATCATTCAATTGCCTGGATCCAAATCACGTAGCGCTTTGAAGACAAACAGAAGGAGGAGCAGATACTCATCAGCATTTGTATTATCTGATCATGAAAAAATGTTTCCCAGTTGAATAACCTATGGCAGAGATAGAAACATTTTTGGACCAGTGTGCAAACAAAAATGCATGGGAAAGGATTTTCAATAAATTGTTGTCCTGGTGGCTGTAGTCCATCATCAAATGCTCATTTGCATAAAGTGAAACTTCCCACTACTCCTTTTAGTTTCTCTCATATAGCTTAGCTTACCTTTTTCATGAGACAAGGGTTATATTTCTAAATCAAAATACTGGTAGAATGCCAGTTTCCCATTTAAAAAATAATATCAGTGAGGCAAGGTGAGTGAGTAGCAGTCAGCAAGGAAAGTATTTGTGATACATTATATTCAATGGTGGGATTCAAAAAAATTTACTACCAGTTCTGTGGCTTGGTGGGCGTGACAGGGAAAAGATACTGTAAAATTTCCAGTCAGAGGTGGTATTTGCTGGTTCTCCATACTACTCAAAATTTCTGCTACTGGTTTTCCAGAACTGATCAGAACCTGCTGAATACCACCTCTGATTATATTGTCCAGGAATGAGACAATTCACCATGGCCATCTCATTGCAAGCCAACTCCCTGCAGGACAAATTAACAATTCTATTTAATTATTTAAAATAAATAAAAATATTTTAATCTTTGCCATTCACATTTCATTCTGTCCCTCCTTTTGCACCCTTCTTTTAATGATTCTATTCCACCATTTCTTTGGTATTAGTGTAATTCTTATCCTGCAGTGAGTTGTCCTGTGGCGAGATGGCCATGGTGAGCTGTTCTGCAGTGAGTTGGCTACATCAAGTTAGCTGCAGTGACCTGGCCATAGCTAGTTGGCCATGGCAAGTTGGCGATGGTGAATTGTCATAAACCCATATTGTCCTACCCATAATCTGTGGCAGCAGTCCCCAACTTTTCTGGTTCTGAGGATAGGCAGCAGCAGCAGCAGTGATGGCAGTGGCAGATGGGAGAGCGGATGGTTTTGTGCACATGCCCATTGCTTGCACAAGTGGGGTTTCGTGTGCTTCCATGCTTGCACGAAACATGCAGGAATCCTGATGTATGGCATTATTCTCCATACAACATAGTTTTTTGCCTATATATATTAAAAAGTAACTAAGATGAGATGTGTGTATGTGTATGCACAAAAATGCATACATTGGGCTGGAGTGGTGGCCAACTACAGGAGGCTCATCTTTGTGTGACAGCAGTGGCAGTAGATGGAGACAGAGGCACGGGGGGAGGCAGGTGATCCAGATGTGTCATGTAGGCTGTGGGAAAGTCAAGAGTCAGTGGGCCAGAGTGGACAGGTGGCTGCAGGAGGCTCATCTTCACCTGTCTTGGCTTATCTGTGGCCCAACTGGTGTGATGGGATTACCTGCCTTCCACCCCATGCCTCTGCCTCCATCTGCTGCCAGTTCCACTGCATGAAGATGAGCTTCCTGCAGCCAACTCCTGTTCCAGCCCATTGACTCTCAGCTTTCCTGTGGCCCACATGGCCCCGAGTCACACAGCCAGTTGCATGCATAAGACAGAACTATAATTCTCAGTCTGCTGATTTCTAGAATAAACCACTAGGCCAAACTGGCTCTTTTGCTTTCTCTTTCTTTTTTTCTTACCAATACTAAGAAAAACTAATGAAAGAGAAAGAATCACCATGTTGTAATGTCAGAATGGGCATAGGTTGCTGGTGACTCTTGTTTATATACTATAACTCTAGTTCAATCCTTTAATGAAGGAAAGAAAAAAAGAAAATTAAAACTTTAAATTGTTATTATGTTCAATCACTAGTTTCAACTATAATTTATCGAACCAAGACAGATTCGAGCCTTGTTTTGTTGTACCTTAATTGATGTTAACCATACTTTTCAGATCAGAAAAAGTTACATCATCCACTTAAAAACAAAGACCAAATTAAATTGGCACACCATTTTGAATTGAATTGAATATTTGGCTGAATGTGATTGGACACACAAGGAATTTGTATTTTACGTATTTTCATTTTGATTTAGCTATGAAATTTGAAGAGATAAATTCTGCTGCTTAACATTTTAGTAGGAAAAGGATAGATCCTTCCATGGACAGTTCTTGGGCACCCATATTTAAAACTGTAGCTAATAGGTCTCAAAGGTGCTTTTTCAAGAGCCCACTGGGCTTTCTTTGTCTTTCTTTAAAGACATTTTGCTTCTCATTCAAGAAGCTTATTCAATACCTGAAGAAGAGCTGAAGAAGCTTCTGGGATGAGAAGCAAAAGGACTTCAAGGAAAAGCAAAGAAAGTCTAGTTTCCTCTTCAAAAAGCAACTTTGGGACAACCCTGACCTGGATAACTGCAAATCTCCATAGTTGTATACCTAAGAGGAACCTATTATGTGAACCTAATTATTAGAAGCTAGAGCAAAGATATTTAAATGTCAATCATGAGATAATTTATTTTTATATTTATTATATACTACTTATTTCTATGGGATTCAACACTGTTTACAAAAAAACGAGGGCATATATGCATTTAAAGAAAACAAGAGGAATCTATAAACAATCTATCTAAAAGGCATTCCACACATCATTAGGCACTCAATGCTTAGCAGAACATCCAAATCTTGAGCAATTTGCAAAATGGAAGGTGATTCAGGGCATTCCATAGTCTACAAATTCAATAAAAGATATTCTGTGGTAAGGAGCAGCATTTTTTTTTTTAAAGGTATATTATTGTGCATCTTTCTTGAAAATATGTGGAATGAGTACCCTTATTAATCTTCCCTTACAACAATTCATAGAATAGAACAGATTTTGCCCTATAGGCATCTGGAACCCTAGGACTTTAAAGGTGACCAGTAGAACTTTGTATTAGATCCCAAAATTAGAAACCACCACAATGAGTGTAGGATAGGCACTAAATACACTATTTCCAATTAACAGATAGAGTCTTGCACTTTGGATTAATTAAAGCTTCTGGCAGACCCCTGTAGAGCAGAATGCAATGATTTGTGACAAGACAATGGCATGAGTACTGTAGTCAAGGCATCCTATTCTAGGCAAACTTTTAACCGGTGCATATGCTAGAGCTCATAAGGGCCTTTAGTCATGGCTGCCACCAATTCCATCAAGAGCTAAGCCAGAGTTGGGCTAGAGCATGGCAGGTTAAGAATAATGGTTATTTCTCCATCTAGCCTACCTTTTTTTTCTATTGTATTAAAGATATAATAGATAAAAATAGCAAAAATAATCAAAGTTATTCCATTTTCACTGAGTCATTGAATATGTATTCCAACTTGCCATATTTTTTTGAAGTAAACAAAGATAGAAACATGAAAAAAGAATTTAGTGGCAATTTTTTTTAAAAAAATCACTAACTGCACAGAATATTTGGATATATCAATTGACTCATCATGCAATTGTTTGACTAGTATCACAGATCTGTCAATGAATAAGCTATTTGGAACAAAAATATTGTAGAAGGTCCACTAAAATGTATTAGAATGCACAATATTTTGCTACTGGTATGCTCTTTTCTACATGCCACTACACTTCTCAGATTGCTCTGTGTGTGTGGGGGGGGGGAGGTTGCAATTTTCTTTCAGTTTCTGTTCAGTAACTTGATATTTTTAAGCAAAAGATTTGTCCTGCTTTGATTTCAGCACAACAGGCATCTGAAATATCATTTAAAATTGCCACTAAAAATGAAGCAAGAGCTACTTGCAACTTTTCAAAGAAGAATTTATTTAGGGTCATGCGCAACTGATTTCAAGACCATAGATTTAAATAATTCTATGTAACATCTGTATAATGTCCACTCCATCTATATATAAGTAGTCCTCATTTAATAACCACAATTAAGATTGGCAATTCTGTCATTGGGCAAAATACTCACTAAGTGAGAAATCATGATTTTTACAATCTTACTTCAACTTTCTTTTGTATTAAAGATTTACAAAGCTCACAAATATGAGAACTCTTCATAAAGTTACTGTATGGTAACTGAAAAATTGCTAAGCAAAGCAAGTCCTAATGGAACTACCCATTTGTGTGTGTGTGTGCATGCATGTGCATGTGTGTATACAAACACACAAACATGCACACACACACACACACACACACAGAGTCTGTACCCATTCAGTATCATATAACTCACATGACTCTGGGTAGAATAGAATGGAGATGATGACAATGATATCTAAACTAATGTAAAGTATTTTAGTAATGATATCTAAAGTAGTGTTTTAAAAAAATAGCAAAGGATGCAAAATGTTGTTTTGCAGTTCAAACATCACTGCTTTAACACTGAATGGGCTTTTTATTTAAAGGTAATTAATAGTATAATTCTAAACCTTATTCACAATTTATAATTGAACAAATTATAAACTGGAACTACTGAACAACTGGATAGCTTCTTCCTTTCAGGAGTTTCAACTTAATATTAAAAGTTCTTTGCAAGGGATTAGTTCAGAGGAATCTTTCCCTTTCCTTGAGATCCCACAAATTGCAAAAAGAGAATGTGAAAGGAGGTGGCTCCTTAGCTTTGTTCCTATCCATTTCTCCTCAGTGGTGGTGTTAACCTAGAGAAAATGAATCCTCAGAATAAGAAAACTTTCCTAAACCTCCTACACTGGAATAAAGAGGAGTGTTCCCATTCCCCTCCCCACCGACAAACCATCAGAAAGAGATTGGGGGGGGGGGTTTATAATAATTTATGGAATGTAGAAGAGAAACAAGTCATCATTTGAGATGTTACAGATGTCATTTGATAGTTGTTAAATGCTACGCATGTTTACCACAGAGGCAAATTGAATCTGGTCACAACAGCCCTGATGTTTTTCAAGCCCTTTGTCCTCTACAAAGAAGAAAATGAGGTAAATCAACCCATTTATTTCTCTGTTTGCTTGCAAATGTAATATATTTTTAGCTACATTGATACGACACATAGGTTTCTGCAAGAAAGAGACAAGAGGGGAAATGATGAAATTAATGAGATAACTTCTGCCTCTTACAATAACATTTCAAATATGAAAGGGCAAAGGTTATTTTATGACCTCACAGTCCATGTTTTGCCATTTTTATATCATTATAGTTAGAAATAGAGAGGGAAGGTTTATACATCTATATGACATAATAACATTTTGAAAATTGAATTCCATTTTACTTTTTAAAGAATTTGTAAATTTGCCCCATGAGGCAAGTATTTTATTAACTTATTGCAAAGCAGTCCTCATTCTTATAAAACTAAATCAAAAATGCATGCATATACAAGCAGACATTAGCATTTGAAGAATAGAAGTAATTGAATTCAGAAGAGTTGAACATAAGAAATCCCTAAATCAGTAAGATTAGGGATTAAACTATGATCCACCTACTTGTTCTCTTCAATAAACCGGGCTGTGCAATGACCCTAAGATTTGATTTAGGTTACAGTTCATTGATTTGGAAAAAGACTCCTATTCACATTACTCTGATTTTGAAAGCTATCTGAAACATTCAAATTCTGATTCAGAACTTTAAAGCTCCATATCTGAAATCAGCAAAAGGCAAAATATATATGCACACCTATTAGGAAAAATTATTCATCCTTAGTCCTTATTTGTATAAATCTAGGAAAAGATGCATCTACTTGATATTCTGATTCTCCCTCTCCTTCCCATCCTCCCTCCCCCTACCTCTCCCCCATGTTGCTGTATAGTTGAACTGTTATCCACTCAACCCTAAAATATTTGTTAAATTTTGGATTAGAATTAAGTACATATTTTCATTAAGTATATTGCATGTAAGATGTGCTACAGAAATGGTAGCATGTGTATATATACTATACATAAGCATATTTTTCAAATATGCAAGTTTGAATTATCATATTATCAGACTCTGCAAATTAATTTCAAGATTCATCATTCATGCCAATGAAGAAAACCCAACTCAATTTGGCAACATAATTATTATTGATTACATATTGTTGAAACACTGTTTTTATATAATTTGTTAATGTCAAAAATATTTAATTTGTTGTTAAACAGTTATGTATGGCACTCTTTTTTAAAATTGCACAAATCTTTCTTAAAAAAAAAAAAAGGTCTGTATAAGAAAGGTAACAGAATAAAAGAATAACAGAGTTGGAAAGGACCTTGGAGTCCTATATGATTTCAGACAAATAGTTGTCCAAACTTTTCCTAAAAACTTCTTAAAAACTAGTGTTGGAACATTTACAATTTCTGAAGGCAAGCTGTTCCACTGCTCAATTGTTCTCACTGTTAGGAAATTCCTCCTTATTCTAGGTTGTTTTTCTTCTTGACTAGTTTCCATCCATTTCTTCTTGTCTTACCTTGTCTATCTACCATCGGCTAGCTCAGTCTGTCACACAAAATTTGCTAGCAAACTCACAAAATTAACTCACAACACACCATATATGTAAATATTGATTTTTTTTTCATTAAAAAAGAGCAACTTTTACCCAAAATCAGGCAAAGCAGGCAGGCAGATTGAGTTGCTCACAGAATCATTCAGTGATCTATCTATCTGCCATCGGCTAGCTCAGTCTCTCAAATTTACTTGGTTCGAGTCTGTATTGAATAATAGAACCTTCAGTCCTAAAGGAAGTTCAACTGTGCTTAAAAGCAGAGCTAAAGATCTAAAAACTAGCTAGAGAGCAAGAAATCCAACCATTTCCTGCTTCCTAGCTAATCTCCTGGCACAGCAGAACAGATGATGGTCGGAAAAAGGAAAAATAGCAATTCAGCAGGCAAGTTTGCCAGGTAAGGAGTGAGTGGGTGGGTAGGGTTCCCACAGGCCATGTGGGCTGCACAGCCTTGTGTTTCTGCCAGCCTGGATTAATTGCTTTTGGGGGGGGAGTGCACTGGGGGTGAGATTTCTCTGCGGCCGACCAAAATTTTCTCATGGCCCACCAGTTGGCAACCACTGATCTATATGACTTCTGAATCCTGAGGTATTTAGGTATAATTCAGAACAAATTGTTGTAATGGAACCCTTCTATTATGAGAAATGTTGGCCATGCATGTTGCTGTGGGACTTTGGAGTTCTACAGATGGTGATGTTGCAACACTATGATAAAAAAAGGAACAAACAAATGTCACTTGCATAAAATGTCATTGTAGGGAAAGGATAAAGGAGTACATCCTTGAATTAGAAAGTCATTGTAATTATATCACTATCAGTCACTTCAATCAAAGTGGACCTTGAAATAAAACAGAAATTTGTGGAAGGATGATGAAATCATGATTGCAGAAATGTTCAGATTTTGATGTGGAGGGCTGGTTGGAACAATCAAGAAAGGGTAGGGCAGCAAGCTGGTCTCATTTAAATTACAAATATGGAGGTTGTATGATTAGGGCAACAGTTTCTTACAAAGGATGAGAGAAAGAAAAAGAGAATGAGAGAAAGAAAGAGAAAAAAAAGAATATTATAAAACCATTATAAAACCAGTTTAGAGGAGTTGTTCCAATATGGCTTGGAAAATATACCAATTTGCTACCACTAAACAAAATGATCAGGACATGTACAAAATGACATTTTGGAAGAAATAATGAGCTTATTTTTTTTCTTGAATCTTCTATTCCCAATCTAATTGGAACAGATTTCGACTGAACTGACCAAGCCCCTAATGCAAGCTGAAAAAAGTGTGGGTACCTCTACATGTTATATATGCTGCATAAACTTCTAGGGTGAGATATACATTCATGTTCTTTTTATGTTTGATGTTACATCAAGTCATTATTAACATGTGAACAAACAAATACATATATGACTCATCAAGTAGAACATTTCATTTTATTTCATATGCCATGTTGCTCCATGTCATGGAGTCAAAAGGAGTTTGGAATCGAATATGCCTGACTGAACAGTAGGGAGGATAGAGATGACAAAAACAATCTGTTGGTTATATTATATAGCAAGGTGGACTACGAATAGTTTATAATCTGAGTATTCCAATATTAGGTCATTCTCAATGCACCCCAAAATGACTTGTAGACTATACATTTGTGAATAACATTTGCTTTTTAATTTTTAAATTTACTTTCTTTTAATTCATTTAGCTTTGTAGCAACAAAAGACTAGCAATTCCTATTTGAAAGATGTGGTGGTTGCTCCAACATTGTTGTAAAGCATGAGATGACAGGCAGAAACATGTTGGCATGAGATGAAGAATTGGAGAGGAGTACTCATTAATCATGACACCTTACTGGAATGCACAGATACCAGCACAAAAGATAAGGTGGTGCAACAATGGTGCCAAAACCATTTCTAGCTGGAATGAAAGATATTTGCAGCCTGCTGAGTGGTACCTTCCCACCTACAGGACTGCTAATTTGGACAGGGCTTTGAAGACCTGGAAACCACAACTATGAAATATACAGCAAAACATCTTTTTGGCAAGGCTGAATATGAAAACAAATCATATGAATATTTGTATGTATATCTATGTGGGGAAGATGTGCCTCTGAGTCATGTTCTTTTTAACCTCTGGCAATTGATTTTACTAGTCCCTGCAATTTTCTGGCAAGGTTTTTCAGAAATGGTTTGCCCAGAAATGGTTTCCTAGGGCTGAAAGAAAGTCACTGGTTCAAAGTCACCCAGCTGGTTTTCTGCCTCTCCCAGGTTTGAGCCTGATGCTTTAATTACACCAAACTGGCTCTCTTTTTGGTACCTTGAGTCAAATTTGAAGCTGCTATATACCAAATTAGACAGTTTGTTTATCTCACTAGTAACACCCAGAGTTTCACACAGAAGTCAACACAATTTAAGGAAGTTGGGGATAAGAATATTGTTGCTATTGTGGACATGATGATATTCTAGAGGTTCTCAAGAAGATATGTAGGATCACCTCAATTCTAAGCCAGCAACAATTGTTCAGCAAAAGTTATTTTGAAGGTTACTTAGAGAGCAGTAAAAAGGATAAAGAGAGTAAGAGTTATCCTTGTGGAATGGTGGCAGTGGGATTAAAGCCACATGGCTTTGCATGTGGAAAAGAGTTGGGTCTTTGATTACAATACAATAATTACCATCTTGATTTTTTTTAACCCATCACTTTGTGGACTCTGAGATAGCAAGAGAACCTCCACCAGCTCTCCCATATTATATCTCACTGTGAAAATTAGTTTTGAGATGTCCTATATACTACTCTACCAAACTGTTTACATCTCCAACAGAGCTGTCAAACTCATGGTCCAGATATGTCATGCACTGGCCTTGCCCATGCCCGGTTTAGCAAAGGGGGGGGGAGTCCAGATCCATCACGTGATGCTGCCATGACGATGTGAGTTTGACACCCCTAATCTACAATAAATAGACCAATGCTTTTTTTCCTTAATTTGTTCCTGATCAGTTGTAGCAAAACAAACATGTATCTCTGAAATAGGTAAAACAGATAACAGTGTTTGGAGCTGTGATTTTTATTTTGAAAATGAATGAGGAAGAGGAGGAGGAGGAGGAGGAGGAGGAGGAGGAGGAGGAGGAGGAGGAGGAGGAAGAGGAGGAGAAGGAAAGGAAATATAGTCAAATATATCTTATAATATGTTCTTTTAGCTCAATATTGTTTACAGTGACTGGAAGTAAATGTCCAGGACCAAATTTGGGACTATGGTATACAAAGCATCTGTTGTTACAACAAATTTTGGTTCCCCTTTTATATGTACAGTATATATTTTTAAAAAGCGATTTTTCTTCTCTTGTTTTTATCATGAAATTGGCAAAAAGGTCATTGCTTCAAAGGATCCCAAGAAAGTAAATGCATTCTTCTATTCAAGATAACAGGGTTTGACATCCTCTGAGCAAGGGGAAGGTTATTTTTAGCATATCTTGATCACTATTGACATTTTCATAATCATCAGGCCCTCATCAAGAGCATTTCTTAAAAGTAGCCTTCTGATTGAACTATGAAAATGAACATTTGTCATACATAACTCTTTGGATGTTTATGGTCTGACAATTTGTAAAACAGATGGTGTTCACATAAGAGTTCAGCAGGAAAGGTTCCCTGAGATTAGTGTAGCCTGAACCTGATGAGCCTGCCTCTTAAATCTATGTCACTGAAGCCGGCTTTATGCAGGCAGCAAAGTAAAATGGCAGAATATTGTAATGCATGATAAATAGAGTAAAGCCCTTGAAAAAGCTGTTTTGGGACATATACTAGTACAAAAAAACCCACACACCTTTCTCTGAAGCCATAGAATCAGAGGTGATATTCAGCAGGTTCTGACCAGTTCTGGAGAACCGGTAATGGATTCAGAAAACTGGCACATATCACCTCTGACTAGAGATTTTACAATATCCTTCCCCTGCCACACCTCCTAAGCCACGCCCACAGAACCGGTAGTAAAAAAAATAATAATCCCACCACTGCTTAGAGTAGCTGAGTCATTTGAAAATTGCCTTGCCAGATAATCTTTATTTAGTTATTGACTCATTTAGCAACTGTTTGCAGTTAAGAAGTGATGAAAAAAGTAACTTTGCAGCCAGTTCTTGCATTAAAGACAGCGGTATCAAACTGGTGGCTCGCGGACCATGATGACACAAGTTTGTCACCCATGATTTAAGACCTTCATAGGTTTGTAAGGCAAAGGGAAGATGAAATAAGATTTTAAGCATAGTCAAAGTTTCACTTAGTGACCACTTCACTTAACAATGAAATTGCTTGTTCAAAATGTTGTAACAAAGAACTATCAGTAGTATTCTGCATGTAGTGACAATTGTTTGATGATCTAAACAATTTGGCTTAGGATCATAGCAAATTGAAGTGAGTCATTCTAAATTAATTCTAAACTGATTTATTTTTTTTATTTTTTTAATAAATTTTTATTGGTTTTTAAAACGAACATAGACAAACAAAACATAAAAACATAAAGCCATCTTCCCTATATATACATACAATGTGCCAGTTGGTTCACAAATTGTTTTGTGCTTCCATTTCATATTCTTCAATTACAATGACATTGTATATATATTCTCATATTTTAAATCAAGTATTAAATACATTAATATTTGTTAATTATTTGACTATACTTTTATTCATTCATGTTTTACAAAATAATCATATTTAACTTAAATTGTTTTATGACAGTTCATATTATCATCTCAAATCTATCAAATCTATCAATCAAATAAATCTATATTTATTATTTTCTAGGAAACTACATATTTCATTACCATGTTTTATTGTCTAACCACTGACAGAATAGATCCCAAATTTTATAAAATTGTTTATCCTCTTGTTCTCTGATTTCAAATGTCAATCTACTCATTTCAGCACATTCCAATATTTTCTTAATGATTTCCTCTAGTGAGGGTATTTTCTCATTTTTCCAATTTTTAGCAAATACAATCCTAGCCACTGTTAATACATTTACAATCAGGTATTTCAATTCTTTACTATATATTTCAGGAAAATTCCCCATAAAAATATTTCTGGTTTCAAATCTATATGCTTTTTTGTCATTTTTTCCAACCACGTGTGGATTTTAATCCAATATTTTTTAGCATCCGCACAAGTCTACCACATATGGTAATATGAACCAGGTGGCTGATGACATTTCCAACATTTTTCAGATTTGTTCTTGAACATTTTTGCTATTCTTGTCAGGGGAAAATGCCACCTGTAAAACATCTTGTACAAATTTTCTTCATATGCTGTTGACATTGTCATTTTATAATTTTGAGACCACAATTTTTGCCATTTCTCTAGATCAACCCTATATTCAAAATTCTTCCCCCAAGCAATCATTGTTTCTTTAACTTGTTCTTCTTCTAGTTTAATTTCTAATCAATATCCATACAATTTTTTAATCACCTTTTCATAAGTACCTGTAAAAATCTTATCTAAATCTATCATAGAAACCTTCTGTTTTAGAGTCTTTGTCATACCTTGAATGTATTTGCACATATGAAAGCCAATTCATCTTTATACTTTGTTCCTCTAATTTTTGTATAGATTTAAGTTCACTCTTTTCATTCAATATTTCACCATATCTAAATGTTCCTTTTTATATATTATAGGATAAGAAAACACTTCAATAGTCGATAGCTAGACTGGAATTTTCAAATAACATTGTCTTGTGTACCGCTGTGTTTTTGTTCCTTTATACCATAAAAAAGCATGTCACCCCAACAACAGATCATGTCCTTCTAAAGTCAACAATCTAGTATTTCTTAATATTATCCATTCCATAACCCACATCAATTTCGTAGCTTGATAGAAAAACTCCCAATTAGGCAAGCCAAATCCTCCTCTTATTCTAGCATCTTGCAAAAGTTTTAACTTTATTCTCGCCTTCTTACCTTACCATATATATTTCAACACAATTTTATTTAAATCTTCAAAATAATCTTTTCCAAGCTGAATTGGAATTGTTTGGAATAAATATAAAATTCTGGGTAATATATTCATCTTGATTGTTGATATTCTCCCTATTAATGACAGCTGTAAATTTTCCCATTTTGCCAAATCTAACGCTATCTGCTGCTTAAGTTTGATATAATTTTTATCTTTAATTGTGTACTGCATCATGCTGTCAAATGTATCCCCAAGTACTTAATCTTATTTGGGACCTGAATTTTCAATGGATCTGTCAGTTCTTCCTTTTGTCTTGATAGCAAATTCTTTGTCAAGATCGTTGTCTTATCTTTATTTATTTTCAAACCAGCCGCCTTTCCATATGTCTCTATCTTTTCTATCAATTTTGATGCTGTTTCTAGTGGGTCTTCTAAAATGAAAACCAGATCATCTGTAAATGCTTGCAACTTAAATTCTTCCTTTTTAATTTTCATCCCTTTCATATCCTTTTCTTCTGTAATATTTCTGTTTAGCACTTCCAAGGTTAACACAAACAACAGAGGTGATAGTGGGTACCCTTGTCTTGTTCCTTTTCTTATATCAATAGAGTCTGTCAGTTCTCCTTCTATCATTACTTTTGCTGTTTGCTTATGATAGATAGCTTCCATTGCTTGGATAAAATTTTTAGCAAAGCCCATCTGTTCCAGTGGTAATAACATGAATTGCCAATTCACATTATCAAATTTCAAATGCATCTAGAAATATCAAAGCCATTTGTTTTTCAAGGTGTGCCTCATAGTATTCCACAGTATCCAAGATTACTCTCATATTATCTTTAATTTGTCTCTTTGGCAGAAATCCATTTTGATCAGGATGGATAAAATTGTTTAAGTATTTTTAAGTCTTTCTGCCAATATTAAAGCAAAAATTTTATCATCTGTGTTTAGTAAGGAAATAGGTCTATAATTCTTAATTTGTAATAGATCGGCCTCCAACTGACAGAAAGTCAGTTTCATCAATATAATAAAGGAACAATTTCTTTTGACAATATCTGAAAACCAGAGAGAGAATTCCTGTTTGCATGTAAACAGTTACCACAGAAGCCGACTTTAATTGCTATAAGTGTGAAATGAGAAAACTGTGCCCACTCAAAGAACAGAGATCTGAAGAAATAATCAATAACAGGTTAAAAAGAGAGGTAAGAAGATACTTACAATTCTATTCCATTGTTCCTTAAGGCCCTGTCACAATGCCCAACGGATGCAAAACGTTAGTAAAAAGGACACAACGGATGAGCAAAATGTTCCATCCGTTGTTATCCGCTCTCAAAAGGGGCAAAAATTTGAATAACCGGAGCAGATAACACGGAAAGGAACAGACGCGGGGAGGACGCAGAGCGGATGGAAAGCGGATGCAGAACAGAAGCCCAGTGGATGGAAGCGGATGGGAGCGGATGGCACGTCTGCTAGGCTTCTGGGGGACCTCAGCAAAGCGGACGCGGAACGTATACAGTGGATGCACAGCGGATGAAGTGGATGCACAGCGGAAGCCTAGTGGATGCACAGCGGAAGCCTAACTGATGCTGAGCGTTAATTGTGCATGCAGGGGGGATGCATTGTGCAAGCCCCGCGGATATAAAGGGAAGCAGCTCCCAAGCAGATCACCATTCGGAGGAAAGACCTGCTGCCAGACGGATTGACTGCCTTGCCAGCCCTGCCTGCATGCCTGCCTGCAAGCCTTGCTGCCACCCAACCTGCCAGCCTTCCTGCCAGCCTTCCTGCCAGCCTGCCTCCCAGCCTCCTGGCCAGACTCCCTGCCAGCCTTGCTCTCTGCCTGCCTGCCAGCCTTGCTGCCAGCCTGCCTTCCAGCCTCCCTGCCAGCCAGTCTACCTGCCAGCCTTGGTGCATGCCTGCCTGCTTGCCTTCCTGCCAGCCTTCCTGCCAGCCTTCCTGCCAAGCTTCCTGCCAGCCTTGGTGCCTGCCTGCCTGCCAGCCTTCGTGCCTGGCTGCCTGCCAGGCTTCCTGCCAGCCTTGGTGCCTGCCAGCCTCCCTGCCAGCCAGCAACCCCACAACCATGGGGAAGAAGCGAAAGCCTCAGCAACCTGCCGCCATCCCTGGCAAGAGAGACAGGGCCACCCTCCTGCCCCCTGTCCCTGACTCTGCTTCTGCTGGGACTTATGCTGCTTGGGCTCGCTCTTCTGGTGCTGGAGCTTCTGCTGAAGCTGCTCCTGGCGGTGGTGCTTCTGCTGGTGCTTACTCTCCTGAAGCTGCTCCTGGTTCTGCTGGTCCTGCTCGTGCTCCTGGACTTGCTCGTACTGCTTGTACTGCTCGTGCTCCTGGTCTTGCTCGTCCTGCTCGTCCTGCTCGTACTCCTGGTCCTGCTCATGCTCCTGGTCTTGCTGGCACTGCTGGTGCTTACTCTGCTGCTGCTGATCCTGGTCCTGCTGGTGCTGCTGCTGGTGGTGCTGCTGCTAATCCTGCTGGTGCTGCTGGTGCTGCTGCTGCTGCTAATCCTGCTGCTGATCCTGCTGCTGCTGCTGCTACTGATGATGATGATCCTGCTGTTGCTGCTGCTGATGATGATGATTATGATCCTGCTGGTGATGATGATGATGATGATGATGATGATGATGATCCTGCTGGTGCTGCTGGTGGTGGTGGTGTTGAGGAGCAGCCCCTGCTACCTGGGAGCCCCTCTGATGAGGGCCCATTTGGTCCTGCCAAAGGGAGGAAGAGGCGTATGCGACAACGGGAGAGGAGGCAAAACTCCATTGAGGAGGAACATGAGGATGAGGTGCTGGAGTGGCTGAGAGAGAATGACTATCTATGGTGGAAGGGACACCGGCTGTACAGGGACACCAAGCGGAAGCAGGCTGCATGGAGAGAGAAGGCAGAGACTATGGGCTACACTTCGGAGGTGCTCCTCGGCTGGTGGAAGCACATGCACACCTGGTATGGGAAGCTGCACCTGAAGAAATCTGGCCAGGCCGCGGTTATGCTGACGGACAGAGAGACCTACGTCATGGCCAGGTGCAGCTTCCTGGAGGGTGAGATCCGCCACCAAGGAGCCCCTCTGTCTATCCTCTCTCTCTGGCAGCCTGCTGAGAACGAGTCGTCTTCCGGCCGAGAGTCAGTCCCTGTCTCCAGGCAGGTTTCTGTGGAGCATGCCACGGCGGAGAACCTGCGGACAGGTGTTGTAACCATGGTGGAGCATGTGAAGGACTCCCTGGTGCGGTGGGAGAAAGGAGACGGCGCGTCCACCACAGCCGTAGCCACATCCACCCCCCCCAGCTCCACCTCCACAGAAAGTCAGAGAGCCAGACAGCACGAGGGGCAGAGCCACACTGTCCTGCTGGAGATCAGGGACACCATCCGGACCAGCATAGATCTCCTCTCTCAGCTGGTCCACACCGACTCCTCATCCTCCAACCGCAAGCCCTTCCTCACCTATGTCAACCAGACCTTCAGGGACATGGCGGAACCCCAGTACCAGGTGGTGAAGGACCGGATCAACAAGCTGCTTCACAACCCTCCAGATCCAGAGGAACCTGCTCCCACCCAGTCCAGGTCTGCTTCTCCACCCCAGGTGATGTCCCTCCCTTTCCAAGGCTTCCCACAGCCCCTCACCTACCAGGGCTACGGCTACCAGGAGGTCCAGCAGCACAGGCAGCAGCCCTTCCCAGTCCAGGCACAGAGTCATTGGGTGACACCGTTGCCACTGGTTCCACTGATGCCACCGATGCCACCCACGCCAATGATGCCACCTACGACAGCGATGCCACCCATGCCTCTGATGCCACCAATGCCAATCCTCACCCAGCTGCAGACCAGACAGCCCCACTACATTGCTCCTTGCTCCACCCCAAAGCCAAGCCTGGCCTCAGTACATCTGTCCTCAGTACTGGGGCTGACACCACATGGCATGGAGGAAGGAGCTCCGAACATCACGGGTCTGAGCCAGCTATCCGAGAGCTTTCTCAACACACCATCCCCTGTTGTCCTCTCAGGGCCAGGCACCCCAGTGGTGTTTCAGACCAGCACTCCAGCACCAGCCACCTCTACAGCACCTGGACCCTTCACCCCTGAGACTGGGCACACCTCCGAGTGACCAAGAGGAGTGCCAGAGACTGGCTGGCTAGCTACCTGTGGACTTTATTTGGACACTTGACTTGGGCCATTTTTCTTTTACAGCTTGTTGTTCAATAAAGTCTATCTTTGATTAACACACTTGCTTCATTTCTTTTTTTTAATAAAGTCTTGGTGGAAACTTTTAGAAATGTTTTAAGCTTTTGCATGCTTGTGGGATGGGTTAAGATAGCAGTGGGGTGGGCAGGGATACCTGTGGAATGAGCAGGGATACCTTTGGGATGGCTAATAGCTGTGGGATAGATAAACCTCCAGTGCAAGCATAGTGGGACTATATGGTCCACCCTCCCAGTTGCCACACCTATGGCCCTTTATTATCAATAATAATGTAATAATCATCCACACATGTCAATACAAACACAACTTTTTATTAAATGCCCTGATCATTGTAGGCCCACCCAACATACATGGCCCAATCTCATCCGTGTGATGAGACAGGCTGAAGGAAGCATCCATTAATCATCTATCATCCTGTCTTGCCACTCCACTGCTCCAGCTGGAGAGTTGCACCAGTGTTTCAGGAGGTTGCGCTGCTTCTTCCCTTCACATGAGGTTCTGTTGGGGCCTTGCACATCCTGAGTGTCGATCAGGTTTCGCCCTTGCCTCCATTCCCCAGGCTCCATGTCCCCATTGCCTTGTTGGAGGTCCACAAGCCTGTTCTGCAAGACTGGGTAGCGGGTGCGCATGAGATTGTGCAGGATGCAGCAAGCTTCCACGATGCTCCTCACGGTCTCTGGGCGATGCTGCATGGTGGTGAGAAGTACCTGGAACCTGTTGGCCAGGATGCCAAAGG
Organism: Laticauda colubrina; assembly: GCA_015471245.1. Lineage (NCBI taxonomy): Eukaryota > Metazoa > Chordata > Lepidosauria > Squamata > Elapidae > Laticauda > Laticauda colubrina. Next base: position 18,179,746 of record BLBF01000005.1, read on the forward strand.
CGTTCTCCACCACCCACCTTGCCCTGGACAGCCTGTAGTTTAAGATCCTCTCTTCACGGGTGAGGAGTCTGGAGGTGTAGGGCTTCATGAGGTAGGTTCTGAGGTTGAAGGTGTCATCCCCCACGATGAAGTAGGGCACATCTTGCGTGTCGTTGGGCAGGGGGTCTGGATCTGGGAAGCCCAGGATGAGGTTGCGTTCCAGCCCCTCCTTGTGGTCACTGGCGTTGTATACCTGGGCATCTGAAGCTGACCCGTTGCCTGAAGCATCGATGTACATGAACTTGTCGTCAGCATCGATCATGGCGAAGAGGACAATGCTGAAGAAGCCCTTGTAGTTGAAATAAGTGGACCCCAACTTGGGTCGTGCTTTGCAGGCCATGTGCTTGCCATCTATGGCTCCAACGGTGTGGGGGAAGTTTCACCTCTGATACCACTGCTCTGCAACTTTCTTCCATCCTTCTTCAGTGGAGGGGCACTGGAGGAGCTCCTCCAGGTATTCTTCGATGATGGCCTGCACCACTTCTCTGACCACAATGCTGATGGTGTTGTGTGGCACCCTCCAGCCGTATTGCATGCTCTTGTAGGTGGTCCCTGAGGCCAGGTGGCACAGAGTGAGTGCCACCTTGAGCCCAGATTCCAGGCTGGGCCAGAAATTGGTGGTTGCCTTGGTCAACCTGGGTGTCAGCCGCTGCACAACTTCATCAAACATGGCTGGAGGCATCCTCATGAAGTTCTGGAATGCACGAGTGTCTTCGTTCCTGAGCTCCACCATCAGCTTGTTGTACAGTCCATACTCTGCTCTTCTCCCGATCCATCTTCAGACCCAGATGCTTCTTGGCCACCTCTTTTTCTTCCCGTAGTAGAGTTCACAGAGCCTGTAGATGGCTTCGCACTGTTGCAGAAGGATGGTGGCTGCCAAAAGGACTGTGTTACGATCCACGGTGGACATGACTGGATTCTGTGGAAGAGCAAGAGTCAGTTGAAGGCTGTAGAGGTCTGCACAGCTGGGCTGCAGGTCTGAAAGTGAGATCCAAATGAGTTCCTCCCCCTTTTTATAGGCAGTATAGGTTTTCCCCTAGGTGTCCCTTTGCATCCTCTAGGCATCCTCTTGACATCCTCTGGACATCCCTAATATCCGAGATAGGTCCTCTCTGCGAACGTTTTTTCCGTTTTAAATGCTTTGTTTCCGTGCTGCATCTGCTAGGCAACCATTCTGCATCCGTTCCGCGTCCGTTCTGCTTCCTCCCTGCGTCCGAGTAGATGCGAGTTGCGCGGATGCGCAGCGGATGCCTAGCGGATATAGCGGATGCGTAGCGGATGCGTAACGGATGCCAAATGGATGCCTAGCGGATGCCTAGCGGATGCAGAACGGACGCATTGGATACATTTTCCGCTCAAAAGTTTTGAGCAGTTCAAAACTTTCTGAGCAGATGAAACGTCAATAAACGGATGCTGGACGGATAGAGAGGAAGCAAAATGGAGGCAGTGAGTACAGACCGGATACATCGCATTAACCAACGGATGGCAAGCTTTTTTGTCCATTTTACATCCTCTTTCCATCCGTTGGTGCAGTGTGACAGGGACTTTAAATCTATGCTTTTTTTTTCCTGAAAGTTTGCCAGTGCAATATTTTCAGGAACAAAATCCTCAGTCAGATTTCAGCCCATAGAAAAAGCTGTTCATTTCAGAAATAATTTTCAAACTTCATTTTGCAGTCTTATTCTATTTCAGCTTCTGAATCTGCAGAACCATACATTAATATCTGAAATCTGCTTTAGAATAATGGTTAGTTTCAGTTTTGTCAAAACTGGATTGATGTGGATTGAAATGAATTGCTTTAGGATCCATTCCTTTTTTTGACTGTTGCATATGCCTCTGCCCCATCCCCAGATTCAGCTTTGTGTCCTTCTGCCCACTTGATGCATAAAGATCATTCTGTAATTAACAGCTGTATTATTGACACACTGGACTGGACAACTTCATGGTTATCATAATGGATGTTAAACCGTAAACTGCCCCAAATCCAATAAATTTAGGATGTAAGAATGCTGAACACTAATGTTGGGTCCATCTCCATTTCAGAAAGACAATGATCCCCACCCAGAAATATAAATGCTTCAGACTGACACCCAAATTGCCAAGAAGCCTGCAAAGGGAATCCTAGCTAGTACATCAACTCATCTTCCAGCCTGAAGACTATACTGAGGTAGCTCTAGATCTCTTTGAGAAGACTGCCAAAAAACCAAACTTCTCTTTTTCCCTACACTCTTTTATCAACAGTTAATTAATAGGAGAGAGCATTTCCATTGTGAACTGATTCAATCAGCTTCTGGATTTAAAAAGATGCACTCTTAAAACCAATTGTTTAAAAATTTAGTATAAATACCTGCTGGAATATAATGGTGTATTTTCCTTTAGCTGCAGCTCTGATAAAAATAAATCCTTTTGTGTTCTCTGGAGGAAACATAGAATGTTTTTGCATTCCAGGAATGAAACTTTGTCACCCAATTAAAGGCCAGCAGAGTCATTTTTTTGTTCTCTCCACTCCTAAAGGCAGTTTGAACTGCTGGCCCGTTTTGTTGGACCTATCTTATCATTACTGACAATCTGAAGTGCTTTCTTTTCTCCTCCCCTCACCTCCTGTGAAGGGAAAAAGAAAGAAAGCTTACGACTTATATAGATGTAGTTGCTTGTGAATAATGGTCTCTTCCTTTTCTGCACTCAACTTATGGTTAAAAAACAATAACAACAAAAGAGGGAAGTACAATAACAACATAGTGGTTCTGAAGAATTTCTTCAAGTGTGATGTCAGGTGTATGTTCCTCCTAGGGATCCAAGATGGGGTGTGACTCATATTGTTATAACCTGAAGGTCAAAGTCATAATGATTTCCAATGTCTTTGTGAGTTCTCAAAGTTTCCAACTATTCAGAAACTACTATTCATCTTTTACAAGAAATTTGAGGGATGATAGATACATATTACTGTTAGATAGACATATTATTGTTAATGTGCTGTATATTATTGTTATGCCTCTTTTCTTTTGTTTTGTTTTTTGAGATTTCAAGTTTTGGATTTCAATGGACTTAATCTCTATGGAACAAATTGACAAATGTGTTTATATTGAAGGAATTTTTTACATATTTTGTGCCAACTAATTCATAATTGGGCTTAGGATATTGACGTATTCCTGACAGTCCTTTTTCTTTATACAACTTTTGATGATACCATGGTGGTGATGAATGGCACACTTTGACTGGAACTTGGAATCCTAAGGAGACAGTTCAGATTGCAATCCCTGTTACCATAAAACAAGATAACAAAGCTAAATTATAGAACAATTCATAGCCTTTTGCTAAAGCTTTAAATCTTGTTAAACTTTTAATTAAATCTTTGCTAAAATGAGCCAAAAGAAACTTTAGTATAGATCAAGGATGCTACTGAGTTGTTAGTCTTGGGATTTCTTTAGAGTCTTCAGATTGTGTGAAATTAATCAATGACTCACAGATTGAAGGAGGGACAAACTGAAGCTTCTCTGGACATTTCCAGAAAGCCAATCACTGGAATTCAGTCTCGGACATGAATGAACTATATAGTTAGCAAAATGCCAGTGGATTGTATATAGTCACTTCTGGTGATTCCACAGTACAACCCCTTGACTTATAACCACAGTTGGAATCAGAATTTCCATTGCTAAATAAGGTGATTGCTAATTTTATGACCTTTTTTGCCATTGCAGTTGTGAAGTAAATGATGCAATCATTAAATGAATCCAGCTTCCCACATTGACTTGGCTTGTCAGAAATATCTGGGAAGGTCTCAAATGATATCACATGATCCAGGATGGGGCATCCATCATAAATACATGTTGATTACCAAATTGTGCCCAAATTGTGATCACAAGGCTGCAGGAATGCTGCAACAGGTGTATACAAGAAGATATTTATAAGTCACTTTTCTCAGTACACTGTAACTTTGAACTATTGTAAACAATTGCTAAAGGAATGGTTATAACTTGAGAACTACTGTCCTTCAAGAGTTATGGTAACTTCATTGCCAATCTACTAAGACAAAAATAAAAACTCAGGTGTTACCCACCAGTTTCCTTCATCTTTGCAAATTCTTCCCTTCACCCCTCTGCAAAACAATAATTCAAGCATTTAAGGTGCTTATTAGGATGGCAAGCTACTTTCTCTTCTATCCTGTCCATTGTGTTGTTTTCACATGCTAATTTCCTTTTGTAAAGACAGGAAATCTGGAGTGAGAAAGTGAGTCAATATTCCTCCAAAGATCACCCATACTATCTTGACTTAGAGATTAGTGACACTGTATTAGCTGGATACTTCTCTTTTTTTTCTTCTACATTACATGTCTATGGAGATTCTCAGTCATCCAGGTCATGGTTGTCTCAAAGGTGCTTTTTCAAGAGACAACTAGACTTTCTGGTTTTTCTTAGAAGATGTTTCACTTCTAATCCAATAAGCTTCTTCAGCAATTCTTCACAAAGAAACAAGTCCCCCAGGATACCTACAAATACACACAGATCCTCTGCTATGGAGCACAGGGCCAGATTGAATGTTATGCTACATGGAAATTTTATGAGCTATACTATAAAGAGTACATTGAAAGCAGAGTGGTCCAATTCAGAACACTGGTAAGAGGTTTTATTCTTCCCTATCCCTATTTCTGGTCCCATTCCCAATAGCTTTCCATTAGTTCTCCTGGAAAAATGGCCCTTCATTTTCTTTCCCCAATGTTTTTGAGATTTTGAGTGGGGAATCTCATTTGGACCACAGCAACTAATGCTTCTCTGTCTTTCATGCAGGAAACCAGCTATAAGTCAATTTTATTTTATTAAGTTCACTAATGAAATCAAATCATTCTAAAATTATTCCATTCATGATAATATATCTAAATTATAATTGATTAGATTCATGCTAAATCTGGACTGATGTGGGATTCCTGAATGGCAAACTTCATAGCCTATCATGATAAAGAGCACTGTAGGGTAAGGGTGGGAAATTCCTTTTCCTTATCCTCAATTTGAAAAAAAATCATCTATTTACAAAGGTAATAGAGTTGTGGAGATAACAAAGTTGACTATTTTAACTGGAGAGAAAAACATATCAAATTTTGTTTCCATTTGGAAACCACTTCTGGATTTTGCACCTGAAAATATATATTTTCAAAAAAAAATATATATATATATATATATGTTTTTGTAAGTTTTCGCGGGTACTTATATGTGTGCTGTTCAGCTTCCTTCGGGTATCATTCTTTATATGTGTCTTATCTGCCAGGCGTTTGGTTCTGGTAATTAGTGTTTTCACTACGGAATTTATCTGTGCTGGGTGGTGGTGGGATTGGGCGTTGAGGTAGCGGTTGGTGTGTGTTTTCTTGTGGTATATGGTGTGTCCCAGTGTGCCATCTGTTCTTTTGTAGATTAGTACATCTAGGAATGGTAGTTGTTTGTTTATTTCCGTTTCCATGGTGAACTTGATTTTGGGGTGTGTGTTGTTTAGGTGTGTTAGGAAATTGTTTAGGTTTTCTTTTCCATGGGGCCAAATCACAAATGTGTCATCGATGTATCTTAGCAATAGTTTGGGTTTGTGGGTGGCATTAGCCAGGGCTCTGGATTCGAATTCTTCCATGAACAGGTTTGCAATGACGGGTGACAGTGGTGATCCCATAGGGGCTCCTTCAATTTGCTTGTATCTTTGTCCTTTGTATATGAAATATGTGTTGGTTAGGCAGTGTTCTGTTAGTTCCATGAGGTCTTTAGATGGTTGGTATTTATTTTTGATGATTTCAAGAGTTTCTTTTATTGGGACTTGAGTGAATAGTGAAACCACATCGAAACTTAAAAGCAGATATTCTTGTTCTACGTGTAGATCTTTGATCATTTCTAAGAAGTGGTATGAGTTTTTTACATATGAAGCTGCGGTTTCAGCATGGGGTTGTAGTTGTTTTGCTAAGTATTTAGCTAGGTTTTGTAATGGTGCTCCTATGGAGCTGACTATGGGTCTGAGAGGTATGCCTTCTTTGTGTATTTTTGGGAGGCCGTATAATTTGGGGCATCTAGAAGATGATGCTAATGCCACCCACAAACCCAAACTATGGCTAAGATACATCGATGACACATTTGTGATTTGGCCCCATGGAAAAGAAAACCTAAACAATTCCTAGATGTACTAATCTACAAAAGAACAGATGGCACACTGGGACACACCATATACCAAAAGAAAACACACACCAACCGCTACCTCAACGCCCAATCCCACCACCACCCAGCACAGATAAATTCTGTGGCAAAAACATTAATTACCAGAACCAAACGCATGGCAGACAAGACACATATAAAGACTGAACTATGCACCCTGACTGAAGTATTGACAGCCAATGGCTTCCACAAAAACAAAATCACCAACTTGATCCACAAAAACACACCAAGACATAACAGAGACCTA
>BLBF01000005.1:18186610-18207089 GCA_015471245.1 Laticauda colubrina
ATACTATACATTAAATACCTGTGAAACAGCACACATGTAAGTACCTGCGAAAACTTAAGAATATATATATGTGTTTGTGTTTTACGTTTTCGCGGGTACTTACATGTGTGCTGTTTCACAGGTATTTAATGTATAGTATTCAGCTTTGTTCAGGTATTTTCCCATGTCATGACAGTTGTGCTTCTAAAGTTGTAGCAACGTTTCAGCAGAATCTCATCTGCCATCATCAGCCTTCTGTATAGTGGTTGTTTCATATAGTTCGAACACTATACAGAATCCCGATTATGGCAGATGAGATTCTGCCAAAACATTGCTCCAACTTTAAAAGCACAACTACAATGACATGGGAAAATTCCTGAACAAAGCTGAACAGCATACATGATTTGAAATTTTTAGAAATAAAAAGCAAAATTTGAGGCTGCAATTCTTTTTGTAGTCTACTGCGTTAAAAAATGTCAGAAGACTGTTTTTTTCCTTCCTTTATATTTTCTCTTTCTCTTTTTCTCTCTCTCTCCCTCCCTCCCCCCTGTCTCTTACTTTCCTGAATTGTGCTTTTATTCCAACATGCTGTCATAAAACATTTGAAAAACATAAAAAATCCATGTCTGTCTTTCTATCATGTCCCTTGGCACCACTGAGTATGTTGGTCAATAAAGAGGAGAAAGAATGGATATTACTTACTCATAAGTGCAAAAACCAAACTCAAAAGTTCAACTACACTCTTTATTGTCCCAAGAAAGAAATAAGAGTATCAACTTGCTTGAAGTTGGAGGCACTTTGACATATGTAGAAGTACTGAACAAAGAATGTCTGGAATGAATACATAACAACTTTATAACGGCTCAGAATTGAGATACTTTTGGGATTTCACAAAGGTTTCCTGAAGTTGAGATAGATGTTTTCAACACTTTAGTTCAACTAAAATATACCTTAAATGATTGTGGTTATGAATCCAAATTTAGAATTTTGGTCAGTTTAGAACTGTTAAACTGTTTATGCTACTTTATTTCTCTTTATTAACTCTGCAAATTCTTCCCTTTTTTGAACAGAGAAAACAAATAAGCCTGATAGTAGTGCTATCATTTTATTGTAATACTTTACTTCTTTAGAATTCCCTAGAAAATGAATGAATTCTGTATTATAAATAAATAGACATGAAAGTAATTCTCTAAGAAAACACAACACCATCAACTCAACATTAATTGCTACTATAATGCAGTTGTTTTTGCTGAATTCTGAATGGATGATTTTTCATTTCATACATTGTTAAGACAGGCTAGGGAACCAGTAGTATATCTAAGTTTGTAAAAGTTTCCACCAGTAAGTCTAATGGCTATCAATGTTGTCATTTAGGAATGCTTGGAGAGCCATAAATTCACCATTCATAAGTTTCAAAGTGATTCATTATTTCCTTGGGACAATTGATTTATTTTATCTCATTGGTAATTCCGAGCATTAGAATAAGGTCTGCTGAACACAAACATTTTCTTTGAATTGATATTATTGCACATTTATTAATTTATATAAGGCTGTATCTCTATTGCCTGCACTTGTATTGCACACATTGTACCCAGAAATGGCTAATAATGATTACCACCAATTGTGAAATAAAGTAACATTTCATAAAAATAGCAACATTCTGAAACATAAGTCAGGTTGAGTAGATATGCAAAGACACTGAATAGCAAATTATCTACTGGTTTTTTTTTTTTTTTTCCAAGCACAATGTTAAGCCCATGTCACACTGAACCAACGGATGCAAAGAGGATGTAAAACGGACAAAAAAGCTTGCCATCCATTGGAAAACATGATGTACTCACTGCCTCCGTTTGGCTTCCTCTCTATCCATCCAGCATCCATTTATGGATATTTCATCTGCTCCAAAAGTATTGGGCTGCCCAAAACTTTTGTGTGGAAAATGTATCCAGTTCGTCCGTTCTGCATCCGCTACGCATCCGCGACACATCCGCTACGCATCCGTTACACATCCGCTATATCCGCTAGGCATCCGTTCTGCATCCGCGCAACTCGCATCCACTCGGATGCAGGAAGGAAGCGGAACGGACGCGGAACGGATGCAGAACGGATGCAGAATGGATGCAGCACGGAAACAAAGTGTTTAAAACAGAAAAAACGTCCGCAGAGGGGACCTATCTCGGATATTAAGGATGTCTCGAGGATGCCTAGAGGATGCCTAGAGGATGCAAAGGGACACCTATACTGCCTATAAAAAGGGGGAGCAACTCACCTGCATCTCACTTTCAGAACAGCAGCCAAGCTGTGCAGACCTCTGCATCCTTCATCTGACTCTTCATCTTCCACAGCATCCAGTCATATCCACCGTGGATTGTGACACAGTCCTTTCGGCAACCACCATCCTTCTGCAACAGTATGAAACCATCTACAGGCTCTGTGAACTCTACTACGGGAAGAAAAGGAGGCACCCAAAAAAAGTCTGGGTCCAAAGATGGTTCGCCAGAAGAGCAGAGGACGGACTGTACAACAAGCTGATGGTGGAGCTCAGGAGCGAAGACACTTGGGCATTCCAGAACTTCATGAGGATGCCTCCAGCCATGTTTGACAAACTTGTGCAGCGGCTGACAACCAGGTTGACCAAGACAAACACCACCTTCCCGCCCAGCCTGGAACCTGGACTCAAGGTGGCACTCACTCTGCGCCACCTGACCTCAGGGACCACCTACAGGAGCATGCAGTACGCCTGGAGGGTGCCACCCAACACCATCAGCATTGTGGACAGAGAAGTGGTGCAGGCCATCATTGAAGAATACAAGGAGGAGCTCCTCCAGTACCCCTCCACTGAAGAAGGATGGAAGAAAGTTGCAGAGCAGTGGTATCAGAAGTGGAACTTCCCCTACACCGTTGGAGCCATAGATGGCAAGCACGTGGCCTGCAAAGCTCCAGCCAAGTCGGGGTCCACTTAGCACAACTACAAGGGCTTCTTCAGCATCATCCTCTTCACCATGGTCGATGCTGACTACAAGTTCATGTACATCGATGCTTCAGGCAATGGCTCATCTTCAGATGCCCAGGTATACAACGCCAGTCACCTCAAGAAGGGGCTGGAAGGCAACCTCATCGTGGGCTTCCCAGATCCAGACCCACTGCCCAACGACACGCAAGATATGCCCTACTTCATCGTGGGGGATGACGCCTTCTCCCTCAGAACCTACCTCATGAAGCCCTACACCTCCAAATACCTCACCCGTGAAGAGAGGATCTTCAACTACAGGCTGTTCAGGGCAAGGCGGGTGGTGGAGAACACGTTTGTCATCCTGGCCAACAGGTTCCACGTACTTCTCACCAACATGCAGCATAGCCCAGAGACCATGAGGAGGATTGTGGAAGCTTGCTGCATCCTGCACAATCTCATGTGCACCCACTACCCAGTCTTGCAGAACAGGCTTGTGGACCGTCAACAAGGCAATGGGGACATGGAGCCTGGGGAATGGAGGCAAGGGCGAAACCTGATGTACACTGAGGATGTGCAAGGCCCCAACAGAGCCTCACGTGAGGCGAAGAAGCAGTGCAACCTCCTGAAACACTGGTGCAACTCCCCAGCTGGAGCAGTGGAGTGGCAAGACAGGATGGTAAATGCTTAATGGATGCTTCCTTCAGCCTCTCTCATCACACGGATGAGATTGGGCCTTGTATGTTTGGTTGCCCTACAATGAACAGGGCATTTAATAAAGAGTTGTGTTTATGTTGACATGTGTGGATGATTGATTATATCGTTGTTGATAATAAAGGGCCATAGGTGTGGGACCTGGGAGGGTGGACCATACAGTCCCACTATGCTTACACTGGAGGTTTATCTATCCCACTGCTATCCTAACCCATCCCACAGCTATTACCCATCCCACAGGTATCCTAACCCATCCCAAAGCTATCCTTACCCATCCCACAAGCAAGCAAAGGCTTAAACCATTTCTAAAAGTTTCCACCAAGACTTTATTAAAAAAAAGAAATGAAACAAGTGTGTGAATCATAAATAGACTTTATTAACAACAAGCTATAAGACAAAAATGAGTCTCTGGCACTCCTCTTGGTCACTCACGCTCAGGGGTGAAGGGTCCAGGTGCTGTGGAGGTGGCCTGTGCTGGAGTGCTTGTCATCAGCTCCTCCAGAAGCAGAAGCAGCAGAAGCGCCAGCCCCAGAAGAGTGAGCCCGTGCTGCAGAAGCCCCAGCAGAACCAGAGTGAGGGCCAGGGGGCGGGAGGGTAGCCCTGTCCCTCTTGCAAGGGCTGGCAGCAGATGGCTGAGGCTTGCTGTGCTTCCGCATGGTTGTGGGGTTGCTGGCTGGCAGGGAGGCTGGCAGTAACCAAGGCTGGCAGGGAGGCTGGCAGGGAGGGTGGCAGCGAGGCTGGCAGCAAGGCGTGCAGGCAGACATGCAGACAGGGCAGGCAAGGCAGCCAATCCGTCCGGCAGCAGGTCTTTCCTCTGAATGGTGACCTGCTTCCGAGCTGCTTCCGTTATATCCGTGGGGCTGACGCAATGCATTCTCCCCGCATGCGCAATTAATGCCAGGCATCCATTAGGCTTCCGCTGTGCATCCGCTGTGCATCCGCTGTGCATCCGCTTCATCCGCTAGGCTTCCACTCTGCATCCGCTCTTTCTGTTCCGCATCTGCTTTGCTGAGACCACCCGGAAGCCCTGCGGATGTGTCATCTGCTCCCATCCACTTCCATCCGCTAGGCTTCCGTTCCTCATCCGCTTTGCATCCACCCTGCATCCTCCATGTGTCCGTGTTATCCGCTCCGGTTATGCAAATTTTTGCCCCTTTTGAGAGCGGATAACAACGGATGGAACATTTTGTTTGTCCGCTGTGTCCTTTTTGCATCCGTTGGGCAGTGTGACATGGGCTTTACACTCTGAATGAGCAACAAAGGAAAAGGTGTCTCTTCAATGGTTTTCACTTTGACTAATGTGCTAAATTGATTGAGTGCCTATTTCTCTGTTTTAAGTGTCCATTTCCATTGTTTGGACCAATAATAAAGATCCACATCCAATTAGCTCTTTTATGATTAATGAAGCTTTCTGCCATCTCTACTCATAAAGTGGACCTCATCTACATTAAAAAGGAAAAAAAAAAGAAATATTCTGATACTACTTTTACATTTTCCTTTTAGCCATTTTGCAGCTTGGTTGATTCAATCAATATCAGTAATTTAAATGAATCCCCAGTTGATTTAAACTCTGCAGAGGGTTATGGGGCTTGATCTCATTCAAATCATATACAACACATATCTTTGGTATGCCTGCAGCTCTTTCTTTTATTATTAAAGAATTATAAGTGAATTAAATAATCAGTTACAATAATTGGTCAATTCAGGCAGCTAGCTGAGCAACAATGCAAAGTTCTTTCTACAAATATTTATTTTAATTATTAATGAACAACTTTGATAAAAAAAAATTCTTAGTTTATGCAGTGATGAGATTTTGAGCTTTTAAAGTTTTGATTGTTCTATTTAACTTTAAGGAAGGTTGGATCAGGCCTACATACTTTACCATTCACATATGGGAAATTGATTCATTATCTATTATTTTTGATAAATACCTGAAACAGCAAATGAAGCATTAAAGAGGAAGTATTAAAGAGGACGGATGAAACAACCAGAGAGCCCATGTCATACTGCACCAATGGATGCAAAGAGGATGTAAAACGGAGATAAACACTTGCCATCTGTTGGTTAACGCGATGCATCCGTTCTGTACTCACTGCATACATTTTTCATACTCTCTATCAATCCAGCATCCATCTACTGAGATTTCATCCGCTCAAAAGGTTTTGAGCAGCACAAAACTTTCTGAGTGGATGAAGTATCCAACGCGTCAGTTCTACATCCGCTACGCATACGGGGAACATTCGTTATACATCTGTCATCATCCTTTACACGTCTGCTATATCCACTAGGCATCCACTGTGCATCCGCGCAACTCATATCTGCTCCAGCGGAAAACGGACACAGGGAGGAAGCGAAACAGATGCGGAATATACACGCAGCGTTAGTAGCACGGATGTAGAAAGGATGAAAGCGGATTCAGCTCGCATAGAAAGCATTAAAACGGAAAAAATGTTCAAATAGGGGACGTATCTCGGATATTTAGGATGTCTGCAGGATGTCTAGAGGATGCAGAAGAACACCTAGTGGAAAAACAATATTTCCTATAAAAAGGGGAGAAATCACCTGGATCTCACATTCAGTCCAGCAGCCCTGGTGTGCAGACCTGTTCAGCTTTCATCTTGCTCTTGCTCTTCCAGAGCATCCAGTCATCTCCAACATGGATCGTTGCACATTACTTTTGGTAGCCACCATCGTTCTACAACAGTGTGAAGCCCTCTTCAGGCTCTTTCACCTGTTCTACGGGAGGAAAAGGAGGCGCCCAAGAAGTGTCTCGGTCCGAAGATGGATCGTGAGAAGAGCCGAGTACGTACTGTAAAACAAGCTGATGGTGGAGCTGAGGAACGAAGAAAATTGTGCATTCCAGAACTTCATGAGGATGCCACCAGCCATGTTTGATGAAGTTGTGGGGCAGCTGAGACCCAGGTTGACCAAGGCAAACACCAACGTCTGGCCCAGCCTGGACCCTGGGCTCAAGGTGGCACTGACTCTGTGCCACCTGGCCTCAGGGACCACGTACAGGAACATGCAGTACACCTGGAGGGTGCCACCCAACACCATCAGCATTGTGGTCCACTTATTTCAACAACAAGGGCTTCTTCAGCATCATCCTCTTCACCATGGTCGATGCTGACAACAAGTTCATGTACATTGATGCTTCAGGCAACGGGTCTGCTTCAGATGCCTAGGTATACAACGCCAGTGACCTGAAGGAGGGGCTGGAATGCAACCTCATCATGGGCTTCCCAGATCCAGACCCACTGCCCAACGACATACAAGATGTGCCCCACTTCATCGTGGGGGATGACGCCTTCTCCCTCAGAACCTACCTCATGAAGCCTGACACTTCCAGATGCCTCACCCGTAAAGAGAGGATCTTCAACTACAGGCTGTCCAGGGCAAGGCGGGTGGTGGAGAACGCCTTTGGCATCCTGGCCAACAGGTTCCAGGTACTTCTCACCACCATGCAGCATTGCCCAGAGACCATGAGGAACATGGTGGAAGCTTGTTGCATCCTGCACAATCTCACGCGCACCCGCTACCCAGTGTTGCAGAACAGGCTCGTGGACCTCCAACAAGGCAATGGGGACATGGAGCCTGGTGAATGGAGGCAAGGGCTAAATCTGATAGACACTGTGGATGTGCAAGGCCCCAACAGAGCTTCACATGAAGGGAAGAAGCAGCGCAACCTATTGAGACACTGGTGCAACTCCCCAGCTGGAACAGTGGAGTGGCAAGACAGGATGGTAGATGCTTAATGGATGCTTCCTTCAGTCTCTCTCATCACACTGATGAGATTGAGCCATGTATGTTGAGTGGCCCTACAATGAATAGGGCATTTAATAAAGAGTTGTGTTTATGTTGAAATGTGTTGATGAATGATTACTTTGTTATTGATAATAAAGGGCCATAGGTGTGGCACCTGGGAGGGTGGACCATACAGTCCCACTATGCTTGTACTGGAGGCTTATCTATCCCACAGCTATTACCCATCCCACAGGTATCCCTGCACATCCCACAGCTATTACCCATCCCACAGATATCCCTGCCCATCCCTCTGCTATCCTTTCCCATCCCACAAGCATACAAAGGCTTAAACCATTTCTAAAAGTTTCCACCAAGACTTTATTTACTAAAAGAACTGAACCAAGTGTGTGAAGCAAAGATAACCTTTATTAATAACAAACAGTAAAAGCAAAATGACCCAAGAAAAGTGTCCGAAGCATAGATAAAGTCAACAGGTAACAATTCAGTCTCTGGCACTGTTCTCAGTCACTCTGAGTTGTGCCCATGGTCTCATGAGTGAAGGGTCCAGGTGCTGTGGAGGTGGCAGTGGCTTGAGTGCTGGTCTGAGGCTCCATGGGGTGCCTGTCCCCGAGAGGACAACAGGGGATGGTGTATGGAGGAAGCTCTCAGACAGCTGGCTCAGTCCTGTGATGTTGAGAGCCCTTCCTCCATGACATGGGGTGTCAGTCCCAAGTCCTATGACAGATGTTCTGAGGCTGGGCTTGGCTGTGGGGTGGAGGAAGAAGGAATGTAGTGGGGCTATCTGGTCTGCAGGTGAGCGAGGTGAGGCGTCGGTGGCATCTGTGGCATTGGTGGCATCTGTGGCGTCGGTGGCATCTGTGACGTCTGTGGCATCTGTGGCATTGGTGGCATCTGTGGCGCCTGTGGTGTTTGATGTACCAGTGCCTGGACTGGGAAGGGCTGCCTGTGCTGCTGGAACTCCTGGTAGCCATAGCCTTGGTAGGTGACGGGCTGTTGAAAGCCTTAGAAGGGCTGTGACATCACCTGGGGTGGAGGAGCAGACCTGGACTGGGTCAGATCAGGTTCAGCTGGGCCTGGACGGTTGTGCAGAAGACCTGTGATCCTCTTTTTGATCACCTGGTACTGGGATTCGGACATGTCCATGAGGGTCTGGTTCACGTAGGTGAGCAAAAGCTTTTTGTTAGAGGATGGTATGTCGGAGTGTAC
Organism: Laticauda colubrina; assembly: GCA_015471245.1. Lineage (NCBI taxonomy): Eukaryota > Metazoa > Chordata > Lepidosauria > Squamata > Elapidae > Laticauda > Laticauda colubrina. The sequence goes on from BLBF01000005.1 coordinate 18,195,225, forward strand.
CAGCTGAGAGAGGAGATCTATGCTGCTTTTGATGGTGCCCCTGATCTCCAGCAGAACACTGTGGCTCTGTCCCTCTGGTCTGGCTTTCTGCCTGCTTTCTGTGGAGGTGGAGCTGGGTATGGGTATGGGTTGGTCTCTGGTGGCAGGGGCTTCTTCTTGCTCCAACTGCGTCAGGGGGTCCTCCACGTGCTCTGCCACGGGGAGTGCAGCTGTCGGGGGGGCCTCCATCATGGGGCACTCCAAAGATGCCTGGAAACAGGAGCTGACTCTTGGCCAGAAGATGACTGGCTCTCTGTGGGCTGCTTGAGAGAGAGGGTTGACAGAGGGGCTGCTCCTTGGTGGCGAACCTCACCCTCCAAGAAGCTGCACTTGGCCATCACATAGGTCTCCCGGTCGGTGAGCTTGATGGCAGTCTGGGCAGACTTCTTGAGGTGCAGCTTCCTGTACCAGATGTGCATGTGCTTCCACCACCCGAGGAGGACATCCGAAGTGTAGCCCAGGCTCTCCGCCTTCTCTCTCCAAGCCGCCTGCTTCCGCTTGGTGTCTCGATAGAGCCTGTGTCCCTTCCGCCAGAGTTATTCGTTCTCACTCAGCCATTCAAGCACCTCCTCCTCATGTTCCTCTTCAATGGAGTACTGTCTCCTCTCCCTATCTCGCGAATGCCTCTTCCTCCCTTTGGCAGGGCCCTCATCAGTAGGGCTTTGAGGTTCTAGGGGCTGGTCCAGCTCACCACCACCACCACCAGCAGCACCAGCAGCAGCACCAGCACCAGCAGTACCAGGAGCACCAGGAGCACCAGCAGCAGCAGCAGGACCAGCAGCACCAGCAGGACCAGTAGTAGCATGAGCAGCAGCAGCACCAGCAGGACCAGGAGCATCACCAGCAGAGTCAGCACCAGCAGAAGCACCAGCACCAGGAGCAGCACCAGCAGAAGCACCAGCACCAGCAGAGTCATCCCCAGCAGCAGAAGCCCCAGCAGAAGCAGAGTCAGTGCCAGGGGTTGGGATTGTGGCCCTGTCCTTCTTGCCAGGGCTGGCAGGAGTAGGCACATGCTTCCTCTTCTTCCCCATGGTTGTTGGCTGAAGATGTGTCTGGCAGCAGGTCTTTCCTCTGAATGGTGACCTGCTTGCGAGCTGCATCCTTTTATATCTGTGGGGCTGACTCAATGCATCCTCCCCGCATGCGCAGTGAACACTTTGCATCCGCTAGGCATCAGCTAGGCATCCGCTCTGCTTCCGTGCCATCCGCTATGGCTCCACTCCGCATCCGCCCCTTTCGCTACGCGTCCGCTGTGCTGTGCTCCCCCGGAAGCCCTGCGGATGTGCCATCCACTTCCATCCACTTCCATCTGCTTCCATCCACTTCCATCTGCTAGGCTTCCGTTGAGCATCCACTTAACATCCTCGGTACGTCCTTCTCCCCATCCGTTACTTTCTGTTGTTGTCCTCTCTGTTTATGCAAATTTGGGGCACTTTTGAGAGCGGATAACAACGGATGGAACATTTTCTCATCCGCTGTGTCCTTTTTACATAGGTTTTGCATCCGTCGGCTGATGTGATCTAGCCTTTATATTCAATGTAGTGAACTGTGAAGTCTTCTCTGGACTCATCTACTTAAGTTTAAAGTATAAGACTGTACTGAACAGCAAAACATACATTTAATCTTGGGAGAATTCAGTGAGGATCTCACCTGTAAATTTAGAATGTTTTGTATCTGCTATGGAAACATCTTATACTGGAATTATGCATTTATCTTTTATACTTATAGAATATTTTTAAATGTACTTTCTTGTTACTGATATATAATCTAGATTTTTCTATTCATCCTATTGTTGAATCTTATTGTGTTCTTATTACCTTAACCCAAGGTCTCCAACCTTGGCAAAGACTTGGTGGAGCAACCCAGGAGTCTCCAATCTTGGCAAAGACTTGGTGAAACAAAGCTGGCTGAGGAATTCTGGGAGTTCCACAAGTCCACAAGTCTTAAAGTTGCCAACGTTGGATACCCCTGCCTTATCCTTTCAATTTAAGCCCATGTCACACTGGCCAAAGGATGCAAAAAGGACACAGCGGACGAGCAAAATTTTCCATCCGTTGTTATCCACTCTCAAAATGGGCAAAAATTTACATAACCAGAGGGGATAACACGGACGCGGGGAGAATGCAGGGCAGATGCAAAGCGGATGCAGAACGGAAGCCCAGCGGATGGAAGCGGATGAGAGCAGATGGCGCATCCACTAGGCTTCCGGAGGGGGGGGGCTCAGCAAAGCAGACACGGAATGGAAAGAGCGGATGCAGAGCGGATGCAGAGCGGATGAAGCAGATGCACAGCGGATGAAGCGGATGCAGAGTGGAAGCCTAACGGATGCACAGCAGAAGCGGAACGGATGCCGAGCGTTAATTGCGTATGTGGGGGGGATGCATTGTGTAAGCCCCCCGGATATAAAGGGAAGAAGCTCACACGTGGCCAGCATTCCGAGGAAAGACCTGCTACTGGACACTTTGAGTTCCTTGCCTGCCCTGCCTTCATGACTGCCTGCCAGCCTTGCTGCCAGCCTGACTTCCAGCCAGCCTTGATGCCTGCCTGCCTGCTTTCCTGCCAGTCTTCCTGCCAGCCTTCCTGCCAGCCTACCTGCCAGGCTTCCTGCCAGGCTTCCTGCCAGGCTTCCTGCCAGGCTTCCTGCCAGCCTACCTGCCAGGCTTCCTGCCAGCCTTGGTGCCTGCCTGCCAGCCTTCATGCCTGGCTTCATGCCAGCCTTCCTGCCAGCCTTTCTGCCAGCCTTGGTGCCTGCCAGCCTCCCTGCTAGCCAGCAACCCCACAACCATGGGGAGGAAGCAAAAGCCTCAGCAGCCTGCCGCCATCCCTGGCAAGAGGGACAGGGCCAACCTCCCGCCCCCTGCCCCTGACGCTGCTTCTGCTGGGGCTTCTGCTGAAGCTGCTCCTGGTGGTGGTGCTTCTGCTGGTGCTTACTCTGTTGAAGCTGTTCCTAGTCCTGCTCATCCTGCTCGTGCTCCTGGACTTGCTCATCCTGCTCGTGCTCCTGGACTTGCTCATCCTGCTCGTCCTGCTCGTGTTCCTGGTCCTGCTCATGCTCCTGGACTTGCTGGCCCTGCTGGTGCTTACTCTACTGCTGCTGATCCTGGTCCTGCTGGTCCTGCTGCTGCTGATCCTTCTGGTGCTGCCGCTGCTGCTGCTGCTGATGATGATCCTGCTGCTGCTGCTGCTGATGATGATGCTGATTATGATCCTGCTGGTGATGATGATGATGATGATGATGATGATGATGATGATGATGATCCTGCTGGTGCTGCTGCTGCTGCTGGTGGTGTGGAGGAGCAGCCCCTACTACCTGGGAGCTCCTCTGATGAGGGACCATCTGGTCCTGCCAAAGGGAGGAAGAGGCGTATGCGGCAATGGGAGAGGAGGCAATACTATATTGAGGAGGCGCACAAAGATGAGGTGCTGGAGTGGCTGAGAGAGAACGACTATCTGTGGCGGAGGGACACCGGCTGTACAGGGACACCAAGAGGAAGCAGGCTGCTTGGAGAGAGAGGGCGGAGAGTATGGGTTACACTTCGGAGGTGCTCCTCGGCTGGTGGAAGCACATGCACACCTGGTACGGGAATCTGCACCTGAAGAAATCTGGCCAGGCCACGGTTAAGCTGATGGACAGAGAGACCTACGTCATGGCCAGGTGCAGCTTCCTGGAGGGTGAGGTCCGCCACTGAGGTGCACCAGCAGCCCCTCTCACGACCCTCTCTCTCTGGCAGCCTGCTGAGAGCCAGTCCTCTTCCGGCCGAGAGTCAGTCCCTGTCTCCAGGCAGGTTTCTGTGGAGCGTGCCACAGTGGAGAACCCACAGACAGGTGTGGTAAGCATGGTGGAGCGCGTGGAGGACTCCCTGGTGCGGTGGGAGAAAGGAGACATCGAGTTCACCACAGTCCTAGCCACATCCACCCCCCCCAGCTCCGCCTCCACAGAAAGGCAGAGAGCCGAACAGCAGGAGGGGCAGAGCCACACTGTCCTGCTGGAGATCAGGGACACCATCCGCACCAGTATAGATCTCCTCTCTCAGCTGGTCCACACCGACTCCTCATCCTCCAACCGCAAGCCCTTCCTCACCTATGTCAACCAGACCCTCAAGGAAATGGCGGATCCAGAGTTCCAGCTGGTGAAGGACCGGATCACGGAGCTGCTTCACAACCCTCCAGACCCAGAGGAACCTGCTCCCACCCAGTCCAGGTCTGCTCCTCCACCCCAGATGATGTCCCTCCCATTCCAAGGCTTCCCAAAGGCCCTCACTTACCAGGGCTACCAGGAGGTTCAGCAGCACAGGCAGCAGCCCTTCCCAGTCCAGGCACAGAGTCATCGGGCGACACCGTTGCCACCGGTTCCACTGATGCCACCGATGCCACCCACGAAAATGATGCCACCGACGACAGCGATGCCACCCACGCCAATGATGCCACCCATGACAATCCTCACCCAGCTGCAGAGCAGACAGCTCCATTACACTACTCCTTCCTCCACCCCACAGCCAAGCCCGGCCTCAGTACATCTGTCATCAGTACTGGGGCTGACACCCCATGGCATGGAGGAAGGACCTCTCAGCATCACGGGACTGATGCTTACTCAACACACAATCCCCTGTTGTCCTCTCGGGGCCAGGCACTCCAGCACCACCCACCACCACAGCATCTGGACCCTTCACCCCTGAGACTGGGCACACCTCCGAGTGACCGATAAGAGTGCCAGAGACTGGGTAGTGGGCAACCTGTGGACTTTATTTGGACACTTGACTTGGGTCATTTTTCTGTTTCAGCTTATTGTTCAATAAAATTTATCTTTGATTCACACACTTGCTTCATTTCTTTTTTTCAATAAAGTCTTGGTGGAAACTTTTAGAAATGGTTTAAGACTTTGCATGCTTGTGGGATGGGTTAAGATAGCAGAGGGGTGGGCAGGGATACCTGTGGAATGAGCAGGGATACCTTTGGGATGGCTAATAGCTGTGGGATAGATAAACCTCCAGTGCAAGCATAGTGGGACTCTTTGGTCTACCCTCCCAGGTGCCACACCTATGGCCCTTTTTTTATCAATAACAATGTAAGCATTGATCCACACATATCAACACAAATACAACTCTTTATTAAACGCCCTGTTCATTGTAGGACCACCCAACATACATGGCCCAATCTCATCAGTGTGATGAGACAGGCTGAAGGAAGCATCCATTAAGCATCTACCATCCTTTCTTGCCACTCCACTGCTCCAGCTGGGGAGTTGCACCAGTGTTTCAGGAGGTTGCACTGCTTCTTCCCTTCCCATGAGGCTCTGTTGGGGCCTTGCACATTCTGAGTGTCGATCAGGTTTCGCCCTTGCCTCCATTCCCCAGGCTCCATGTCCCCATTGCCTTGTTGATGGTCCACAAGCCTGTTCTGCAATACTGGGTAGTGGTTGCACATGAGATTGTGCAGGATGCAGCAAGCTTCCATGATCCTCCTCACAGTCTCTGGGCGATGCTGCATGGTGGTTAGAAGTACCTGGAACCTGTTGGCCAGGATGCCAAAGGTGTTCTCCACCACCCGCCTTGCCCTGGACAGCCTGTAGTTGAAGATCCTCTCTTAACGGGTGAGGAGTCTGGATGTGTCAGGCTTCATGAGGTAGGTTCTGAGGGAGAAGGCGTTATCCTCCACGATGAAATAGGGCAGGGGGTCTGGATCTGGGAAGCCCACGATGAGGTTGCCTTCAAGCCCCTCCTTGAGGTGACTGGCGTTGTATACCTGGGCATCTGAAGATGAGCCGTAGCCTGAAGCATCAATGTACATGAACTTGTAGTCAGCATCGACCATGGTGAAGAGGACGATGCTGAAGAAGCCCTTGTAGTTGAAATAAGTGGACTCCGACATGACTGGAGCTTTGCAGGCCACGTGCTTCCCATCTATGGCTCCAACGGTGTGGGGGAAGTTCCACCTCTGATACCACTGCTCTGCAATTTTCTTCCATCCTTCTTTGGTGGAGGGGCACTGGAGGAGCTCCTCCTTGTTTTCTTCGATGATGGCCTACACCACTTCTCTGACCACAATGCTGATGGTGTTGTGTGGCATCCTCCAGCCATACTGCATGCTTTTGTAGGTGTTCCCTGAGGCCAGGTGGCGCAGAGTGAGTGCCACCTTGAGCCCAGGTTCCAGGCTGTGCCGGAAATTGGTGTTTGCCTTGGTCAACCTGGCTGTCAGCTGCTGCACAACTTCGTCAAACATGGCTGGAGGCATCCTCATGAAGTTCTGGAACGCACGAGTGTCTTCGTTCCTGAGCTCCACCATCAGCTTGTTGTACAGTCCGTACTCTGCTCTTCTCCCGATCCATTTTTGGACCCAGACGCTTCTTGGCCACCTCTTTTTCTTCCCGTAGTAGAGTTCACAGAGCCTGTAGATGGCTTCACACTGTTGCAGAAGGATGGCGGCTGCCAAAAGGACTGTGTTACGATCCACGGTGGACATGACTGGATGCTGTGGAAGATGAAGAGTCAGATGAAGGCTGCAGAGGTCTGCACAGGTGGGCTGCTGGTCTGAAAATGAGATGCAGATGAGTTGCTCCCCCTTTTTATAGGCAGTATAGGTGTCCCTTTGCATCCTCTAGGCATCCTCTAGGCATCCTGTAGACATCCTTAATATCTGAGATAGGTCCCCTCTGCGAACGTTTTTTCCATTTTAAATGCTTTCTTTGCAAGCTGCATCCATTCTGCATCTGTTCTGCATCCGGTCCGCATCCGTTCTGCTTCCTCCCTGCATCCGAGCAGGTGCGAGTTGCGCGGATTCGCAGCGGATGCCTAGTGGATATAGCGGATGCGTAACGGATGCGTAGCAGATGCGTAGCAGATGCAGAACGGACGAACTGGATACATTTTCTGCCCAAAAGTTTGGGGCAACCCAAAACTTTTGGAGCGGATGAAACGTCAATAAATGGATGCTGGATGGATAGAGAGGAAGCAAAATGGAGGCAGTGAGTACATCGCGTTTTCGAATGGATGGCAAACTTTTTTGTCCATTTTATATCCTCTTTGCATCCGTTGGTTCAGTGTTACATGGGCTTTTAAAAGTGTAAACCAATTGAATGAAGATGATATTTGTTTCAATAAGTTTGTTTTAAAAGTTGCATTATTTATTTGTTTGTTTGTTTGTATCCCACCTTTTATCATTTTTACAAATAACTCAAAGTGGCAAACATACCTTTTTATTTTGCCTACAATAACAATCCTGAGAAGTGGATTGGGCTGAGAGAGGGACTGGCCAAAAGTTATCCAACCAGTTTTTATGGCTAAGACCAAATTCAAACTCATCATCTCCCTCCTTCTCCAACACTGGAGGTTTTTAAGAAGAGATTGGACAAGCCTTGGTCTGAAATAGTATAGGATTTCCTGTATGAGTAGGGGTTGGACTAGAAAACCTCCAAGGTTCCTTCCAGTTCTGTTTCTATGTTATCTGTTTGGGTAAATCTTTGTCCTAGGGATGATTTGCTAACTGGTTTATATTAAATTTCTTCAAGAAGGGGACTTTTGAATATATTTAAATCTAAATGAGAGGGGGAAATTGATAAAATCTTCAAACAACCACTATTCATTGTCAAAGTACAGGAATGTAAGGAGCGATGCACTAAAATGTCTGACTAGTTGGAGCATTAGAAAGGAACATTCCACCTTGTAATGTTTTGTTTCAGGTCAAATTGTAAAACTATAATAGCAAAAGAAGAAATGGACCCAAGGTTCTCGTTTTAGAGAAAATGCTATGAATTAGAGATTGAAAGTCAAAACCAAGAGGAAATATAGTCTCTATGGCTTAATGTTGCCATCAAAGTAATGAATTCATAAAATGTACCTAAAAATTATTATTTCCTACTGAGAGACAGCCTTTATAAAGTTGTTTTCAGTGGTGGGATTCAGCCAGTTCTTAACACTTCGGGAGAACTGGCTGTTAACTTTCTGAGAAGTTTGGTGAGCTAGTTGTTGGAAGAAATAATCAGGGCAGAGAACCAGTTGTTAAATTAATTAAATCTCACCACTGTTTTTTTTGTTTCATTTTGACATTTCTTATCCTCCCTTTCATAGAACAGAAATGACTTGATTTCTTCCCAAAACCTTAGAAATCTAGAAAGAAAGTAGGCCTGTTAAGTTACTTAGACATTATTACTTCCAAGGTTTATTCAGATTAGTTCTGATAATTCATTTGAAGACTTTCAAATTCTAATTGATTTTACTGGCTGTTAAAAGACAATAGTTCCAATTCACTTCTGACAATTCCACTGAAATCAAGAGATTTATTCATGTTAGATGATTATAGAGATGGTGGATGAAGGGGAAGGGTTACAGACAGTGCTTTATTATACATGGCACTTTTCTCTATTTTTTAACTTAGTGCATCAGAGTGCTGCACAGTAACCCTCAACATTAGCAAACATTCATGCCCTCCCCCCAGCCCACTACAAATATATTTTCTAAAGGATAATACTTTTGTCAGTTCAATCAAAGCAAAGTAATCAATTCAATTATTGACCTGAAAAGCATTTGCAAAAGTTATGGTAGGAATTATCAACTGTCACCATTATGTGGAACGGTTTTTATTTTATCTGTGGATGTAAATGTTTTCAATAAAACACCTGATATATTCTCAACTCTTAGCTTTAATAGTACCACGAAGGAAACATAATTGTGCCCACTTTTGTGTCACAATAGATATGTATCAGCTGTTATTTATGATTATATTGAAAGCTATATTTGTGTGGACTCTAGAAGATTGCATATTCAGAATAAGCTAGAAAAATATGTCACCTGTGAAAGGAATACAAAGAAATTGCCTTGAAAATGTAGGGTAGGGTTGGAGAAATTGGATGGTGGGAATATGGAGGGCCTTTGCTATATTACAGTATAACATATTGTAATGTATTGCATAACATTTTATAACATAAATGCATTCTGCTTTTAAAAGAATCAAGGCTTTGCTCTATGAAACATGAAGTCTTCCTGGGGCAAATGTACTTCCTTCAATGCTTTGGGAAGAGTTATATTATAATATTCTCCCATCAAGATTCTATTGAATAACTCCTGGCTGCATGTGTGCAACAGTGATAATTCACATGCAGTGCACAGGGCAGGACCAGCTCTAAACATTTTGGTTCTCCAGTTAAAATTATATTCTTGTTTGGCTCATCTTTTGGTATTCTTGAGTGGTGGCAGGGGTGGGTTTCTACTGGTTCTATCCACCTCTGTAGCATCGGTAGCTCTGAAAAGCAACAGACATAGAACTGGTTCTATGTCTGCTGATGTTTTTGCCAACCCACCCACCCAGGCTCTTACCTGACCTTTATTTCCTGATTTTTTCAATTTCAGCTGCCGTGCGATGCACATCTGCAGTTTAAAAAGCAGGAAAAAAGGGCTTTTTTCAAAGGCTGCTTTTCTGAACGCAGCGTGCTGATGAAGATTTATAGATGCATGCTGGCAGCGTGCAGGAAAGCACATCGAAAATCACTGAACCTTGTAAATCACCAAACTGGTAATTAACCCTCTGAGATCCCAACCTGAGTGAGAATGCAGTATTGCAGGCTAATTCTGCTGACTGCCAGGAGCTGCTCAAGGTTGAGTCAGTCTTCCATCCTTCCGAGGTTGGTAAAATTAAGACCCAGTTGCTGGGGACTGGGTCCTGACTTTGTAACCACTCTGAGAGGGCTATAAAGCACTGTGAAGTGGTATATAAGTCTAAGTGCTATTGCTATTATTAGGAATTTCAAAAGGGGGGCTTCTTGATTTTTTGTATTTCTTTTTTTTTTTTTTGATCATTTGAGCTTTATAATTTCATTTTCAACCCCAGTTTTTTTCCCTTTTCTTATACATTCTTAACCTATTTATACAGTAAGATATTTTACTCATATCAGCACCCATTATTGTAATATGGAACATGTAACATGTAAAATGAAAACAATGCTGTAAAATTATATTTAACCCATGAGTAGTCATGTGGGTTCACAGTGTACACCATTACTGCTTTCATTTTTTAAAAAAATTGTGTTTGGAAGTCTTTTCCATTTTGGCATCCCCCAATTTTTTTTTACCCCTATGCCAACGCCTATACAGCAGTGGTGGGATTCAATTTTGTTTACTACCCAAATATGGCTTGGTGGGCTTGGCAGGGGAAGGATAGTGGAAAATCTCCAGTCAGTGGTGGTATTTGCTGGTTGTCCAAACTACTCAAAATTTCTGCTACCGATTCTCCAGAACTGGTCTGAACCTGCTGAATACCATCTCTACTATGCAGCCTCAGTCTGGGCCATTCAAGGGGGATGTGCGTGATGGGTCTGAGCTACCATTTTAAAGTTGAAATCAACAATAAAAAATAATATGATCCCATTGTTTAATTCAGTATAAGGCCATTTGTAAGAACAACAACGTAATTCTGTTAGTGGTACAGGCTGCAGAAATATATTATTCACTTGAAGAATTGAACTCTGTAGAAGGAAAGCATTCCAATGACCAGCATGATCTCTTCCTTCCCTTTGTTTTCTCCTTGGGACTTTAAGGCAATGGGAGCAGTTCTGGACCTAGTTTCCTCTTATAAAAATAAAAAATGCTAAGAATTCCCAAGTGTGGGTGGGTATTGGAAAGCAGAGTGAAAAATTTGCAGCTGAAGGAGGGGAGCAACCATCAGGGTGAAGGATAGCTTAATAGGTGACTGATGGGGAAGGAGGAACAGATACAAATACCAATGTGTATTTCAGTAAACAAACAGCAGATGAACTGAAAGGGGAAGCAAAGCCCATCAGCTTCACTCCAGCAGAAATTTGGACAGCCTGTAGCCTAGCTGGCATCTGGAAAGTACCTTCCCTCCCACTCACCGGCCAACATTTTAGCCACAGCTCAAAACAACCATTTGAAAGTGTCTCAAAGGGAAGGGCTTTGTTATAAACTCAGGCAGCCAAGAAGAACAGGACTGTTCATAGGAGTTGTATGGATTAGATGCAGTACACAAATAGATATAAATATGTTATGACAGATATATAGTGATAGGTATGGGGTTAAATAAGTACTTTTTTTTTTTTGTGGCATCATAGAGATTATATCAGTAGACTCATATTGGTGGCCTGTACTATTGCAATGCACTCTGCATGGGGCTGCCCTTGAAGAGCATCCAGAAGCTCCAGTTGGTGCAAAATGCAGCAGCCCGCATGGTTTTGTGCAGACTCTGGTATATGCATGTATCACCTCTCCTGCAGGAGCTGCATTGGTTGTTAATTTGCTTCCGGGTACAATTCAAGATGATGGTTGTCACCTTTAAAGGCCTTCATGGCTTGGGACCAGGTTATCTGAGGGAATGTATCTTGCTGGTCACATCTTCCCGACCCATTAGAGCAAGGAGGCAGGAAATGTTGCGGGTCCCATCCCTGAGGGATATACACCTGGTGGAACCCAAAATAAGGGCCTTCTCTGTGGTGGCTCCCTCTCTCTGGAATATCATTCCCCAGAGATTAGAATGGCTCCCACTCTAGCACTCTTTCAGAAGTCACTGAAGACCTGGTTTTGCCAGCAGGCCTGGGGAACCCAGAGGGGGATGGAGACCATCAAATGGCTAGTGTGATCTGCTGTCATTGGGGTGGGGGTGGGAGTTGGAGATGATTTTTTTCCAAGATTTTATTCTATTGTACTTTATTAAGAATCACACATTGATTCTTTGTAATAGTTTTTATTGTTTTTTATTTTTAGTTTTTTGTTTTAAATATGGCTTCACATAGTGTGAGCCACCTCAAGTCACCATGGCCAGATAGGTAGTAATATTGAATGAATGAATGAATGAATGAATGAATGAATGAATGAATGAATGAAT
>BLBF01000005.1:18207099-18234337 GCA_015471245.1 Laticauda colubrina
ATACATACATACATACATACATACATACATACATACATACATACATACATACATACATACCTTAAAGAGCTTTCTCCCAAACACAAGAACCAAAATTAATCAAATCAGGACATTAAGCCATTCAGCTATGTCCTAGCTATACTAACTGATTCTAATTTATTTAAAACTGGAATTTTTCTCTGCCTTGGACTGAAATGAAAAGCAGAACTTTACTATTAAGACTTAGTATTTTTTCAGGAATACCATCTTATAATTTGTTATTTTATTTGTTTAATAAATTTATTCTCATTTTGAAGCAACTCTGGGAAGCTTACAGCATAAAAACATTAAAAATCCTAATATCCACAACACTGCCTTGATCTTTCTATTTAATTGTATTTTACCTATGATGATCCATTATGGGAAAGTAGTGCATTTCAAAAATATGCAACGAAGGCTAGGAAACTGTCTGTACAGATAAGTGACACTAATTGCTGGCATTTCAGTTTTTTTAAACATAGTTCTCCCCATAAGTAGCAGCTTTTGCAACTTGGATAAATGTTAATATGCACCAATCTTTTCAGTAGATAATAGTTATAATGCACATTTCAACAGAAATAGCTCATTATCAAGTACTGACATTTTATGAATCATTAAATATCCAGTTTTGAAGTTATACACTCTGAATTAAAGATAATGGGTGCTAATAGTGAAGGCTTGAACTGAGGAGATTTTAAATGAGCAGGATTTTGTATTTTCAATCTTTCAGTGAATTAGGTTTTACACAACTAAATTATGAAATCTTTTTCTACAGCTGGAATTAATAATTTATTTTATTTATTAAATACAGGATACTGCTCTATCACTTTAGCAGACTTGAATGGAGGGGGGGAGAGAGCTTAATTTTGTAATATTAAAAGCATTATTTGCTCAGATACTGTAAAAGAATGAATTAAATGTTTAATATGAAGAAAGAAAGAACAAACACCAGTCATTCAATTTCTGAAATGTTCTAACCAAATACTCAAATAACAATACAGCAGCCCATGGTAGAAGACGGTAAAATGAAGTTTCTGTCAAAGCCACAAAACTTGGCAAACTATTTCCTGACTTGCATTTGCTAGCCCCTGGGGCATTGATTATATCTTGAATAAACTCTAACCCAGAGGAGCAGAACTATACATTTCTCGTATGTAATGTTGCAGCAAAAACAGAGGAATGGAAAATATATTTCTAATATTCCCTGCAGGGCAACATCCTACAATGTGAATGGAATTGCCTCAAATCTGAAATTTGAGGGGAATCAAATGAGTTAGCTTAAGGTGACAATTGAAATCTCATCTATTCTGTTGTACTCTTTATTCAATCAATTGTACTTATTTTATTAAAAATGTTTTCAGAAGCTGGAAGCTGCTTGTGGGCTCTGGTCTGACATTGAACACCAATGTCTGCTTGGTGTCTCCTTTTTAAAAGATAAAATTAGGTTCTTCATTTCCACCTCTTTCTGTGGCTGTACACAATTGTTCCCTGCATTTGAATTTAGACATTTTATATTATTTTTCATTAACAAGTACATCTATTCTCTATTAGAAGAAATCTGGGCTGTGGGCATAGTTAATTGCAAATAAAATAAACTGAAGCTTCAAATAAATCTAGTAATCTGAAAATGATGTAAATCCCACTCTTTTGCTGATCTTTTTAAAAGCTTTCTCTAAACTTAATATGAAGTTGTGCTATTTATTTCTAAACAATCCAATGAGTTGTAGGAAACAGCTTTCTTAAGTATTTGAAGGAATGATTACTTTGACAGTGAGCATGTTCAATTTTTATCGGCAGACATTATATTCATAATTCTTATTATGTACAATCTCAGCATGAAAACTATGTGTTTTAAGAGTCCCTTGATGCTTCAACTTTTAGTCTAATTTTGAGATTTAAGTAACTTAGATAGTTATTTTATAGGCACCTACTTGGAAGTTAACTCCATTGAGGTTCACTTCTGAATAGGAGGCTTTTTACAGCCCAAATTGCCTGCTGATGTGCAACATTTGGTTCTAAACCTAAATACCATCAATTTGATTATTTAATTTCTGTAGGTAGTTAGCAATTTGTCTAATAATATACCATTATATATTTAATTGTGTCTTTTTTTGGTCACAAATATCATGCTGCATTCTTCCTGGCCACCCAACCAAGAACAGTTGTAAATATCTTTATTGAGACATACATGTAATCTGGGTTATATGCCACTTTTCATTCCATTGCATTCCTATTTTAAATGTTAATCTTGTGTACAAATTCTTCTAATCTTGATATAATTTGACCTTTAACTGGACTGAACTGGTTTTCCTTCAGATCATGTATCTTTCACCTGGGAATTAAAGGTTTTTCCTTTAAAATACTAGATCTTTTAGATTTTAGAGAATTTATATTTTCAGTTGAAACCAGTTTTCTACATCTTTTTCAATGTGTAAATGGTACCTGTTCTTAAGCATTACTTCTTTCTTGCAGCATGATTGATGGACATTATAAAGAATAAATAATATTTTCCTTTTTGGAGGATAAGAAGAGCAGAAGGGAGGAGAAGTGGAACAATTGTGAATAACTGGACAATTCATTTGAAATATAGTTTATCTGTCTCAAGTGAATTTCTGATATCTTCAAATAAAAGAATAGAGTAGAAAATAATGAAAACAGAATGTTCTCTGTTCTCTTTATAGATTCCTGCAGTGTGAAGATAAATAACCCAACTTGTTACAAAATATAGTAAATCTTTATCTTGGGCTGACCAGGTGAAGTTGTGAAACTGATCCAGTGGCTGTCTGAAAGCTGCTCACATCATTTCTAGATGAGAAACAGAATTTGGTTCAATCCTGCCAACACCGAGTGGTTGTTGCTTGGCTGTTTTGATTTCTCAGGTTGGGGATGTTTTCACCATTGGTCTTGAAATGGGGCATAGCTTCCCATTCAAGACTGGTGTGCCACTTCATGGTGTCCTTGGACATGGTCAGGACAACTTTTGCATGGATTCATTTCATGCACTACCTGTGCCTTCTTCACAACTGCAAGGCTTTTGAGATTATCACTCCTCCCCTGGTTATTTCATGATTCAACTATTACAATGTGCAATATTCAAATAGAAAAAGAACAAAAACACTGAAAAAGTAGAGTTTCTATTGTAAAAAGGGGACAAAAGCATGGTTAAAGCAAAAAGGTTTTACATTTATCATCAAATCTTGAATATGTATCAAATCTTGAATAGGTCAGTATTTCTATTTCATCAGAACTTTAAAAGGATAGATACCTATCACAAAATAGGTAATATAATCATTACATCTGGTAGGGCAATCTTTTGTTATATACAGTCGATGCTAGGTTTCATTCCTAACACATCATACACAAATAAATGCCAACTTTAAAATGTAACTAAATATCATAGTAATGTCTTTAAACTTTATTTCTTTCCTCAGAAATGTACTAATAAAGGGAGGAATAAACCCAAATAGGACAATAATAGATTGACCGCAAAACTACATAATTATCTCCTAATTTTACTATAAACTATTTTACAGTTTTTAAAAAAATAGTTATGGTGCTGATATGATTGTGACATGTAGTGTAAGTGGTCCTGATGTGTTAGAACAGAAGTGGGTATAAATTTAATGTACCTGATCTGGGCTATAAAAATTTAGATGGCTATATTACAACAGCAAAGAATCCCTCCCCCCCTAGCTTTTTGCTGTCACTTAGTACTCATTCTGATTTTGACACTCCACCTCTGGTAGCTTAATTTAATGAATAAAATGGTATGCTTCTGCACAAGAATCCCTAAGATTTTTCTTACTCTAGCAGATGTTGTAGAGATGAATACTATGTTACCAGACTTTAAAGTGTGATGTGCAAACTATTAAGATTCTTTTATTACAATTTATTAGGAGGTAGACATTTAAGTTTCTCCAACTCTTGTCCAGGAAGTTAATATAAAAGTAACAAGGGACCATAATATATGCATACTTCACTTGTTTATATGTGATCTCTTCTTGATAGCTGCCATCAGTGATTATCTTCCATTCTGTAAAGAAGTATGATCCCATGGCCTTTGGATATATATTTTTCACTAACCTATCACCAAGGATAAGTTCAAAGGCTGTTTTCAAATTAACAGCTTCTGCATAATGGCTATACTAGTAGTATTTTTTTAAAAGTTTTAATTTTTTTTAAAAAAAAGTTCATTAGAAATTGATACAGCCAATCAAGAACTTTTCAATATAAATGCCTGGCAATTGACTATTTAATTTATATTGCAATAACCAAAGCTTCTTTCTGTTTTTGTAGATTGGCATTATTTTTACTGGTTAGTTCTTGATGATTGGCTGAAATAGATAAATTCTACGCAACAGAGATTTGATGAAATTCATCAGCTTCAAGTTCCAAATAAACTTCGAATGTTGTGGAATTTCTCAAATAACTTGTATTTACTACAAGAGTTTTATATAATATTAAAGGGATTATGTTGATTTCAAATGAAATGGAAGTACACTGCTTTTGCAAATAGTTGTGATCTGCAACTGTTGTGATCTGGTAAGCTTACAGAGGAATGATTGACTGTATCTTAATTGAAATAAAATGGAACCAATTGATCAAATATCTTTAAAAATGAATTCATCAATAACAGACTTCCCCTTAATAGATCAATATCTCTAATTCTATAAAGTCATCTATCTTCCTATTACATTAATGCAACCAACATTCCTTTGTTCAAAAAGAGAATAACTGAGAAATTTAGTTGGCCACACCAATTTTACATTTTATATTAATTATTATTTTTTCATATTAAAATATGTTGCCTATATCTGCTAGAAATGTGATCACTGAAATTAAAGTTTATAAATTCCTGCCAAAGATGAGATCATCAAGTTTAAAGAGTATTTTTTTAGATTAAGTGGTGATGCGAGCATCTCAGAATTAAGGAGTACTTATCTATTTCTTAAGGTTCCCTACTATACACAGCAAGAGTGAGATATTTACTTAATCCTCTATTATTCACCCATTACATAGGAATTTACAATTCTGTGTAAGGGAAAATAAGGGCACATAAGGGAAAGAGGCACATACCATTATCCAATTCTTCCTTATCAATAGAGCGCTAATGCTTACAAGAAGGACACTAGCATTTGTTCTTCATGGCTATTCATGATACTTTTAGTTGGTGTCACTTGAATTTGAGCCAAGGCAAAATTCAAATCACTGTCCTTACAGTGTTGCATGGAGATGCTCATTGTCAGGGATGTTAAACTCAAGCCTGCAGGCTGAATCCGGCTGATGGGGTGCTTAGATTGGACCTATGGGGCCATCCTGGAAACAGTGAACGGCCAGCCCTTAGTGTTTCTGCCAGCAAAAAAAGTTCCCAATCTCCGTTTTCAGCTGGATGATGGCCTCCTGCAACCCTCTGCCAGTGAAAATGGAGTTCAGGAGAGTTGTCCTCCCAAACTCCATTTTCCCTGGCAGAGGGTTGCAAGAGACAGGAGCTCATTTGGCAGGGCATTCAGACCACCAAAGGTGCTCTCTGACATAAGTGACATCGAGCTGGCCATACTCACCCTGGCCACACCCACCCCAGCCTCCCGAGGTCAAACACCACCCTAATGTGGCTTGCAGCTCTCAATGAAATCAAGTTTGACACCCCCACTCGATATATATTTGCATAGCCTGGCTTCATCTTGGATGCATGTTTACATTCTATGGTGGTAGCATTCAGGCCCCAATAAGCTGTTTTCACATGTGGAAGAGAGTCAAGACTAGAAAAAATATCTAATTTTCCTTAAAGCCGCCATATCAATTTTTTACCCACCAAACAATTTTACGTATGCCTTCTCTCTACTATAAGAACATTGCTTTCTGACCTTGGTTCCAAAGACCCTTAATTTTTGATCAAATTTAAAGCAATGGCAACTTTTGACAAGATAGTTGGGTCATTTTGTGATGTTCAGAATCACCAGTGGGGATATTTTCACACTCTTTACTATTCCTGAATGCCAAATTGAATTTGTTGCAAACCAGATTACACTGAACTGTTTAGTTTTGTTTATTAAGATCAATGCACTCTACAGAATGCCTCATAATTGTACATTTGCTTTTTATAAATATATAATTACTCGCTGCATAAATTATCCCAAAGTTAAATATATCCTATAAGGCTTCCTTTTAGCAAGTGCAGTGGATTCACTTTATCTGGGATTCTTTCTTGAAATGTTCCACATATGTTCCCTAAATTAGTACGCTTGGATTATGGTTCACAATTTTTCTTTATTTTCATTTTAAACAAAACTCTGTGAATGATTCAAGGAAAGCTTCACCTGTTAATTTCCAGTACTTTCAGTGAAAGAACTGAGCTTGTGTTTTCATCACTCCAGTTCAGCAGAAAGAAAGCCACATAATTTCAACTGGATAATGTCCAATTTACCTTATAAAGCATACTTTTTCAGTGGTATGGTTACTTTATGTTTATATCTTTAACTAAAATATTTATATGCCATATTTTGAAGAAAAGGTTTCTCAGGGCAGCTTAGAAGCTATTTATTCAAATAATAAGCATAAAATTCAGCAATATAAAGTATCAATGGAAGATGTAAAATTAAAAAATGGTCTTCATTCATTAAAAAATAGGCATTTGTTGAAAAATAAACAGGAACAATCCGCACTCCCTCCTTAAAAAAAAACAGGGCATTCCATAAAATTTTAAAGGCAGCAAAGCCTTCAGAAAACCTAGTCTCAGTATATTTTAGATACTCCGGACAGAGTCAATGGACCACAGAATTTTGTGATAATATGCAAGCAAAATGGGAAGGACTTATGTTATGAGAGAATTTATGTTCTATTTTTTGGGTGGTAGAATCTGAAACCTTCTTAGCATCCTGATTGGCATTTAGATATATCTGGTAAAACACATGTTATCTTACAGTATTTACTTTGCTTTTGCGCAGGACAGTGAGATACATGAGAATGCCAACTGCTGCAGAAAATCTGTGATCACAGCAGTCCATGAATACTTTAATCATCTGTCCATCAAAGGTGAAGATGCTGCTTCATATATGGAAGACTACTTTTTCTAATTATCTAAGACTACTCTTTTTGGTGGTCTAGTGTTTGATGCTTGCAGAGCCTATGACATTATAGACATTTATCTCCAACAAATATTAATAATAATTGATATATTCTAGGCTGGCATCTTTGACCTAGATGAGGTGTTTTGAAATCTTCATGACAACAATTCCTCTTTCAAAGGATTTCATATGAATCTGGAAAAAAAGACAAAGGTGTTTGAATTGCATTAAAAACTTGGCTTCTGTCAAGTGATAAAGAATGGCCTCAACAAACAAGAGGAAGAGGCATTACCAAAGCAAGTGCAGGTTAAGTCCATTCCAGGAAAATTAATTTGAGAAAACAGCTTAGGCCACTTACTAGTTCAGACAAAGATAAGTTCATGAGGAAGGAAGCACATTCCTACTTGCAACATTCTGTTACTTTAGCTGTTCCAGTTGAAGTAATGTTAGACCTACATGGCATTGGTTACTTAAGCCCATGTCACACTGCACCAACGGATGCAAAGAGGATGTAAAACAGAGAGAAACACTTGCCATCCATTGGTTAATGTGATGCATCCGTTCTGTACTCACTGCCTGCATGATTCATACGTTCTATCCGTCAGGCATCCGTCTACTGAGATTTCATCCACTCAAAAAGTTTTGAGCTGCACTTTCCGCCACGTCCGTTCTACATCCATGACACATACGGGGAACAAACGTTCTACGTCCGTTGTCATCTGTTAAACATCTGCTTTATCCACTCGGCATCCACTGTGCATCCGCATAACTCGCATCCACTCCAGTGGAAAACGGAAAGAGGGAGGAAGCGAAACGGATGCGGAACGTCCACACAGCATTAGTACCACGGACATAGAAAGGATGAAAATGGATGCAGCTCGTATAGAAAGCATTAAAATGGAAAAAATGTTTGTATATGGGATATATCTCGGATATCTAGGATGTCTGCAGGATGTCTAGAGGATGCAGAAGGACACCTAGCGGAAAACCGATATTTCCTATAAAAAGGGGGAGGAAATCACCTGGATCTCACTTTCAGTCCAGCAGCCCTGCGGTGCAGACCTCTTCAGCCTTCATCTGGCTCTTCCACATCATCCATTGATCTCCACCATGGATCAATACACACTTCTTTTGGTAGCCGCCATCATTCAACACCAGAACTAAGCCCTCTTCAGACTGTTTCACCTTTTCCACACAAGGAGAAGAAGGAGACGTCCAAGAGCTGTCTGGGTCCAAAGATGGATTGGGAGAAGAGTGGAGTTTGGACTCTATGAAAAGCTGATGGTGGAGCTGAGGAATGAACCATGTTTGACAAAGTTGTGGAGCATCTGAGACCCAGATTGACCAAGCTGAGCACCAACTTCCATCCCAGCCAGGACCCTGGACTGAAGGTGGCATGACTCTATGCCACCTGGCCTCTGGGACCATGTACAGAAACATGCAGTATGCATGGAGGGTGCCACACAACACCATCAGCATTGTGGTCAGAGAAGTGGTGCAGGCCATCATCGAAGAACACCTGGAGGAGCTCCTCCAGTGTCCCACCACTGAAGAAGGCTGGAAGAAACTTGCAGAAGAGTGGTATCAGAGGTGGAACTTCCCCCACACCGTTGGAGCCATAGATGGGAAGCACGTGACCTGCAAAGCTCCAGCCAACTCAGGGTCCACTTATCACAACTACAAGGGTTTCTTCAGCATCATCCTCTTTACCATGGTTGATGCTGACAACAAGTTCATATACATTGACGCTTCAGGCAACGGGTCAGCTTCAGATGCCCAGGTATACAACGCCAGTCACCTCAAGAGTGGGCTGGAACTCAACCTCATCATGGTCTTCCCAGATCCAGACCCCCTGCCCAATGACACACAAGATGTGCCCTACTTCATTGTGGGGGATGACGCCTTCTCCCTCAGAACCTACATCATGAAGCCCTACACTTCCAAATGCCTCACCCGTGAAGAGAGGATCTTCAACTACAGGCTGTCCAGGGCAAGATGGGTGGTAGAGAACGCCTTTGGCATCCTGGCCAACAGGTTCCAGATACTTCTCACCACCATGCAGCATGGCTTATAGACTGTGAGGAACATCGTGGAAGCTTCCTGCATCCTGCACAATCTCATGTGCACCCGCTACCCAGTGTTGCAGAACAGGCTTGTGGACCACCAATAAGGCCCACTATGCTTGCACTGGAGGTTTATCTATCCCACAACTATCCTTACCCATCCTACAGCTATTATTCATCCCACAGCTATTATCCATCCCACAGCTATCCTTGCCCATCCCACAGCGATTATCCATCCCACAGCTATCCTTGCCCATCCCACAAGCATGCAAAGGCTTAACCATTTTCTAAAAGTTTCCACATAGACTTTATTAAGTAAAAGAAATGAACCAAGTGTGTGAAGCAAAGATAACCTTTATTAATAACAAACTGTAAAAGCAAAATGACCCAAGTAAAGTGTCTCAAGCAAAGATAAAGTCAACAGGTAACAATTCAGTCTCTGGCACTGTTCTCAGTCACTCTGAGGCATGCCCATGGTCTCAGGTGTAAAGGGTCCAGGGACTGTGGAGGTCGCAGTGGCTGGAGTGCTGGTCTGAGGCGCCATTGGGGTGCCTGGCTCCAATAGGACAACAGGAGACAACAGGAGTGTGTGCAGGAAGCTCTCAGACAGCTGGCTCAGGCCCGTGAGGTTGCGAGGCCCTTCATCCAGGACCTGGGATGTCAGGCACAGGACCAATGAAAGATGTTCTGTTGAGGGGCTTGGCTGTGAGGTGGAGGAAGGAGGAGTGTAGTGGGGCTGTCTGGTCTGCAGCTGGGCAAGGTGAGGCGTTGGTGGCATCTGTGACGTTGGTGGCATCTGTGGCATCTGTGGCATTGGTGGCACCGGTGGCGTCAGTGGCGTCAGTGGCATCGGTGGCATCGGTGGCATAGGTGGCGTCGGTGGCATCAGTGGCATCGGTGGCATCGGTGGCATCGGTGGTGTCGGTGGTGTCGGTGGTGTCGGTGGCGTCAGTGGCGTCTGTGGCAGGTGATTAACCTGGGCCTGGACTGGGAAGGGCTGCCTCTGTTGAGGGAAGTCCTGTACCCATAGCCTTGGTTGGAAATGGGCTGTTGAAAGCCTTGGAAGGGCTGTGACATCGGCTCTGGTGGAGAGCAGACCTGGAGTGGGTGGGAGCAGGTTCAGCTGGGCCTGGAGGGTGGTGCAGAAGCCCAGTGATGCATCCGCATCATCCGCTACACATCCGCTATGCATCCATTCCTTCCGCTATGCGTCCACTTTGCTGTTCTCCCCCTGGAAGCCCTGCGGACGTGCCATCCACTTCCATCTGCTAGGCTTCTGTTGAGCATCCGCTTAACATCCTCGCTACGTCCTCTCCCTGTCCATTCCTTTCCATTGTTGTCTGCTCTGTTCATGCAAATTTTTGCCCCTTTTGAGAGCGGATAATATGGAAAATTTGCTCATCCACTGTGTCCTTTTTACATACATTTTGCATCCATTGGCCAGTGTGACCTAGCCTTTAGTTTGGTCTACCTTATAGGAATTTTAGCTGCTTTAATCAAGTTGATTCATTTTTCAAACTCAAGTGGAATAACAGCTGCTTTAATAAGTTGACTCATTTTTCAAACTCAAGGAGCAACTTGATTCCAGCTCTCTCCATAGCATCCACTTCCCTTACATATATAGAGTGGTCTGGATATTTACTATACACAATGAAAATGTACATGACATATCATGTTAGCGGATCAAACATAATTCATATTATTGTGCAACTCAATCCCATTTAATTCAGTAGAATCAGTCTGGAAGTAAGTGTGTTTGATATGAAACTTTAATAAGGCTTCTGTGCTTTTCCATTATTGTGACTTTGCTTTGAAATGAAAGATATATTTTAAGCTTATTTTTGCTTGAAGCTATGATGACAAACATTTTTTCAACTTGTTTAATAAGTGACATAACATTATTACTCATTTGGGTATTTGTTATAATATTAATCATACTAATTATTTTCATGATTGCTCAACTATTAAATGAATTGCAGGAGTCTTTAAAACTTGAACAAAACCCAGCCAGTGATGCCAGCTACGTCTTGTCCTCATTGTATATTTAGAATACCTCTGGATGTACACATCTGTAAAAATGCAGAAGGGATGTAATTTGTATATTTTTTAATTAATTATTTTTGAGTGAAAACAGAGAGAAATGCACCATGGTTCTCAATTATTTTCAATGATCATTAAACCTTTTATTTTGAGAGCAATTTGCATAATGTTTCATAAACATGTAGACGGATTAACCTTTTTAGTTAATTTATTCATTGGTAGTAAAAATTCAAAGCACCTCTTATGAGAAAATGTTGTAACTATGTATCATTTATGTGTTTGCAACTGTGTATCATTACAACTATGTATCATTCAGGCATTTGCAACATTGTATCATTCACATGTAATCATTGAGCTTCTGTCTCCTCAGTGACCTTTTACAGGGCACGTACAGAGACAAGGAGTCAAGCATTCACTTTGTGATTACATCGTCTGGCATGCAGCTTTGTAAAGAAGGAATGTCTTGATCAAATTGTAGATCGTGCCATCCTGTCTGACTTGGTATTTTGCCTTATCTAAGTCCTGCATATCCTGTCCGACCTGGGCTTGACCTAGGCTCTGAATAAACAATGATAGTGACCCCCCCCTTTGAAGGAGCATAATAAAAGAGCGTGTACCCAGACATTCTGGGCGCACTCATCCCGAGGAACTTCGTCTCCTGTCGTTTCTTTCTCCTTCGCTCCCTATCATGAGACGCCCATCTAATGCGGGATAGCAGATACCGCATTTTGGTGACCCCGACGTGATTCCCTAAGGGGGATACGCAGCAACGCGCTCATATCTTACTCGCTCGATGGGAGCTGTGCTTCGCCAGGCCTGAAGCGAATTGCACATCATCGGATCTGAAACATGGTCTCGACTTTCGTAAGTATGGGAAGAAACTTTTCTCAACAACAGACAGAGCATCTGAAGGAATTGAGGGAGTTAGTCGCTTCTTCTTCTAAATATTCTGCTAATTTAAAGGGCTCACCTGTAAAAATTAAACCTATTGCTACATTATTGGCTTATGTGTGGCAACATTGTCCCACATCCAGAGAAAGGGTCCTGAAAAATCTCCATTTGGCAAAAAATTGGTGACTATCTCCATAATCCTCCTCGTGCACCTATTGGCATTTTGGTCACTTGGAGGAAAATTATGGACGCTTTAAAAGTCCATTATAAAATAGAAGCAGAAAGTGTATTTGAATCTCCTCCACCAAGTTATGATAACTTTTCTGTCCTTCAACCCTCCGATCCCAATGATCGTAAGTCATTATGAGAGCCTCCCTCCATCCAATACACTTCTTTAAAAGGAGAGCTCTCGTGTCCTCCACCACCACCCCGAAGGGGGGGGTGTTGTGAAAGCCATTCAACAAGCCTTTTCTGAAGGAGAAATGGATGAGGACACCCTTGCAGCTGCCTCCCTTTATCCTATCATACAAGCCGACAATCCTCCAGCTCCTCAGTATACCCCAATGCCGTACAAAATAATTAAGGATTTAAAAGCAGCTTGCAAGGAAAATGGTATTCAATCTCGCTATGTACATGGTCTTTTAGGATCAATAGCCCAACCAGGAGCTGACTTGATAAATGCTGATTGGCGTACATTATTTGCCATGATCCTCACACCTTCACAATTTTTGGTCTGGGAGCTAGAGGCTTACCGGCAAATGTCACTCTAGATATGCTTAATGGTACTGGCACTATGCTTACCGTTGCCCAGCAGACTGCCACAGACGCAGCTGCTTTCCCTATATTACAGGATTGTGCTTTGGCCGCTGCTCGAAAAGTTGACAATGCAGGATGTGTGCCCAAATCTTTCTCTAAAGTTATTCAAGGACCTTCTGAGCCTTTTTCCTCCTTTATAAACCATCTCACAGAAGCCTTAGAGAGACAAATTGATAATGAGGAGGCTTGTAATGAATTACAATTGAAACTTGCTTATGAAAACGCAAACGCTGATTGTCAGAAAGTTTTGCAACCAATAATTAATAAGAAAAATGTTACCTTGGCAGATTATATTACAGCCTGCCGAATCATAGGAACCACATCCCATTCCATGTCTACTCTGGCTACAGCCATTACTGAAGGCATGCAGCAGAACATGAGCTCTCTTCTTCCCATTTCCCAACAAAACACTCGCAAAATTGGCAATTGTTTTAATTGTGGCAAGCCAGGTCACTTTAAGAGCCAATGCAGAGCCCCGGGCGGGGGAGCAAACATGTCAAGAAACCAGGTAGCTCGCCCAAAGACACCATTCCCTCGATGCCAAAAAGGCTATCATTGGGCTAATCAGTGCAGAGTCCAAAAGAATGAACAGCAGAAAAACCCTGCAATCATCCGAAAACCTTTTTTGAATCAGGGAAACTAGAAACGGGGCAGGCAGCCAGCCCCACAACAAAGGCTGCTGAAAATTGCAACTTTTCTTCTTTCGCTTACGATCTTGTTGCTGATGAAACTGTTACTTATCTTCCTGGTGTCGCTGACTTTCTCTTTGTACGTCTTGTTCAGCCTTTTCATATGCCCCCCAATATTCCAGTGCTAGTCTTTCCTGTAAGGGATTTAGCTGAACAAGGTATTCTTGCCTCTCCTTTTCTGCATGATCCCACTGTATTGTCTGATGTCTGTCTGTCTGTACTAGCTAATACAGAAGTTACTATAAATGAGGGGGATGTTGTGGCAAAAATGATTGTGCTCTTAGACCAACAACAAGAGCAATTCTATGCAATTGAAAGACCAATTAGTCAACCAAAACCTACGGTAACATTCTTATTGAATGGTCGATCCTTTCTTGGTCTTTTAGATACTGGAGCGGATATTTCCGTCATCCGAACCGCTGAGTGGCCAAACACCTGGCCTGCAGATGTGGCACCAGCGGTGAGAGGAGTGGGGGGACTCCAGGAGACTCGCATTAGCAGAAACTGGGTAAAAGCCCATTCCCCTGAGTCTCAATGTGTTGCTTATATTAAACCAGCTGTAATTCCTTTGTATACTAACTTGTGGGGAAGAGATCTTATGTCACAATTTAATGCACAACTTACCCTCTACTAACCATGCTTCGCTTGCATTTGACTCACAATAACCCTGTGTGGATTGATCAATGGCCTCTCCCTTCTATAAAGCTTGAAGCCTTACATTCTCTTGTTCAAGAACAATTAGATAAAGATCATCTAGAACCTTCATTGAGTCCATATAATACCCCAGTTTTTGTTATCAAAAAGAAAAACGGCGCTTGGCGCCTCCTTCAGGATTTAAGGGCTGTGAATTCGGTCCTCCTTCCAATGGGACCCTTGCAATGTGGTCTTCCAAATCCTAACATAATTCCTCAAGAGTATGACCTTATCATTATTGATTTAAAAGACTGTTTTTTCTCCATTCCATTACACCAGTTAGATAGAAAATTATTTGCTTTTACAGTACCTACCTTAAATAATCAGAGACCTACCAAACGATATCAATGGAAAGTCTTACCACAAGGCATGTTAAACAGTCCAACTATGTGTCAATTTTTTGTGGATTTAGCTTTGCAACCATACAGGGAGAAATATCCTCATTTTTTAATCTATCATTACATGGATGATATATTGGTATCTGCACCTGGCCCAAAGGGCACGGTATTAAAAACTCTGCCGTGCCTGACCTCCATTCTAGGTAAAGCAGGACTCGCAATAGCCCCAGAAAAAGTACAATCCAAACCACCCTTTTCCTATTTAGGTCACAAGTTACTTGCTTCAGCTGCTGTTCCTTCCCTTCCCCTCCCAACACTTCCCCCAAAACCTACACTTGTGATCTTACAACAGTTCCTAGGAACCTTAAATTGGGCAAGTCCTTATTTGGGTTTGACCACAGCTACATTAGCTCCTCTTTTTAATGCCCTCACACAAGGTAAAGCCCCATCTGATGTCATCATTCTAAATAAAGAGCAGTTGCAGGCATTAAAAGACGTTTCTCATTCACTGGCTACTTGATGGGTGGATCGTGCTATAGAGAATTGCCCTCTATCAATTGCTTTACTAAATACTGTTCAGAGACCAACAGCTGTTATAATGCAATCTCATCAGACACAGGTTCTGATTTTAGAATGGCTGCATTTGTCTCACACCCCACGGACCACAATCACTAGTAAAGCCTCTGCATATTCCCAGTTGATCTTTAAAGGTCGACAAAGATGTAAACAACTCATGGGATGTGAGCCTGTTTCAATATTCACTCCTTGCTCACTGACCACGTGGGAAATGCTATGGTGTAATTCAGAAGAACTACAATACGCTTTAGAAGAGTGGCCAGGGCAAACTTCTTGCCATTTACCAGCAGACCCACGTTTCACTTTTCTTAAAACTCTCCCTTTTGAATGGCAATCCCCTCTCTCAATATCTCCATTAGTAGATGCACCTACGATTTATGCAGATGGGGGGAAAGTGTATGGTGCTTCTGCATGGAACCAGGAGGGAGAGTGGAAAACTAAAATTACCCCTCCGCAATTTTCTGCTCAACAGGCAGAACTTGCTGCATCTCTTATTGCATTTCAACAGTTTCAAAAAGCTCCTTTTAATTTAATAGTTGATTCCTTGTACGTTTCTCAGATTTTGAAAAATATATATCAAGCCTATTTATCTCCTAGCATATCTGTTCCTTTGTTAAAATTGATGATTCCTATACAACAATGTATCAACAGTCGTAGGCATCCATTCTTTGTAGCACATATCAGGAGCCACCAACCTCTTCCTGGTATTTTACAGGAGGGAAATAAGGTGGCTGACGCTGCAGCAGTAGCTGCATCAGGTAAATCAATTTGTAATCTGACAGCAGCACAAAGCCATGACTATTTTCTCCAAAATAAAAAAGCATTACAAAAACAATTTTCTCTAACTCAGGCAGAAGCTGCTGCCATTATTCAACAATGCCCCACATGTAGTAAGCAAGGACATTCCATTCCCATAGGAGTAAATCCTAGAGGATTAAAAGCTTGTGAAATTTGGCAAATGGATGTAACTCAGTATCCACCTTTTGCCCCTTGGAAATATTTGCACGTTTCCATCGATACATATTCAGGATTTATTCTGGCTACTCCTCAAAGGGGAGAAACTGTAAAACATGTCATCAATCATTCAATTCGTACCTTTGCCTCGCTGGGATGTCCAAAAGAAATCAAAACAGACAATGGACCTGCCTATACGAGTTCTGCTTTCCAGGACTTCTGTAATAGATGGGATGTAACTCACAAGTTTGGGATTCCCTACAACAGCCAGGGGCAGGCTATTGTGGAACAAGCTCACTTATCTCTGAAACGTGCTCTTGATCGCTATTCGTTGTGGGAAAAACCTCCCAACCTCCCAGCATTGCAAAATTCTCTTAACATTTGTCTTTACACTTTAAATTTTCTTAATCTGACTGGCATTCCTCCTACTTCTGCTGCCTCACGTCATTTTTCCTCCCCTTCACCCCCTCCTAACAGACCTCTGGTACATTATCGCAGATTGCCAGATCCCGCCTGGCAGGGTCCTGCTGAGCTTCTCACCTGGGGACGAGGCTACGCTGCGATTTTACTACCAGACAAAACCACTTGCTGGGTCCCTGGTCGGGCGGTAAGACCCTATCATGGGAATTCCTCTGCTACATCTGCATCTTAAACTCTTCCTGATATTCTTGCCTATATCCTCTTTGCAATTTCTACCTTATTCATATCCTACTTATACCTTTGTTCAACATGGTCATTGGACCACATTAGAATTTCGCTTTATCAATTATGATAGTGACTGTCCTATTGTCTGTTGGCATAATAATCTTCCCATAAATCTATCTCCTTATATTCACACATACTTCAACAAAACCTATGCTTCCTGCCAAAAGATTATTCGTGTTAAAGCCACTTCATTAACAGAAGGCTATTATACTTGTTCCATGTGGGTACGTCATGAAAATGCTACCCATAGCTTTCACTCTGTCACTTCTGTTTTGTTTACAGAACACTCTATCACTCACTCTTTTGTTCCTTCTTTATTCTTCCTATGGAAAAGAACCTTAAAATCTTTTCCTCTATTCAAGCTAGATATAGGGGGACCTAAATGTCCTTCTCTTGTACTAGGGGTTCCTCCAACCCAATTAACATCCTTGATGAATGACCAAATTAATCTTCATTGTCATTATTGTAATTATTATCCTTTTTCTACTAATTGCATTCCCTTTTCATCTCTTAAATGTTCTACAACTAACTTGTCCATAGTCCTCTCTCCTACTTGTAATGCCTTTATATACCCAAACTCTGATCCTGTCAACAAACAACGCTTCAAAAGAACTGTCCATGACGATCCGCAGAAGCCTCACAGAAAATATCAGATTACTTGGACTATAAAAGACTTTCAAGGCATTCATTTAAGCTCTACAACCAATTCTTCTCGCATAGAAGACTTCTACCCACCACTTCTATTTGATTTG
Organism: Laticauda colubrina; assembly: GCA_015471245.1. Taxonomy (NCBI): domain Eukaryota; kingdom Metazoa; phylum Chordata; class Lepidosauria; order Squamata; family Elapidae; genus Laticauda; species Laticauda colubrina. The sequence goes on from BLBF01000005.1 coordinate 18,224,699, forward strand.
GCAGAAATGCTTGTAGGCTCCACCGCCTACAACTCGCCTTCTCATCCAACGGAGCCTAGTCATAGAGTGGTAAATAAATATAGGTTTTATGTATGCCCGGACAGCCCGTTTCCAACACTCAGACCCCTGCCCAACGACTTCTCGACTGCGGGGGGTCATCGGATTACTTTTGCAAAGCCTGGTCATGTGTTTCAACTGGACATATTTATTGGGATCTGGGCACTAAGGGTGATCTCATTACTGTCACTCGCACCACATGGGACATTCCATGCAGTGATAAAAAATTGCCCAAATGCAACCCGGTAACCATAAGGTTCACGGACCAAGGCAAGAAAAGTACTCTATGGGACACTGGCTTGAAATGGGGTGCCCGCCTAAAAGGAGTCTGGCCGGAAAAGCATTATGGAAATATTTTTTACATTCAACGTCACATTGAACTCCCTCGCTCTAACCCGGTGGGACCACATGAAAAGGTTATTAAATCCCCATTCTTGCAACCCATAACACAGGGAGTTAACCCATTGATTCCAATGATAAAAGCTTCCTACGCCTTGCTGAACTCTTCAAAATCATCAATTGCCTCGACATGTTGGCTTTGTATTTCTGCCTCTCCACCTTTTTACGAAGCCATCGCTTCCCAAGAATCCATTGCTAATTCCCCATCAGACGAACGTTGCCGTTGGAGGAACTCCACTATTACAGTTTCTTCCATCACTGGGGTTGGTTGTTGCTTGAGAAATATTCCATCCAATTACTCACAATATTGTCATAATGTTTCTAATGGCTATCATTGTAATGTATATCTTCCTAAGAACTGCCTTGGCCGCTTCCACACCATCAGAGGATACTCTGCAGTCTACACCACTTCAGGAGGAAATTTAACATCACGTCTTAAAGGAAGATATACATTATCTTCCTTATCCCTGGCAATAACTCTGTCTGGGCTTGTTCCACCGGTCTCACAGCATGTGTCTATGGGGATGAACTTATTAAATCCAAATCATTTTGCATTCAAGTATGGCTTGTACCAAAAATTAACGTGTATAACTCTGATGATTTTATATCCCTACAGGCACCCATGGAATACCCCCTCAGAGCAAAGCGGGAAATTATTAGTACTCTCACTCTAGGTTTACTGCTTGCTCTGGGCACCACGGGCGCAGCCACGGGCATTGCTGGACTAGCTGTCTCTGAACAAAAAATTACAGCTCTAGGTTCAGTCATTGATGATGATTTATTACGAATTGAGAAGTCAATTACAGCTTTGCAAAACTCCTTGACGTCCCTCTCAGAAGTGGTCTTGCAGAATCGTAGAGGTTTAGATCTGTTATTTTTAAAACAAGGGGGATTGTGTACTGCGGTAAAAGAAGAATGTTGTTTTTATGCTGATAACAGGAGGATCGTGTTGGATTCTATGAAAGAATTAGAAAAACACTTAAAAGATAGAGAAAACAAAAGGTTAAACATGTATAATTGGTATCAAGGCTTGTTTTCTATTTCACCATGGCTTACAACCCTTATAACTGCATTGGCAGGACCATTAATAATCATTATATTGATATGTATTATAGGACCTTGTTGTTTTAATAGAATATTGCAATTTTTGAAAAATCAATTATCCTCCATAACTGCTAACGTTAATGTGTTATTGCAAGCACATGTTAAGTCCTTAACACCGGATGAAAAAATGTCATTGCTGAGTTACCGCTTCTTGGACAACCCTGACGCTGACGGATCGCACTCCTGCCTAGATGACTGGGACGGTGAACATTTTAGAAAAAGGGTTCCTGTCTTCTTGGACAAGGAAGAAGATTCGTCATAAAAAATAAAAACAGAGGAGATGTTGTAACTATGTATCATTTATGTGTTTGCAACTGTGTATCATTACAACTATGTATCATTCAGGCATTTGCAACATTGTATCATTCACGTGTAATCATTGAGCTTCTGTCTCCTCAGTGACCTTTTACAGGGCACGTACAGAGACAAGGAGTCAAGCATTCACTTTGTGATTACATCGTCTGGCATGCAGCTTTGTAAAGAAGGAATGTCTTGATCAAATTGTAGATCGTGCCATCCTGTCTGACTTGGTATTTTGCCTTATCTAAGTCCTGCATATCCTGTCCGACCTGGGCTTGACCTAGGCTCTGAATAAACAATGATAGTGACCCCCCCTTTGAAGGAGCATAATAAAAGAGCGTGTACCCAGACATTCTGGGTGCACTCATCCTGAGGAACTTCGTCTCCTGTCGTTTCTTTCTACTTCGCTCCCTATCATGAGACGCCCATCTAATGCGGGATAGCAGATACCGCAAGAAAATAATTCCTTGCTGTTAAATTACATGGAAACAAAGCAGTTGGGACCAGCTTGCCAAAGTTTGTCCCATGTCAGAGCACTAAAGTATACAGAGAATAAAACTTCCCCTGTTAGCACAGTGTTGACTAAATGGTTTGTTTGTGAACAATTAATAGTATTATAGAAAATTAGGTGAAGTATTAATTAGAGATGGGTTAAAGGAATATCACCCAGAGCAAATAGCTTCAGAAATGGAATGGTTGGCTTCAAGATAAGGAACAGAGGGAAGAAATATTTTCTTTGCTTTATATACATTTTATAGGAAGAAAATATTGTAGTCATTTGATCACTTCTAAAGGCCCTGTCACATTGGCCGACAGATGCAAAACATTTGTAAAAAGGACACAGCGGATGAGAAAATGTTCCATCCATTGTTATCCGCTCTCAAAAGTGCCCCAAATTTGCATACCCAGAGTGGACAACAACGGAAAGGAACGGACGGGGGAAGGATGTAGAGGGGATGGAAAGCAGATGCTCCATGGAAGCCTAGTGGATGGAAGCAGATGGGAGCGGATGACACATCTGCAGGGCTTCCGGGGGAGCACAGCAAAGCGGACACGCAGCAGAAAGAGCGGATGTCTAGCGGATGAAGCGGATGCAGAGCAGAAGCCTAGCGGAAACCTAGTGGAAACCTAGCGGATGCACAGCATTCACTGTGCATGTGGGGAGGATGCATTGCGTCAGCCCCGCGGATATAAAGGGAAGCAGCTCGCAAGCAGGTCACCATTCAGAGGAAAGATGTGCTTCCAGACACAGCTCTCCAGCCAGCCAGCCAGCCAGCCAGCAAGCCAACAACCACGGGGAAGAAGAGAAAGCCATCTGCTGCCAGCCCTGGCAAGAGGGACAGGGCCACCATCCCACCCCCTGGTCCTGACTCTGCTTCTGCTGGGGCTTCTGCTGCTCGGGCTCGCTCTTCTGGTGCTGGACCTTCTGCTGCCGCTGCTCCTGGTGCTGGTGCTTCTGCTGGCGCTTACTCTGCTGGCACTGCTCCTGATGCTGGGGCTTCTGCTGGTGCTTACTCTGCTGGCACTGCTCCTGGTCCTGCTGGTCCTGCTGGTGCTCCTGGTGCTCCTGGTCCTGCTGGTGCTGCTGGTGCTCCTGGTCCTGCTGGTCCTACTGGTGCTCCTGGTGCTGCTGTTACTGCTGCTGCTGGTGGTGGTGGTCCTGCTTTTGCTGCTACTGTTGTTGTTGCTGCTGCTGCTGGTGGTGGTGGTGGGTGGAGAAGCAGCACCTAAAACATCGAAGCCCCTCTGATGAGGGCCCAGATGGCCCTGCCAGAGGGAGGAAGAGGCAGATGCGTGAACGGGAGAGGAGGCAACACAACATAGAAGAGGAACATGCGGAGGAGGTGCTGGAGTGGCTGAGGGAGAATGAATATCTTTGGCAGAAGTGACACAGGCTCTATTAAGACACCAAGAGGAAGCAGGCGGCTTGGAGAGAGAAGGCGGAGAGGCTGGGCTACACTTCTGAGGTGCTCCTCGGCTGGTGGAAGCACATGCACACCTGGTACGGGAAGCTGCACCTCAAGAAATCTGGCCAGGCCATGGTCAAGCTGACGAACAGGGAGACCTACATGATGGCCAAGTGCAGCTTCTTGGGGGGTGAGATCCGCCACCAAGGAGCAGCCCCTCTCACTACCCTTTCTCTCAGGCAGCCTGCTGAGAGCCAGTCCTCTTCTGGCCAAGAGTCAGCTCCTGTGTCCAGGCAGGTATCTGTGGAGCGTGCCATGAGAGAGACCCCCCCAACAGCTGTACTACCTGTGGCGGAGCATGCGGAGGACCCCCTGACACAGTGGGAGCAAGGAGAGGGCACTTCCATCACAGCCCAACCTGCATCCACCCCCAGGTCCACCTCAACCGAAAGGCAGAGAGGCAAACCGGAGGGGCAGAGCCACACTGTCCTGCTGAAGATCAGGGACACCATCAAGAGCAGCATAGATCTCCTCTCTCAGCTGGTACACACCGATGTCCCATCCTCCAACTGCAAGCCCTTCCTCACCTACGTCAACCAGACCCTCATGAACATGTCGGAAACACAGTACCAGGTGGTGAAGGACAGGATCACTGATCTTCTTCACAACCCTCCAGACCCAGCTGAACCTGCTCCCACCCAGTCCAGGCCTGCTCCTCCACCCCAGATGATGTCACTGCCCTTCCAAGTCTTTCCACAGGCCCTCACCTACCAAGGCTACGGCTACCAGGAGGTCCAGCAGCACAGGCAGCCCTTCCCAGTCCAGACACAGGTACATTGGATGCCACTGTTGCCACTGATACCACCGATGCCACCCATGCCACCGATGCCACCCACGCCACAGATGCCAGCCATGCCACAGATACCACCCACGCCACAGATGCCACCGACACCTCATGTCGCTTAGCTGCACACCAGACATCCCCACTACACTGCTCCTTCCTCCAACCCACAGCCAAGCCCAGCCTCAGAACATCTGTCATCGGTTTTGGGGTTGACACCCCATGTTATGGAGGAAGGGGCTCTCAACATCACGGGACTGAGCCAGCTGTCTGAGAGCTTCCTCCACACACCGTCCCCTGTTATCCTCTCAGGGCCTGGCACCCCAAATGGTGCCTCAGTACAGCACTCCAGCAGCAGCCACCTCCACAGCACCTGGACCCTTCACCCCTGAGACCATGGGCATGCCTCATAGTGACCAATAAAAGTGCCAGAGACTGGGTGGCTACCTGTTGACTTTATTTTTGCTTTGGACACTTGACTTCGGTCATTTTGCTTTTACAGCTTGTTATTAATAAATATTATCTTTGCTTCACACAGTTGCTTCATTTATTTTTGAAAATAAAGTCTTGGTGGAAACTTTTAGAAATGGTTTAAGCCTTTGCATGCTTGTGGGATGGGTTAAGATAGCAGTGGGATGGGCAGGGATACCTGTGGTATGGGTAATAGCTGTGGGATGGGCAGGGATACCTTTGGGATGGGTAATAGCTGTGGGATGGGCAGGGAAACCTGTGGAATGGGTAATAGCTGTGGGATAGATAAACCTCCAGGGCAAGCATAGTGGGACTGTATGGTCCACCCTCCCAGGTGCCACACCTTTGGCTGTTCATTATCAATAACAATGTAAGCATTGATCCACACATTTCAACATAAACACAACTCTTTATTAAATGCCCTGCTCATTGTAGGCCCACCCAATATACATGGCCCAATTTCATCAGTGTGATGAGACAGGCTGAAGGAAGCATCCATTAATCATCTAACATCCTGTCTTGCCACTCCACTGCTCCAGCTGGGGAGTTCCACCAGTGTCTCAGGAGGTTGCACTGCTTCTTCCCTTCACGTGAGGCTCTGTTGGGGCCTTGCACATCCAGAGTGTGTATCAGGTTTTGCCCTTGCCTCCATTCCCCAGGCTCCATGTCCCCATTGCCTTGTTGGAGGTCCACGAGCCTGTTCTACAACACTGGGTAGCGGGTGCGCATGAGATTGTGCAGGATGCAGCAAGCTTCCACAATCCTCCTCACGGTCTGTGGGCGATGCTGCATGGTGGTGAAAAGTACCTGGACCCTGTTGGCCAGGATGCTAAAGGCATTCTCCACCACCTGCCTTGCCCTGGACAGCCTGTAGTTGAAGATCCTCTCTTCACGGGTGAAGCATCTGGAGGTGTAGGGCTTCATGAGGTAGGTTCTAAGGGAGAAGGCATCATCCCCCACGATGAAGTAAGGCACATCTTGTGTGTCATTGAGCAGGGGTCTGGATCTGGGAAGCCCACGATGAGGTTGCCTTCCAGCCCCTCCTTGAGGTGACTGGCATTGTATACCTGGGCATCGGAAGATGAGCCATTGCCTGAAGCATCGATGTACATGAACTTGTAGTCAGCATCGACCATGGCGAAGAGGATGATGCTGAAGAAGCCCTTGTAGTTGAAATAAGTGGACCCTGACTTGGCTGGAGGTTTGCAGGCCACGTGTTTCCCATCTATGGCTCCAATGGTGTGGGGGAAGTTCCACTTCTGATACCACTGCTCTGCACCTTTGTTCCAGTCTTCTTCAGTGGAGGGGCATTGGAGGAGCTCCTCTATGTATTCTTCGATGATGGCCTGCACCACTTCTCTGACCACTATGCTGATGGTGTTTTGTGGCACCCTCCAACCGTACTGCATGCTCCTGCACGTGGTCCCGGAGGCCAGGTGGCGCAGAGTCAGTGCCACCTTGAGCCCGGGGTCCAGGCTGGGCCAGAAGTTGGTGCTCTGCTTGGTCAACCTGGGTCTCACCCACTCCATTACTTCGTCAAACATGGCTGGCGGCATTCTCATGAAGTTCTGGAATACACGAGGATCTTCGTTCCTCAGCTCCACCATCAGCTTGTTGTACAATCCATACTCTGCTCTTCTCCTGATCCATCTTCAGACCCAGACACTTTTTGGCCGCCTCCTTTTCTTCCCGTAGAACAGGTGAAAGAGCCTGTAGATGGCTTCGCACTGTTGAAGAACAATGGTGGCTACCAAAAGGAGTTATGATCCATGGTGGAGATGACTGGATGCTGTGGAAGAGCAAGAGCCAGATGAAGGCTGAAGAGGTCTGCACAGCAGGGCTACTGGACTGAAAGTGAGATCCAGGTGATTTCTCCCCTTTTTATAGGAAATATCTTTTTTTCGTTCGGAGTCCTTTTGCATCCTCTAGGCATCCTGCAGACATCCTAAATATCTGAGATACTTCCCCTCTGCGAACGTTTTTTTCCGTTTTAATGCTTTTTACGCGAGCTGCATCCGCTTTCATCCTTTCTCTGTCCGTGCTACTAACGCTGCACGTCCATTCCGCATCCGTTTCGCTTCCTCCCTGTGTCTGTTTTCCACTGGAGCGGATGCGAGTTGCGCAGATGTGCAGCGGATGCCTAGCAGATAAAGCGGATGCGTAACGGATGACGACGGATGTAGAATGGATGTTCCCCGTATGCGTTGCGGATGCAGAATGGACACGTTGGATACATTTTCCGCTCAAAAATTTTGAGCAGCTGAAAACTTTTTGAGCAGATGGAACCTTAGTCGACGGATGCTGGATGGATAGAGAGGATGAAAAACGGATGCAGTGAGTACAGAACGGATGCATCGCGTTAACCAATGGATGGCAAGTGTTTCTCTCCATTTTACATCCTCTTTCCATCCATTGGTGCAGTGTGACATGGGCTTAAAATCAAGCATTGAGTTGCTCTGCATGACTCTGGCCTTTAATTAAAGACTAATGAGCTGATTATATCTTGTCCTTATGTTAGCATCAGATAAATAATTGCACAGTGTTTCTGACAGTACCTCTGATCCAGATAGATTTCTTTGAAGTCCATTGTCAGTAAGTCCAAGCAGCCCATTATCACAGAACTCTAGGCCACATATCCAGGACACCAGGAATTTAAATACACAAAAAACCCTCTTAAATGCAGGGGTAGCTTATATTATTGACATGAAAACTCTTGGATGAACCTAGCTGGATCTAAGACATGGGACCCAAGAATTCTATGGATAAAGATTACATCATCTGATGAGAATAACAAGCAGTCCCTAAGCATATATAAAACATATTCAAATTGTTTATCTAAGGTCTTGAGTTACATTATTTATTGGTTTTCTAAATCACATAATACCAAAATCATTCCTAATGATATCATCACACAAATGGTATACATAAAAAGGGGAAGGGCTTCAATCATATTGCCCTGACTGCCATCTTGATACTTTTTACCCTTTGCAAACATCCTTGGCTGGCAATTTCTTTTTTTTTTTTTTTTGGGGGGGGGGAATTAAAATATAATTTGATCATTTATAAAATATGCACATCAAAAACCTTTTTCAGTAACACAGGTAAAGAAATTGATAATATTATAGATATTGCTCAATTTATATAGTACCACCTAAATGAACAGTTTTTTCAATATTATACAGAACGTTACTTAAGAATGATGATACTAGGGCTCAACTCTGTCAGAATAACTAATAGTAAGATTAATAGCAGAAATATCACTAAAATGCTAGTTCCCTCTTGGAATAAGCTGAACATTTTTAAGATGGTTATCTTCATAATATAATTATTTTAATTTAATTAATTATGCCAGCTCCAAACCTCCTGGATTGTAAGAAATTTTATTATTCCTGATGATAACCACTGGCACTGTAGTTAAAGGGAACAGGAAATAATTAATACATTTCCAGTGCAAAGATAACAGTAAAACATCAGAAAAAGAATGTTAGAGAAAATGTGGCCTTGAGTGTTGCCCAAGGCAAGAAAGATTAAAGATAAATGCCTTTGGGTCTTTACAAGAGGAGAATCAATTGTTATTCTTTGTTCCTAAATCCTACTAGAAAGTGCTACTAACCATAGTCCTTATTAATTCAGTCTGTTATCCTGACATTGTTGTCCAAGTTAACCTCTTCACATTAATTTGAAACTTCTTCTTCTCTCGTGTCGCTACACTTTTCCCAGCCACTGTAGAACACTGTTGGTGTAGGTTGGTGTAGCGTGGTAGAAGGATTCGCAGGTAAACAGATACCTGACAGGGGCCGCGACGTGAACGCTCCTTCTATGCCCCCCATTTGAAACTAAATAGTTGCGAACTGAAACACATGGTCTACTTTTTAGATTTTCTTGTTGCATTGCTCATGTTGGCATTTTGGAATATATTCTTCCGATGTTCAGTACTATTAACTATAAGGCACATTCCAGAATGAATGTTGAGAAAACCTTCCTCTTTGTAAGCTCAATTAGTGAAATCATTTACCAAGACAGGTGTTAGGTTCTCCTTTATTAGATACACACAAATAGATGATAGACAATGATCTAACAGGTAAAACTGTCAATGGTCTTTTGGCTCCATCATTCAGTTTGTCTGTTTGAAAGAGACCTCAATTTTGATCTATGTATTTGACTGGGGTACAGAAAGATTTACTAGGAAATGTAGACTGGGCAAAAAATTTGCTTCTCTCCAGGTGATATTTGAAGAACTTATACTATTCATAACAGTCTTTGTTCTGCTTCATTTAGTATTTCCCATGTAATTTACCTAATATATCTTCATTGATTAATCGGGCACACAAATAAAGGGCCCAATATTCAATCATAAAAAACATTACCATGTACAGGAAATAGCAGCAATTGGCAGAATAAAGGAACATTTTCTGGGAAACTTGAGGAAACATATTGGCATGCCAGCTTTAGGTTTTTCACATTTATTCTGCACATACTTAACCCTTGAAGCAGCATATAAAGTGAGATAAATTAGATAGATAGATAGATAGATAGATAGATAGATAGATAGATAGATAG
>BLBF01000005.1:18234737-18310339 GCA_015471245.1 Laticauda colubrina
TACCTCTTATGTAGGGCAAGACAGCTGTTCCATAGGTCTGTTGATCTTCTAGGTCTCTGTTATGTCTTGGTGTGTTTTTGTGGATCAAGTTGGTGATTTTGTTTTTGTGGAAGCCATTGGCTGTCAATACTTTAGTCAGGGTACATAGTTCAGTCTTTATATGTGTCTTGTCTGCCAGGCGTTTGGTTCTGGTAATTAGTGTTTTAGCCACGGAATTTATCTGTGCTGGGTGGTGGTGGGATTGGGCGTTCAGGTAGCGGTTGTTGTGTGTTTTCTTCTGGTATGCAGTGTGTCTAGTGTGCCAGGTGGTGGTGGGATTGGGCGTTGAGGTAGCGGTTGGTGTGTGTTTTCTTCTTTTATATGGTGTGTCCTTGTGTGCCGTTGTTCTTTTGTTTATTAGTACATCTAGGAATGGTAGTTGTTTGTTTATTTCTGTTTCCATGGTGAACTTGATTTTGGGGTGTGTGCTGTTGAGGTGTGTTAGGAAATTGTTTAGGTTTTCTTAAAACTTAAAACTTAAAAAAACAAATATCAGACCTCTACAGGGAGGAAAAAAATAGCCAGCTCAAAAGCTATGAGAAGCTGGAAGTTAATAGAGCAGGAATATTATTTGACTTGAAATTCCTACGCAGCTGCAGAGACAACAATGCAACACCAGCCTGCTTCAAATGTACATTTCATCACAGCACAGCAGCTACTAAACGTATCCTGAAAAGAACTGAAATGGCTCTTGTTAGGGATAACATTGTTTACCCTAACTGGTTTAGGTGAAATAATAACTATGAATCATAGTTAGTGTATGTTAAAGTGTCTGCAGCTTTAACTGTGAAATAGCAATTAAGGGAGTGGTTATGAAAACAATATAAAAGTAGCAAGTCTACAGCTTGCTCACTCTCTCTGGCTTTGATGATCCCTGATTACTGCTTGGAATCAAGACTGCATTGCTCGAACGGGAGAGACAACAAAGGACTGATTTGTAAGTGAACTGACATAGGATATTCTACATGGACTTTGCTAACTGAATATCCCTGAATGGACTGACTACATGATACATGACTATTGGACTGTTATTTGACTATGCCATGAACCTACAATGGAATAAACTATATTCTTGATAGCACAAGCGTATCTGTTATTTTTACTGTATGTTAATAAACATACAAGCTTAGCTCACTCATTTATCTGTGTGCCTATCTGACTAACGCTGCACATTCTGTTTAGCTTATCGACCTAACCCTGGTTGGGGAACCCAGGCTTAACAGCTCTTCTCAGGAATAAGGTCCACAGTAAGAGATTCCAATTGGATCAGTTAAACAAAGATTTGCCAGCACTACACCTGGAATTGAGCAGCAAAATCCACCCTCTACTTTGGGACAAGATAAAACAACTTACAACTTGGAGAGCTGAAACTGAAACCACTTACAAAAATGAAAAACTCTTGAAGAAACTAATGAAATTAGAACATGACAACAAACCTCCCAACAACTCACAAGAACACCTGAAACAATTAGTATATAACATTTCCAACAGAAAACTCACCAAAACAGAAACAGAGAGGTGAAAAATGAAAACCTCTCAAAGAAACTAAAAAAATTAGAAAATGACAAGAAAACCCCCAACAACTCACCACACCTGAAACAATTAGTATACAATGTTTCCAACATTGAACTCAACAAAACAGAAACAGATGTCCTATCCAAAGGATTCAATTATGCCATAGCACGCAAAAAAATCCCCACAGAATCCATCATATGTGCAGTAGAATCCAGCCTAACCAAATTAAATACAGATGAAGCTGACAGAATAAGACACCAGGTTACAAACATCTTATACACAAGCAAACCACCCAAAAGCAATTTGCACAAAAATGAATTCAAAGCGCTACAAACCCTGAAAAATGATATTAGCATAATCATACTCCCAGCAGATAAAGGGAATGCCACAGTAGTAATGGACAGAAAAGACTGTGATACAAAATTGACAGACCTACTCCAAGATTCCACATACAAACCTATAAACACAGACCCAACCACATATCTGGAAAAATTAACCAAGAAGAAAATTATAACCAGCCACATATGCAAAGAAATCCAACAGACGATCATCCCAAGAGGAAAATCTTCTAGATGCCCCAAATTATACGGCCTCCCATAAATACACAAAGAAGGCATACCTCTCAGACCCATAGACAGCTCCAAAGGAGCACCACTACAAAACCTAGCTAAACACTTAGCAAAAGAACTACAGCCCCATGCTGAAACTGCAGTTTCATATGGACAAAACTCATACCACTTCTTAGAAATGATCAAAGATCTGCACGTGGAACAAGAAGATCTGCTTGTAAGTTTCGACGTGGTTTCACTATTCACTCAAGTCCCGATAAAAGAAACACTTGAAATCATCAAAAATAAATACCAACCAGCTAAACACCTCATTGAACTAACAGAACATTCCTTAACCAATACATATTTCATATAGAAAGGAGAAAGATACAAGCAAATTGAAGGAGCCCCTATGGAATCACCACTGTCACCCATCATTGCAAACCTGTTCATGGAAGAAATCAAATCCAGAGCCCTGGCTTATGCCACCCACAAACCCAAAATATGGCTAAAGCCCCTGTCATACAGCACCAGCGGATGGAAAGAGGATGTAAAATGGAGAGAAACACTTGCCATCCGTTGGTTAACGCGATGCATCCGTTCTGTACTCACTGCATCCGTTTTTCATACTCTCCATCCATCCAGCATCCGTCTACTGACATTTCATCCACTCAAAATGTTTTGAGCTGCACAAAACTTTTTGAGCGGAAAAAGTATCCAATGCGTCCATTATACATCTGCTACGCATATGGGAACATCCGATATACATCAGTTGTCATCCGTTCCACGTCCGCTATATCCACTAGGCATCCACTGCACTTCCACACAACTCGCATCTGCTCCAGCGTAAAACGGACACAGGGAGGAAGTGAAACGGACACGGAACGAACACGCAACGTTAGTAGCACGGACGTAGAAAAGATGAAAGTGGATGTAGCTCACATACAAAGCATTAAAAAAGAAAAAAACATTCGTATATGGGACGTGTCTCGGATATTTAGGATGTCTGCAGGATGCCTCGTGGATGCAAAAGGACACCGAGTGGAAAACCTACTATTCTACAACAGTGCGAAACCCTCTACAGGCTCTTTCACCTGTTCTATGCAAAGAAAAGGAGGCATCCAAGAAGTGTCTGGGTCTGAAAATGGATCGCGAGAAGAGCCGAGTACAGACTGTATATCAAGCTGATAGTGGAGCTGAGAAATGAAGAACTTCATGAGGATGCCACCAGCCATGTGTGACAAATTTGTGGAGCAGCTGAGACCCAGGTTGACCAAGCTGAGCACCAACTTCTGGCCCAGCCTGGACCCTGGGCTGAAGTTGGCACTGACTCTGGGCCACCTGGCCTCTGGGACCACGTACAGAAACATGCAGTATGCCTGGATGGTGCCACAAAACACCATCAGCATTGTGGTCAGAGAAGTGGTGCAGGCCATCATCAAAGAATACCTGGAGGAGCTCCTACGGTGCCCCTCCACAGAAGAAGGCTGGAAAGAAGTTGCACAGCAGTGGTATCAGAAGTGGAGCTTCCCCCACACCGTTGGAGCCATAGATGGCAAGCACGTGGCCTGCAAAGGTCCAGCCAATTCAGGTCCACTTATTTCAACGACAAGGGCTTCTTCAGCATCATCCTCTTCACCATAGTCAATGCTGACTACAAGTTCATGTACATCGATGCTTCAGGCAACGGGTCAGCTTCAGATGCCCAGGTGTACAACGCCAGTCACTCAAGGATGGGCTGGAACGCAACCTCATCATGGGTTTCCCAGATCCAGACCCCCTACCCAATGACACACAAGATGTGCCCTACTTCATCATGGGGGATGACGCTTTCTCCCTCAGAACCTACCTCATTAAGCCCTACACCTCCAGATGCCTCCAGGATCTTCAACTACAGGCTGTCCAGGGCAAGGTGGGTGGTGGAGAACGCCTTTAGCATCCTGGCCAACAGGTTCCAGGTACTTCTCACCACCATGCAGCATCGACCACAGACCGTGAGGAGGATCGTGGAAGCTTGCTGCATCCTGCACAATCTCATGCGCACCCTCTACCCAGTATTGCAGAACAGGCTCGTGGACCACCAACAAGGCAATGGGGACATGGAGCCTGGTGAATGGAGGCAAGGGCGAAACCTGATTGATACTGTGGATGTGCCAGGCCCCAACAGAGCTTCACATGAAGGGAAGAAGCAGCACAACCTGCTGAGATACTGGTGCAACTCCCCAGCTGGAGCAGTGGAGTGGCAAGACAGGATGGTAGATGCTTAATGGATGCTTCCTTCAATCTGTATCATCACACTGATGAGATTGTGCCATGTATGTAGAGAGGCCCTACAATGAACAGGGCATTTAATAAAGAGTTGTGTTTATGTTGAAATGTGAGGATCAATGCTTACATTGTTATTGATAATAAAGGGCCATAGGTGTGGCAGCTGGGAGGGTGGACCATTCAGTTCCATTATGCTTGCATTGGAGGTTTATCTATCCCATAGCTATTACCCATTCCACAGGTATCCCTGCCTATTCCACTGCTATCCTTACCCATCCCACAGCTATTACCCATCCAACAGCTATCCCTGCCCATCCCACTGCTATCCTTACCCATCCCACAAACATGCAAAGTCTTAAACTATTTCTAAAAGTTTCCACCAAGACTTTATTTACTAAAATAAATTAACCAAGTGTGTGAAGCAAATATAAACTTTATTAATAACAAACTGTAAAAGCAAAATGACCCAAGAAAAGTGTCCCAAGCAAAGATAAAGTCAACGGGTAGCAACCCAGTCTCTGGCACTCTTTTCAGTCACTCTGAGGCATGCCCATAGTCTCAGGGGTGAAGGGTCCAGGTGTTGTGGATGTGGCTGCTGCTGGAGTGCTGGTCTGAGGCATCATTGGGGTGCCTGGCCCCAAGAGGACAACAGGGGATGGTGTGTGGAGGAAGCTCTCAGAGAGCTGGCTCAGTCCTGTGATGTTGAGAGCCCCTTTCTCCATGACATGGGATGTCAGTCCCAAGACCGATGAAAGATTTTCTGAGGCCATGCTTGGCTGTGGGGTGGAGGAAGGAGGAGTTTTGTGGGGCTGTCTTGTCTGCAGCTGAGCGAGGTGAGGCGTGGGTGGCATCTGTGGCATCGGTGGCATCTGTGGCATCGGTGGCATCTGTGGAGTGGGTGGCATCTGTGGCGTCAGTGGCATCGGTGGCATCGGTCCCATCGGTGGCATGCGATGAACCTGTGCTTGGACTGGGAAGGGCTGCCTGTGCTGCTGGAACTCCTGTTAGCCATAGCCTTGGTAGGTGAGGGCCTGTGGAAAACCTTGGAAGTGCTGTGACATCAACTGGGGTGGAGGAGCAGACCTGGACTGGGTCGTAGCAGGTTCAGCTGGGCCTGGAGGGTTGTGCAGAAGACTGGTGATCCTCTTCTTTATCACCTGGTACTGTGATTCGGACATGTCCATGAGGGTCTGGTTGACGTAGGTGAGGAAGGGCTTGCAGTTTGAGGATGGGTTTGTACCAGCTGAGAGAGGAGATCTACACTGCTTTTGATGGTGTCCCTGATCTCCAGAAGGACAGTGTGGCTCTGTCCCTCCGGTCTGGCTCTCTGCCTGCTTTCTGTGGAGGTGGAGCTGGGGATGGGTGTGGGTTGGTCTCTGGTGGAAGTGCCCTCTCCTTGCTTCCACTGCGTCAGAGGGTCCTCCACGTGCTACGCCACGGGGAGTGCATCTGTCAGGGGGGTCCCCATCGTCGGATTCTCCACAGATAACTGCCTCAACACAGGAGCTGACTCTTGGCCAGAAGAGGACTGGCTCTCTGTGGGCTGCCTGAGAGAGAGGGAAGACAGAGGGGCTGCTCCTCAGTGGCGGATCTCACCCTCCAAGAAACTGCACTTGGCCATCACGTAGGTCTCCCAGTCGGTGAGCTTTTCCGTGGCCTGGCCAGACTTCTTCAGTTGCAGCTTCCCGTACCAGGTGTTCATGTGCTTCCACCACCTGAGGAGGACCTCCGAAGTGTAGCCCAGGCTCTCTGCCTTCTCTCTCCAAGCTGCCTGCTTCCGCTTGGTGTCTCGATAGAACCTGTGTCCCTTCCGCAATAGGTACTCGTTCTCCTTCAGCCATTCGAGCACCTCATTCTCATGTTCCTCTTTGATGGAGTATTGCCTCCTCTCCCGTTCTTGCGTATGCCTCTTCCTTCCTCTGGCAGGGCCTTCTGGGCCCTCATCAGAGGGGCTTCGAGGTTCTAAGGGCTGGTCCACCACCAGCTGCAGCAGCAACAACAACAGTAGCAGCAAAAGCAGGACCAGCAGCACCAGCAGCACCAGCAGCACCAGCAGAACCAGGATCAGCAACAGCAGAGTAAGCACCAGCAGCACCAGCAGGACCAGGAGGACCAGGAGCACCAGCAGGACCAGCAGCACCAGCAGGAGCAGCAGGACCAGGAGCAGCACCAGCAGAGTAAGCACCCGCAGAAGCCCCAGCACCAGGAGCAGCCCCCGCAGAAGCCCTAGCAGAAGCAGAGTCAGGACCAGGGGGTGGGATGGGCTCTGTCCTTCTGCCAGGGCTGGCAGAAGATGGCACAGGCTTCCTCTTCTTCCCCATGGTTATTGGCTGGAGATGTGTCTGGCAGCAGATCTTTCCCTGGCCCTGACTCTGCTTCTTCTGGGGCTTCTGCTGGCGCTGCTCCTGGTGCTGGTGCTTACTCTGCTGGCGCTGCTTGCGAGGTGCATCCTTTTATATCCACGGGCCTGATGGAATGCATCCTTCCCGCATGCAAAGTGAACGCTTTGCATCTGCTAGGCATCCGCTAGGCTTCCGTGATGCATTCGCTGTATCCGCTAAGCATCCGCTCTGCATCCGTTCCTTCCACTGCTCATCCACTTCGCTGTGCTCCCCTGGAAGCCCTGCGGATGTGCCATCTGCTTCCATCTGCTTCCATCCACTTCCATCCACTAGGCTTCTGTGGGGTATCCACTTAACATCCTGGCTACGTGCTCCCCCCGTCCATTCCTTTCCGTTGTTGTCCACTGTCTTTATGAAAATTTGGGGCACTTTTGAGAGCGGATAAAAATGGATGGAAAATTTTCTCGTCCCCTGTTTCCTTTTTACATATTTTTTGCATCCGTCGGCCTATGTGACAGGCTCTTAAGATACATCGATGACACATTTGTGATTTGGCCCCATGGAAAAGAACACCAAAACAATTTCCT
The DNA here is from genome assembly GCA_015471245.1 of Laticauda colubrina. Lineage (NCBI taxonomy): Eukaryota > Metazoa > Chordata > Lepidosauria > Squamata > Elapidae > Laticauda > Laticauda colubrina. The sequence continues at coordinate 18,242,037 of BLBF01000005.1, forward strand.
AACACACCTGAACAGCACACACCCCAAAATCACGTTTACCATGGAAATGGAAATATAAAAGCAACTACCATTCCTAGATGTACTAATCTACAAAAGAACAGATGGCACACTAGGACACACCGTATACCAGAAGAACACACACACCAACCGCTACCTCAACACCCAATCCCACCACCACCCAGCATAGATAAATTCCGTGGCCAAAACACTAATTGCCAGAACCAAAAGCCTGGCAGACAAGACACACATAAAGACTGAACTATGCACCCTGACTAAAGTACTGACAGCCAACGGCTTCCACAAAAACAAAATCACCAGCCTGATGCACAAAAACACACTAAGACAGAAAAGAGACCTAGAAGATCAACAGACCTATGAAATAGCTGTCCTGCCCTACATAAGAGGTACTACAAAATCAGTAAGATACTACACCGGCATCACATCAAGACTGTCTTCAAAACAGACAAAAAAATAGCAGCCGTCCTTAGAAACCCCAAAGATAAAACTGACCTGGAAAACCAAGGAATATACGCAGTTCCCTGAACATCATGCCTGGCCACATACATTGGACAGACCAATAAAAGAATAAGTACCCGCCTGGATGAACACAAAAATGCAGTAAAAAAGCTGGAACACACCTCCTCACTAGTCCAACACATGAAAACCACAGGTCACAACATCAACTTCAATGGCACTAAAACCCTGGCCACTATAGAAAACCCCAGCCACAGAATCATCAGAGAAGCCCTAGAGATTGAAAAAAGACCTGAAAGCATGAACAGAAGAGATGATTCCACCAGACTGTCAATCATTTGGAAGCCTGCACTCTCAAACAAAAAAATCTCCACACCACAAGTCAGGCAAACACCTAAGCACAAACAGACTCCCCTTGATATCTCCAGCTCAAACACACCCCAACCATGCACCCAGATGAAACCTAGCTTCCTAATAGATAATCGCCGTACTTTTACTCGAAGCCAAGCTGCACTGAAAGCCTCTAATACAGGAACACAGTGTTGCCAGCCAATCAAAGCCACAAAACAGACAGAAGAAACCAGAAACACCAATCAAACAAACTCCAAGAATAACAAACACAGACCAAGACTCCCAACCAATCAGGATGTAGAAAAAAACATCCTGGCACAGCAATAGGCTAGCCTCAAATTTAAAATCAACGACTGTGATAGCCTGACCCACATACAAACTCAATACAGAAGCTTGATGATTGCAGATGAGATTCTGCTGAAACATTGCTCCAACTTTAAAAGCACTACAATGACGTGGGATAACACTTGAAGGAAGCTGAACAGCACACATGTAAGTTCCTGCGAAAACTTAAAAAAATGAACATATATATATATATATATATATATATATATATATATATATATATATATGTATATATATGTATATATGTAGACACACACATATATACGAACACAATACAGAAGCCTGATGATGGCAGATGAGATTCTGACGAAACATTGCTACAACAACTTTAAAAGCACAACCATGATGATGTGGGAAAATAACCGAACAAAGCTGAATACCATATATATATAAATACTGGTGATTGGAGCTGGTGTGCTGAGCTGGTTGGCTGCGCTTCTGCCTTTTGATTGGTTGATGGTATTGATGTTGGTATTATGGCCTTGTGAGTTTTGTTCTAGAGATATCCTGGATCTTGTGCTGTAATCTCCTGGGTCATTTGCTTTGTAGTGATCTTTTTTCCATAAGCCTCTCATGTTTTAACAGCTTGGGTGATGTGTTGTGTGATGGGCTTGAGATTTCTTTTGTTGTGGTTTCCTGGGTCCTGTATTGTAATCTCCTGGGTCGTTTGTGTTTTGATCTCTTTTCCATTAGCCTCCAGTGTTGTTACCGCTTGGGAAAGGGGTTGTGTGATGACCTTGTAATATTTATTGCTGTGGTATCCTTGGTCTTGTGCTTTGATATTCTGGGTCATTTGCTGTGTTGCAACTTCTTGAGTTCTTGTGGTGTAATTTCCTGAGTTTTCTGATTTGATATCCTGAGCAGGTGGCTGTGATTTAGCATTCTGGGTTTTAGGCTGGCTTCGAGTTTGGAGTCTGAATCTTTGTTCTTGGTGTGTGTCAGATTGTTTGGTTTTGGGGTCGGGGTGTGTGACAGCTGGCATTACAGCTGTGGTCTGTTTTCTGGATGGTGGTTGTCCTTTGTTTACAGGATGGGCTTGTTCCTGGGTCTGATGAAGGGGATTGGAGGTGGTGTCCCATGTTATTTTGGGTCTGGTGTTTGTTTTTGTGTCTGGTTTTCATTTGTTGGTGAGGTCTAGCTTCCAGATGTTTGGTAGGTGGGAAGTATTATCCCATCTATTCATGTTATGGGGGCGTTTCTCTATCTCAATGGCTTCCCTGATTATTCTCTTGCTGGAGTGTTCAATGTTCGATATTAATTTGGTTCCTTTTAAATTAATTTCATGTCCTGTGGCTTTAAGGTTCTGGAAGAGGGAACAAGTATTTTCTTCTCTTCTGACTGCATTTTTCTGTTCTGCGATACGCATCATGGCTATAACATAGCAAATGACCTAGGATATCACAGCACAAGACCAAGGATACCACTGCAATATATCTTACAAGGTCATCACACAAACCATTACCCAATCCATTACTACACAGGAGGCTAATGGAAAAGAGATCAAAACACAAACAACCCAGGATATTACAACACAGGACCCAGGAAACCACAACTAAAGAACTTGCAAGCCCATCACACAACCCATTACCCAAGCCGTTAAAACATGAGAGGCTAATGGAAAAAAGATCACTACAAAGCAAATGACCCAGGAGATTACAGCACATGATCCAGGATATCTCCACAACATTCACAAGGCCTTCATACAGCCCATTATACCAACATCAACTCCATCAACCAATCAAGAGGCAGCTGTGCAGCCAACCAGCCCAGCACACCAGCCCCCACCACTAGTATTTATAGAGAGACGGCAGCTCCGATCACACACTGCTTGTACTGGAATGAAGCCAAAAATACCAGCCTGAGGATGGCGAGTGGGACCTTACTGAAACATTGCCAAGATACTCTTAATCTTACATGGAAAAAGACCCGAACACAGCTAGACCTACATACCTGTACTCGTGAAAATCTATGAAAATTTATACATACTATCTACTCATATAGTATTGTTACTTATAAAAATTTCAAAAAAAGTCCCTGTTTAGGGTTCTGAAAGAAACTTGCTGCCATTAAATCTTGGACAATTTGTAGTTAAAACTAGCTTTTAGCAAATTCCATGTCCTTTCCTTTCGTGGAATTGTTTGCTAACTGAAGTATGCCCTCTCCCCCTACCAAATATAGAAGGAACCAAATACCCACCCTACCAAATCTCAGCCATCTCAGTGCCACTGCATCAGATTTGAACAACCATCCTCACTGAAGAAGAATCCAAAAGAACAGTTGTATCTGAGTGCCTTCGTAAGATTTATTATGAAAAGGTCTGAAATGAGAATACAAGGATTCCAGCATGTAACTTAGCTATCAGATGGGGAAGCTATGTATAGGCAATCCATATCTGTTAGATCCTGTTTTGGCCTGTTGGCCACTGGCCCCTCCAGCAGCTGAACCAGATGAGGAGCAGAATGGGAGTTGGACAGCCTCAAGACAATCTGAGAGCTCCAACTGGGAAGAGGGAATGGTTCTTGTCAGAGAGAGAGAGAGAGACACAGAGGTGGAGCCTGGCCATCCATTAACTGGATGGAGCATCAACTGGATGGAGCATCAAAATGGAGCATCAACAGCCCCCAAGTCTGGAGGTGGCTGAGGATCAAAAGGAGGAACAGCTGGGTCCTGTGCCTGATGTGTGGATGTGCAGAAGGCAGAGGAGAGGAAGCAGCAGTAATCTATGGGCCAGTTCTCGGGATGGAAGAGCCACCACTGCTAGCTAAGCCCTACCCTAGCTCTGGGGATAAAAGGCAGGGCGTGGAGATGAATAGGTATGGCAGACAAGTATTTGTGGTGGACTTCAACAATGCTGCTGACGAAATGAAGCCCGACACGTTGCTATGGTTGGGGGAGAGCTACCTACCTTGAAGGTCCTGAGTCAATGTCGATGACAGCTGATGAAGCCAGGCACAACCACCCATCCCCACTTCAGTGCAACCGGCTGGGAAAATGCCTTATCAGTTGTTTGGAATTTTGCAAAGCTCTAAGCACAATGCCTCCCACTCTTCTCCTTTGCCAGCCAGAAAATACTTCAGGATGTTGTTTCAGCTGGTCAACATTCCACATGGGGGGTATCGGATGGATCGGGGAGGGGGATGATGTTATTTGGGGGGTTGGGTGGTAGCGTGCGAGATTGCTGTAGATGGATGTTGGGTGTTTTGCTAAGGGCGGATGTTAGCTAATTAATGGGGGGTGAATGGGAAATATAGAGGTCTGAGAGGAAATATAGTGTCTGAGAGGCAGACACTCTCAGCACTGGTTTTACTCAGACTTTCCGTTTGTTGCTGCTGGTGGAGGAAGCCAAAATAAACACACATTGCTACATCAAGACTGTGAGTAAAGTGTTTTATTAAACCAGTTTCAGCGAACTCCCATAGGAGCTGACAATTTGACTCCCTGTTGGTCAGCCACTGAAAGTTCAAACTTATGAATCTTGTCTGGAACCGTACCAGAATATATTTTTTAAAAAAATTGTGGCACTGTGAGTCAGGCGTGCCTTCGGAGTATGTGTGTGTGTCTCCGCTGCTGGAAAAAGAGAGAGCATACCTTCCAGGACTTCTGTTCCAAGTGTGATGAGAGAGAGAGAGAGAGACTCTTTGCCGGGATTGTTGGTGCTTCTAATAAAGGGAAAATTTAGTTAAAAACAGCATTCCTGTCATGTTTGGGAACTGGGTCAGAACACTGGCTCTTGTCCTCCAGCATTTTTGGTATAATGGGTAGAGCACCATCTCTTCTGAAATTTTATTAGTTCTATTACCCTTACAAGAATCCTCTTTTACACATATTATGCAATGACCTGGGGTGTGGCACAAAAGCAACAGTCACAAAAATAGGTAAAGTCCGTTTAATATCTCTAACTTGGCCCCCAATGTCCAGTTATCCTTGGCTGGAGATCAAACTCTTTCAAAAACAATCTACAAAGGGAAGAAATGCAGTCTGGACCCAAACTACAGATAAATTAGAAATAAAACAACAACAACACAAACCACACTGAAGTAATTAACATGACAGGCCAGGATAATAAATTGCAGACTTCCAAAAGATAACAAGCACACACAGTTGGGAGGATGCCAAAACCCAGATAAGCTTTGAAAAAGATAATGCACGCTTTGCTTCCAGCAAGGTCCTGGGTGCAAACGCCCTCATTATGTCCTGTTCTTCCATCTGCAACTAATGAAAGAGATCAAGGCCCTTTTTTTCTCCATAAGCCATGTTGCTCCCTTCTCTGTTTCTCCCTGTGTGCCCTAGGATGAAGAGGGGGTGGCCCTGGGTCTTCCTCTGAATGCCCAGCTGGACTGTGCCCTTCCCTGTTTCTTCCACAGCCACTGGAGCCACACCTCCACTCCCTGTCAGGTGCTCAATCTCCCCCTCAGAATCAGACTCCAACAAAGGCATGACATATCACCATATATCACATTTAGCAGTGAATCCCTTCTCTCTCCAGGCTAATTTGGATACCGTGGATACTATATAATTAGAATTGAACTTATGATGGAGATTTAATATGTTCTGTTTGGATTCGTGCACATTTTAATGTCTGATAACATGTAGGGAACAGTTGTATATATTGGATTCAGGACAGGACATGAAGAAGATTCATACATATTTACTAAAATGGTAATATAAGATGGCAGCCAAAGTGGGAAGCTACCCAATAGAGAGGCTTCTGTAAAACCAATCCTTAATCATTCTCTGGGTTTCATAAATTTAATGTGTAGTTCAAAATTGCATACTGACTTCATAGAAACATAAAACACTCTCTTTTAAACAAATTCCTCAAACTAACATTTCATAATTGACTTCTTCGCTCCCATTTGTTATAAATAAATAAGCATCCACAGTATTTTCAATTTTCCTATTTTTATGAAATGTTTCCTGAAAAAGACAGGAGTGAAAGTTTTTATTTTTCAGTGACTCCATGAATCCAGTATGGGAATTTCATGGTTTGGCAAGATTCCATCAATGAGCAATCCAAGAACTCTGAAATTTCATACATATTTGTAGAACTGGTATAATATGCTATACTTCTGATGAGATGTTCAGATCCTGGCTTGGGGTTTTCTTCCTTCCCGCCTGTCAAATTCATAACTATTATCATTTCACATATTACAAATCCTGCAGGATATTTATATAGGACCAAATAATTCATTGTTGGCAAATATACTGTAGCCTGCTAGTGGATTCTTCTGTTTCCTTCTCTCTAATATGTTTTTCCATGACAGGATATCATGTAGTTTTTGAATTCAATCTCAGGTCAAAGAAATTCTGTGGCTCTCTGGGGAGAAGGAATTTCCTATAAAATGACCAAAACCACATTTAGAGTCATCTAAAGCTCTGAAATTTAGAACCACTTTGAGCTTTAGAGAAACTTATTGCTACTATGTCTCTAAGAAACTGCTTATTGCTTTCATTTTTCTTTCTACAGAAAAAAATGAGTGGCGAAAGAGAGAAAAGAGATGAATGTCTATCGCATCATAAAAATATCTTTGGGAGGGGAAGGCCCCTTACTCCCCTTCACCCAGCCTCCCCCTATGAAAGCGAGTGGGTTTTTTGGGGGGAGAATGGGTGGGAGGGGTGGGGAGGGGTGGGAGGGGAAGAGGCCAAGCTGCACTGCTGGATGGGTTACTGAATTTCAAGTCACTTCTTGCATAAATCTTGCAGAATAAAGGCACTGTTTCATTGGTTACATTAAAAAAAAATTGCAAAGTGCCTTCAGTCAAAGCATTTGGAGTCTTATCTTAAGCTTGCTCTTCAGTCCTGAATGAAATAGTTTTATAATGAAGAGTGTTGATGGAGCCATTGAAAAAGCAGTTCCTGATGGCTTTCTGGTTTTTCTAGCTTAATATGTTTTTAATATTGTTCTTTTTTCCATTTCAAGCCTCTGACTTCTCATCTCTATTATTATTTGTGCATTTATTAAAAACAAACATTCCACCCTTTAAAACAGGTTTCTCAAGACAGCTGGAAAAGATAGTCTGTGAATCGATAAGTCTTCTTATACAGGTCATCCCTGATTTATGACCGCAACTTAGCTCAACATTTCTGTTGTTCAGTGAATCACTTCAGCTGTTAAATTAGTAACACAGTTAAGTGAATCTGGCTTCCTCATTGACTTTGCTTGTCAGAAAGTTGCAAAAGGTGATTGCATGACTCCAGGACAATGCAGCAATCCTCAATATGAGTCAATTTCCAAGCATTTGAATTTTGATCACATGATCATGAAGATGCCGCAACAGTTATAAGTGTAAAAAATGGTTATAAGTCAGTTTTTCAAAGTTGTTATAATTTCAAATGGTCACGAAATGAACTGTTATAAGTCAAGGACTACTTGTATTTGCTCTCAGATTCTCATCTTAGAATTTAATCCTACACGTAAAGCCATCACTTTTTCTTCCCCTCCTCAAATTATTCAGGCTAATCTTATCTAGAATCAATCTCCACCCTCTTTCTCAAATTATTCTACAATGGTTAATTATCTTACAGAGAATTCATTATAGCTAAACATCATATTAGTGGGAACCCTTTATTATTTTGGGGATGACATTCCTTCCAAAGATATCAGTTTAATCTGTTCTTTTAAAGAATGGGCATGACTAAGAAAATTATAGGCAGAAGTGAAAGCAAAACTATAGAATCACAACTTTAACTTACAACAGTTCATACAGTGACCATTGAAGTTACAACAGCACTGAAAAAAGTGACTTATGACAATTTTTCACATTTATGACCATTGCAATGTTGGATGCTTGATAATTGGTTCATATTTATGATGGTTACAATGTCCTGGGATGATGTGATCCCCATTTACGACCTTCCAACAAGCAAACTCAGAAACCAGATTTACTTAACAACCATGTTACTAATTTAACAACTGCAGTGATTCACTTAATGTGGCTGGAAAAGTCATAAAATGGTTCACTTAACAAATTTTTCACTTACCAACCTAAATTCTGGGCTCAATTGTGGTTGTAAGTTGAGGACAACTTGTATTTTCTCTTCTTCATTTATATTCTCTTGCCATGTACCAAATTTCCCAATGCTATGGGAGGTACTCTGCCTTTTCTTTAATTCTGAACTGATCACTTGAAAATAACACAAATTGAATCCTTCATTAATTAAACATTACACTGGATTTCTTTATGTATCATTTTTTTATTTATTAAAATTGTTTGGCACCTATCTCATCATGAGGTGAATCTGAGTGACTCACAATGTTAAAAGAATAAAACTATACAAAGACAACATACATTGTTTAAATAGCAGTGCTGACATGCATCTTACCAATATTTTGTCTTACTGTAGAAGATATCTTCACAAAGTAAGAGAAGAAAGACAATTAAGGAGGAGCAAGATGTTTTTTTTTCCTTTTCTTTGATGTCCCAGATAACTTTGAACAGTTAATTTTTTTGCAGGAATTTTATGTTTCTCATTGTAAAGAACTTGATAACTGTATTTCAGCTAGATGAAAATCTTATGTAAAGCTTAATGTATTTTAGAAGCCGAACCATTGACATTGGAAGGAATAACTACAAGTTCAATATATCCTTCCTAATAACTATACATACCAGTGGTGGTATTCAGCCACCAGGTTTGGGCTAACTGGTAGCAAGGATTTAGAATGGGTCGCTGAACTGAATGGGTTGCTGAAGTTCTGGCTGGCCATGCCCCTGAGCCAGTCGCCTGGTTGCTGCTGGCTCACTTGCCCTCCCGATAATTGCTAACCCCGCCCATCTGACGCTCACCCCTTAAGGTATTTCTTTTTTCCCCTCCATACAATCAGCTGTGCCATGATTCCCCACTGCTGAGGCCCAGGAAGATAAAAAAATGGAAGGAGAGGCACAGCCCACCTCCATTTTTTGCCTTTCTGAGCCGCAGGGGAGCCTTCTGGGAGCAAAAATTCCCCCCCAGGAGACTTGTCTGAGGCACAAAAGTCCCAAAAAACAAGTGGGAGGTGGCTGCAAAAAAGCAAAAAAATAAAAAAAGCATGCCAACTCAGTCACATGGCCACACCCAACTAACCACACCCACCAAACCACGCCGACAGAACTGGTAGTAAAAAAAATTGAATCCCACCCCTGATACACACATATTTATCATTGCTACTGATCCTACATTCAGATTTATAGCCATGAAATATAGACTTCCTTTTTATATTTCATTAGTGTGTGTTGGTGATTTATAGTAGAGTTCAATGGAATGCATTATACATTATGTTCATTGTGTATTAATAAAAATCAGTGAGTCTACTGTAAGCACAACAAAAAGCTCAATCTAACCCAAGTCAAAAGAGGAAAAATAAAGCTGAGAATACATCATAAATAAGTCATTTTTCTCCTTTAACAATATAGTGTAATACTATTGTATAATTTGGTAAGCCTAGAATGATATAATGCTTTTATTTTTAAACTAATATCATTCAGACTAATATTATTAGCTTTATTTAAGTTCAAACAATTTCTGTTCCATCCAGAAATAAGTTGCATGAGACTGGGTTCCAACAAGAAACTCTTTATTCAATTCAGTAAGCAATAGTAATGGAATAACAGCCCAAGCCGTGGCAGCCCTTTATATAGCGGCTTGTTCGTGGCTTGTGGCCAATGACACCACTTTAAGTGTTCCTGCCATCCGGTGGGCTAATCGGATTGGTTCTCGAATGGCCAATCTCAAATGGCCATTCGAGAACCAATCCGAGAACGGCCTTTTCGGCCAATCAGAATAGGGAACTTGGAGCCTACCAAGTTCCATACATAACACCCCTCCCCCCTTAGTTCAGTCCAATGTGCGTCACGTAGTCACACAGGTAAGTGGGGCTTTTTCAAGTCCTGGTAGAGTTCCACAGCTCAGTCTCGGCGTGGTCTTCGAGCGGTTCAGATGGGATCACTGTCTCTCTGTTCCTTCTCCATGGAACCTCCTGGAAGGGTGAGTCAGCCTTGCCGCTCCCACCTGAGTCTTTCGGGCCAGTTGAGATGGCTCCATCACTCCCTCCTGGTTTGTCCGGGTTGGTCAAGCTGGCCTGGCTGTTTCCTTCCAGGAAGGCCTCGCTTCGTTTTCCTACTCCCAGACTTCTCATTTGAGGTTTATCTAACCATGTGTGCTCTTTTTGATTTGTTTGACAGTCTTTGTGTAGAGTTTGTTGTCTTGTTATGGGAGGTTTGTCTCTCCCTTTTTTATTATTTTGTATTTCCGCCCCTCCTCGGTTGTTTTTTGGTTGGTATTTATTTTTGGCGCTGGTGTGTTTTTTCATTCGAGGGTACAAGAATGAAGCTGGTCGATGTGCCGCTTCCATTCTCTTCTATTGTCTAGGAGTAGTCAGCAAGACTGGGGGCCTGTGATCTGGGTGGTCATGGCTGGAAGCCATAATGGGTCCCCGGTGAGGTTTTTCGCATAGAGCAGGTCACCTATTTCAAATGTACGGTATTTGCTGGAGGAGTCAGGGGGTTTATCCAAGGTGTAAGTGGGGTGCAGTCTGTCAGGGTAGGAACGCAATTTCCTACCTATTAGGAGTTCTGCTGGGCTTTTGTTGGTTGTGCTGCTAGGGGTAATATGCTGTAGGGTTAGTAATCAGTTTAGTTTTTCTTGCACATCTCCCTTGTCCATTCTCTCCAGGCCCTCCTTAGTGTACCGAACCATGCGTTCAGCCCTGCTGTTTGCAGTCGGATGGGTCGGCACCATTAAAGCATGTCGGATACTTTGGGCAGCTAAATACTGCTCAAATGCTAATGTGGTAAACTGGGGCCCACTGTCCGACACCAGTACATCAGGCAGTCCATGCATGGCGAAAAGTTTGTCTAACAGTTTCATTACTGCCTCAGTGGTTGTGGAAGCCATGAGGATGACTTCAAACCAGTTCGAGTAGGCATCCACAACTATTAAAAAAGTGTTGCCTTTTGTTGGCCCAGCAAAGTCAATATGTAGTCACCGGGATGGACTACATATTATGTATGGACTACATAATATGTAGTCACCATGGACACTGGGGAGTTTCCCATTCCCTGACTGGTGCCTGTGGGGGGGTAGGCCTCAATTTTTGACAGTCATGGCATGTTGCCACCCAACGTTCATTGTCCTTGTTTATCCCTGGCCACCAGGCGTAACTCCTGGCCAGGGCTTTCATTTTGACTATGCCCGGGTGCCCCTTGTGCAACATGCACAGACTCTTCCTGGAGTCTGTTTGGTATCACCACCCTGTCACCCCACAAAATACAGCCCTTCTCGATAGACAGTTCAGTCTGTTGGGTGTTAAATGGTTTAAAAGTCCCCGTTTTGTTCTCTTCTGGCCAGCCCTTACCTACCCAGTTCAGGATGCAAGCTGTCAAAGGGTCTTTCGCAGTGGCTCTCACAACATCCGCTGCAGTTAGCGGCAGGTTCATGCAGGTCTCGAGTTGAAGTGTGGAGACGATGGGAGCTGGGTCCTCTTCTGTGATGAGCACCATGACTCAGGGCATCGACATGGGTGATGGTCTTTCCTGGGTGGTGAATCAGCATGTAGGTGTAGGCCCGCGAGCAATTCAGACCACCTTGTCATTCTAAGTGACAGAATGTTTGGGGTTGGCTTGTTTCCTGCTAGGATTCCTAACAGGGGTTTGTGATCAATGATGACTGAAAAAGTTCCGCCGTAAAGGGACTCATGGAATCTTTTAACTCCGGCGATGATTGCGAGGGCTTCTCTGTCGAGTTGGCTGCAATTGCATTCTGACTTGGAAAGTGTTTTTGAATAGAAAGCGACCGGTGCCTATCTGCCGTCTGGTAGCTTGTGGCTCAGGATGGCACTGATTCCAAAAGGCGATGTATCACAGGTGACCGTCAAAGGCAGGGTATTGCTATACTGGATTAAAATGGTGTTAGACCTTAATAGGCCTTTGATACCCTGAAATGCTGCTTGTTCCCGGTGGCCCCATTTCCAGGTAGTTTTTTTGTCTAACAACCAATGTAAAGGTTCTGCTATGGTTGCCTTATGGGGCAGAAACACATTGTAGAAATTTATGAGACCTAGGAATGCTTGAAGGTCAGTTTTGTTCCTAGGTCTCGGTGCATCTTTGATTGCCTTTATCTTTTTTTCAGTGGGGTCAATGGGTAACTGTTGGTATGCCTGTGCGAGATCAAGCTTTGCAAAAAGTTTTCCTCCCCTTAAGGAGTGCAATAAGTGTTGCACTACCAGTACTTGGTATGTGCTTTGTTGGAGCACATGGTTTAGGGTTGCCTTATAGTCTCCGCAGATGCGCACTGACCCATCTGGTTTTACAGGAGTCATGATGGGTATTTCCCACCTGGCATGGTCGATTGGCTCTAACACCCCTTGTACTGTTAATTTGTTCAACTGTTCATCAATTTTTGGCTTTAAGGCAAACAGGACGCGTCTGGCTTTTAACAGTATGGGGGCTATTTTCGGGTCTAGGCTCAATGAAATTGGGGTCCCCTTGTACTTGCCTAGGGTCCCATCGAAAACATATTGGAATTCTTGTAGCAGGCTCTCCTCCCAGTTGGCTGCAGCAATGCGGTTTATCCCGGTCATCCTGATTCCCAGGGACATGAACCATTCGATCCCTAGCAGGCTAGGGCGATCACGGTTAATGATGGTCAGAGGCAAAATCTCGGCATGATTTTTAAATTCGACAAGGAAATGTCCAAGGCCCACTACTGGAATTCGATTTCCCTGGTAGTCTTTTAAAATCAGTCTTTGTTTTTGTAGTTCTTTTTGTTCAGTGTCTGGTATCAGGTGCCGGATGGTATTCCAGGATACCTTGGATAGAAAAGACCCTGAGCCGACTTCCATCTGACAGGGCTTCCCTTTGATGTTCACCTCTATCCGGACCTTTTTTCCATTTTCTGCCCTGGCATTTCCGATGGTTACCATCTGGTGTGTTTCCTCTCTGTCACTGGTTCTTTTGCTTCGGTTCCATCTGCTTCCGGCTTGTCTCTCTTCATGTCTGGGGGGTGGGTGGTGCGGCCACGTCTTTTAGGACTGTAGCTCTTTTATTTTCGGCAGACCCTTTCGATGTGCCCTCGTTTGTTACAAGCCCTACAGATTGCATCTAGGAACCTGCATTCAGTTCGTGGGTGGTTGCCCCCGCATCCCACACACTGAAACTCCCACCTGTTTCTTCTCTTTTCCCGCCATTTCTTGTCTGATTGAAGTCTATAGACATCTTCATTTTCGTCATCGGTATTGCTCTGGGATTCGAGATCTTCGTAGTGGGTGGTCACTGTGAGCTGTTTCTCTCTGGCTTGGTTTGGTGGATCTGGAGTCGCGTTCATCTGGCACATGGTGGCTGCAGATTTCTTTGCTCCTTCAGCAGGGGTGGCTTCTGCAATGGCCTCGGCTGCGGTTATGTTTGGTCTATTCAGCAGCTTACTCTGAAGTGTAGCGTCCTTCAACCCGAATACCACGTGGTCCCTCATGGCCTCATCCATATTCTGGAACTCACAGGCTCCTCCGATGTGTCTCAGGGTGACTACAAAATCTGCAACGGTTTCATCATCTCTTTGGTCTCTCTTGTAGAACTCGTGTCTTTTTATCAAGTTGGAGACCACAGGTGCGTAATGTGCTCGGAGCATTCTGTTCAGCTCGGGCCAAGTCATCTGTTTGATGTCTTTTGGTTTGGCTAGTGCCTTCGGCATTTTAAAGACAGCCGGACCACAGTGTGTAAGACGGCCCTCTTCCTTTGGTCAGATATCTCTTGCAGCTCGTTGCTTTCTAAAAATATAAGAAAGCGGTCGATATATGACTCCCAATCCTCCTCATCAGGATTGAATGGTACGGGTGGTGCATTGTTACTGGTCATCTCTCTTGCTTGGTTCAGATTGCCACGTGCTTCGGTCTCGCTCTTCTACGACGATCCCACCTTCGTCGCCAGTGTTCTGTCCGGAAATAAAATGCGTGAGACCAGGTTCCAACAAGAAACTCTTTACCGGGTTCCAACAAGAAACTCTTTATTCAATTCAGTAAGCAATGGTAATGGAACAACAGCCCAAGCCGCGGCAGCCCTTTATGTTGCGGCTTGCTCGCGGCTTGTGGCCAATGACACCACTTTAAGTGTTCCCACCATCTGGCGGGCTAATCGGACTGGTTCTCTAATGGCCAATCCGAGAACGGCCTTTTCGGCCAATCAGAATAGGGAACTTGGAGCCTACCAAGTTCCATACATAACAATCCGTAATAAAGAGAAACACAGAGAAAGGGAGGGAGGGAGAGAGAAACAGGCACAGACATTCAAAGAATAAATTGTCTTGGAGTCTGAACCAAAAGCGTGGCATAACATCTTCGTTTCAAAATCTGTGCTTGCTTGGTGGAAATAGATAGTTTTCACTGGAGAGGAGAGGAAGCCAAGACTGTTAGCGTGGTTGCCAATGCTTGAGATGCAATTAGCAAGGTCCTCTCCCTGACTCCTCTCTCAAAAAAAAGTAAATGGCTGGCAAGTATTGAGAATAGTCAGGCAATAGCATATGACATTACATTACAGAAGATGCTGCTTATGTCTTCCTTCATATCTATCTACATGCCAGTTAATAAAAATGATCTTCTTAAGCAGTAGATGAAAGATTATATTATGTAAAATGCCAAATTGTGTCTATGAAATAAAAGTCAAATGTATTTGTGAGAAAGGTTAGACCCTCATTTTCCCAGACTGCAAGACTGCTATTATGAATAATAAGTTTCCGTTCTTTTTAATGTACATAATTCAACTTTTGAAGAAATGCTTCTGCATGGAGAAGGGGAAAAAAAAGGCATATTTACATCTTTTGCCATCAGAAAAACACTCTTCAGTAACATAATAAAAGTGGGTTTTCTTTTTTGGCAAATCCATATGTGGAGTCAAAATGGAAATATTATCTCTATTTTATTTACAGTACTCAGTCCAAAGAAGGTTTGCAGGTAGGCTATACTTATTTTCCTATTATGCAAAAATTTTCTAAGCATGTTTACTGAATATCACTAAGGAGACTTCAGGATATGGCTAAATTTTAATGGACTGTATTTAGTCTCCTGGAAATCTTAATTAGTGAACATACAGTGCTTATTTTTCACTATAACGAGCTCTAAGAATTGTGGGAAAGAAAGAAAACAAATTGCTTTACCAATTCATCAACAAATCAGTCTGAAAAATGGGACATTTAGTCTTTCTGGCTAAGACATTAGATTCTACTTTTAAAGAGATTCCATGTCCTTTTTTTAGACAACAAAACATTATTTAATTAGTACACTAAATATTCTATGATACTGAAATAACAGTTCAAACAATAAAACACAAGAAGTGTTCATTTATCCCTAATGCTGCTGTGTAGTTTTCAGCAAAAATGCTGAATTGAATAGTGGATTCCAAGACCCTGGATTCTCTATGTTTGTCAAAGCAAAACTGAAAGATATACAGAAGTTGGGTGAGATGCTGAGATTCAAAAACTCAATAGTACAACTGGGATAGGGATTTTTAAACTAAAGCACTCAAAACTGAGATGAACAATTTAATGTCCTCCACAATTCCTATAATTCCTTGGCATTGACTATATTGGCAATGGCTAATGGAAATTGAAATACAAAACCTCAGGAAAATACCAAGAATAGGTATGACTTCTTGTCCCAAATGTCCTTTTTTCAAAAGGCAACTGGATTTTCTGGTTTTTCTTTGAAGACATTTCACTTCTCATTCAAGAAGCTCCTTCACCTCTGACTGGACAGTGGGGAATGTGAGGATTTATACTTCTTGTGGACAGCTGATCATTTGCATTATTTTAGCAAGTCATTAAGGCCACCTGGAGGTTTATCTGTGTCACCAGGGTCACCTGAGTAGTGCAAATGGGTGTGGAGCTTTCTTGGAACTGTCGAAAGGACTGTTGTAGACTGGAGATCGATGATATTATATCCCTCCCCCTCTGTTGAGAGAGGACTGTTTAATTTTGACACAGATTGTGTTTTATCCTTGGGATGGACAAGCTTCTGCCTTAGTATTGCCTTGGGTTTGAAGTGAGCACATATATTGTGTTGGCTGAAGATCCTCCTGAGCTTTTCCAATGTTCCTGCAATGTATGGAATGACAACATTGCTTCGTTTATTGTTCATTTCATTGTCTGTTATGAAGGAGCTCCTGTCTCTTTTGAGATTTGATGAAGATCCACTTGGAATAGCCACACATTCTGAGGATTTCCTTCTTGGATGACTTCTTGACAAGAATTCATTTCTGACCTTTGTCTCCTGAATTCTGTTTTATATACGGATTTGATTTCAATGATGAATCAATGAAATACTCCATCTAACAAGGATTTCAGCAGATCTCTACAATATAGCTTTTAATTTGCCCATTTTTGTTTCTTCTTCCCCTGTCTTAAAATAAATTTGAAAAAGCAGTAGATCACCTATGTGGCTGGAATGGAAGGAAATTCATTTTTTTCCATGTCATCTATTACAGGGGTCACCAACCTTTTGGACCTCAGGGACTACTAAACTCATAATTTTAAATCCCGTAGACCACTAATATGAATTTTGACTGATGGTGGCTTGCTGACGTTGGTGGGAAAGTCGGCTCCATATTCCAGAGCTACAGTAGTAACAGGACTGGCCCTGTGGTCATCCCAGATCAACTGCTCTGCATCTGGGTGCACTAGCCTGCCATGGACTGGAAGAGCTGCTCCAGGATGTCCAAAGGGCCAGTCTTGTGACTACTGCAGCTCTGGAATATGGGACTGACTTTCCCACCAACATCAACAAGCCATCCCAGGGTGGATTTCCCTCCCACACCATTGGTCTTACCTTTCAGTTCCAGCTTACGTGGCTCTACTCAAGATGTGATGACCCATAATCTCTCAAAATAACCCAAAACCTAAAATATATATTAAAGTCCAGTAAGGCCTTCAACTTAACTTCACTGTTTTATTTGGCATAGTTTAAAGTCACAAAAGTAACTAATGAGGCAAACAGAAAACCAAAACAAATCTCATTGATGAGAGTTCCGAAGCAAGCCAAGATAACTAATCATAAACTCCAGGAAAATAACTGAGAAAAGTCCATGGGAAGAATGCCAACAAAGATAAACCTCTTTCAAGGTGAACACTAAAATTGACTCCTGCAAATTCTAACTATGCAGTCGCAAACTTATATACATAGCTCTCACCTGAAAGCCACTAGGAGGATCATGGTAATCTTTTCTTGAATAGACTTCACTTTTCCTTGATCCTCTCCTCCCTGTGTGACCTTGGATGGATAGGGGATGGGCCTGGATCCTCCTCTGACTGCTCAGCCAGACCCTGCCCTTCCTCAGCCTCCTCCACCACCTCTGGAGCCACACTCCCACTCCCTGCTGGCTGTTCCTCCTCTTCCTCAGAGTCAGTCTCCACCAGGGGCATGATACAAGATAAGGTTTGTGCTCGTCTGAAGAGTGGGGCCAACAGATAGGCAGACAATTTGGGCGGCACAACCTTGTGTTCCCGTGCAGCTCAGATTAATTGCTTTGGGGGGAGTGCTTTGGGGAGGGACATTTCTCTGTGGACCACCAAAATTTTCTCATGGACCACCAGTGGTCCCCAGCCCACTGGTTGATGACCACTGGTCTACTGTACCTGGCTACAGGGCTTTTGTTAACTTTTAAAATGAGATTCAGGGTGATGGCAATTTACCATTAAGTTGGTACAGACTCTTTAACAACTTCATAGATTTTCTCCAGAATAATCTGCCCTCAGCCTCGTTCTTCAAATTTTCTAAATGAATCCCCATTGTTGCTAAAATTGAGTCCCTCCATTTTGCTGCTCTTAGGAGGAATGAAATCAAGAAAAGAGGACCAGGGTTTTTTAAAGAACAAAATATTTTCCTCTCACCATTAACTTGTAGGTTTAAAGAAGCTGTAACTATTCTTTTTAAAATAGAATGTTATGTGATGGGGGGGGGGGGCGGAAACCACACAGGAAAAGTAATTGAAGCACTGAAGCTTTAGATTAATTCCTGTATGTTTTAATTACCTATCTTGGCTCCTGAAATTTTAAGTTATTTTACACATATTTTCATAGTTCAGTAGCAATGAGTCCTACAAACATTTAAAAAATGCTATTCACAGGAAGAAGAGTTTACAGGAAAAGCATTGTGACTAGAATAAACTTGGAAAATCAATGTGCAAATCTCCACTTGACCATAAAGCTCATTTGGTGAATTAGGGCAACTTATTGTCTCTTTGGCCAGCGCCCTTGCAGAATTGATGCTGTGACTTCATAAAGTAAGTGGTGACCCCATGCTTGCTATCTGCAAAGTAGTAGTTTTTACATGAAAAAAGCAAGAATACATTATAATAAAGATGTAAATATAACAAATAAATAATTATTGTATTTAACTTACTTTTCTTCAAAATCAAACTGTCTATAATTAAAATTTAGTCCAAAGTGACATAACAGCAGCTAAACAACAAAGTTATACACTTTTTACTCAACCAGCACTCAATCAACCACTGAATTTTTATCTTCCTATCATTATATTTCCTCCACTGTGTGTATAAAGCAATCATTGTGTAGTTAGTAGGAATTATGTATTTTGAATAATGAATTGAATGCTCTAATTAAAAGTTTTGCACAGTATTTTAATAAACTCTGAGGTGCAGGAATTTTTTTTTTTTTCAATCGAGTCAATTCTATGTCTCTGCTCTTGCCACGTAAAAATTAGTCCTTCTGGTATCAGCCATCTGTAGTTCACTTCATTTTCCAGTAGCATTTTGGTCAAAAATCGATATTCTCTTCTCATCTCTCTCACTCTTCTAGGTATTTGTTTTAAAACTACAATCTCTTTGTTTTTATATTTCAATGCTTTTTCTCTTGCCACTTGTAATATTTGTGTTCTGATGGATTTTTTAGTAAATCTAATATGTACTTCCTTTGGTAGTTTATTTCTCATCGCATATCTTGTATAAACTCGGTATATCTCATCTACTCCATCCATCATTTTTTCCTCAGTAATTTCCAGAAGATCTGCCAATATTTCTATCATTATCACAGCCAAGTTTTCTCCTTTTTCCTCTTCTATATTTTGAAATCTAAGATAAAATTCTGATCTTTCCATCTCCCACCTCAACATCCCATTTTTTTCTTGTTCTATCACTGTTAATCTAGTGTCAATATTTCCAATCTTCTCATCTCTTTGTTTTCCTTCTTCCTCAATTTTTTGGAATCTCTCCTCATACTTTCCCATCATTTGTTTAAAATTTTCATCAGATTTCTCTATTTTTTTGTCCATGGTATCTATTTTTATCTTAATATCTTGAATTCCTTGCATAATCATCTGTAAATTTACTTTTTCTTGTTCCTTATCTTGCTTCAACATTGTCTGAATTGAAAGTTGTCCTTCAAGTGGTGGGGAAGCAGAGTTAGAAGCAAAGACGCCGAATGGTTTTGGCTTCCTGCTCATTTTAATATTTCCAAGTCTTCAAGCTCTCTTTGACTTTAAATCCAACTGGTATAGTAACCAAATATAGTCCAAAAAATCAAAAAGAAAAAGAAAAAAATCCAATAGTAAAAAGCCCAAAACCAAAAAAGAAAAAAGGAAAAAGGAAAAAGAAAGGTCTTCAGGTTCTTCTAGACCCTAATCCAAATTAAAATAGATGGAAGAAGCAAAGAAAGAGAAGAAAAAAGAAAAAACTCTGAGGCTTTCCCTTTAAAATAAAAAGCAAGGATGCTAGAGTTAAAATTAACCAAAAAGGCTGGCCTGCACTTTATTTCTTTATCCAAGGCTCTTATTATGACTGTCTTCTCCAGCAGCTTCAAAGCCAAACCTCAAATGTTGAAATATTGATAAGAGTCCAAGAGAGCACCTGTAATAATATTTTACTGTATTCTCCCTCTATCTTATCACATTAAAATGTCCTTGAAAAGAAGTGCTTTTCTCCCCAATTCAAATAAAATATTTTCAAGCCTCTAGTTGGCAGTGTTACAGCATCTCTAAATACTCTTTCCCCCCCCAGCCAAAAGAAAAAATGTTTATAAAGAACTCAAACAAAAAAAAAAGATAGTCAAAGGGAGCCTCTATCCTAAAAAGAAAGTTAAAAAGATAAAAAATAAAAATCAAGTGAAAAATAAATATATATATAAGAGAAAATTCAATCCGGTTACCTACAAAGTCACCTTAAAGTCCTCAAAGAAAATAAGAAAAAAAAAAAATCCAAGTCTCAATTTGACATCACTTAAACGCCGCTCAACCCAGGTTCAGTCAAAAGAAAAATAAAGTCACAGATTTCTTCTTTGTTCAGGATGTCCTTTCAAGTCTTAATCAATTTATAATGCAAAAGAATTTCTCACCCAACCGATACACGCTCATTTAAATCCCTTTCTTTCCGGAGTTGTCCCGACTTCAGCAGCTTTAGAGGCTGCCTTTCTGCTTCCAGCAAAAGGGCTTCTCCCGGATCAAACCAGAGATTTTGCGATGTCTCTGGGATCCTGGGACTGTGCCCTTCACAATCCCCGTCTCTACGGGACGGTTTAAGTCCGTTAGAACCGACCAGAGGCAAAAATATCAGCTGAGATCTCAGAGCCCCGAGATCGCAGCTGTAACACCGAGACGTAGCTCCGCCTTCTCCGAGGTGCAGGAATTTTTTGAGGAGGATAATGATTTCTAGGACTAATTTATTGGCATCTAAAAAGTAAATTGGTATTAAGCTTTAACTGTAGGCTTTTGATACTTGTCAAATTGAGTAAATATGGCATGGTCTTGCCATAGCTGTAGTAGATGTCCTTGACAAGAATGAAACCTAACAAACATTGCAATAAAACTAAAAGGAAGATTTCCAGGCATTAACTCTCTTTTTCACTGTCTCTTGAAATACAGCATGGAGATTTTCATCTTAAACATAATGTAAATATTATTTCAATGCAATTTTATTTTTAATACAGAGACTCTGATGATTTGATATCTTGCATTCCAGCTAAGTCCTTTCTCCTTACCTTTATCATTGCTACCATCTGGGTAACATCTCCAAAAGAAAGTTAAATGAATAACAAATGCAGTACCACTAAAGAAAGTCCAATCAATAGAGGTATCTTGGGTGTCATCCAAGTAGAGCCAAATGGTTGGCAACAGGTCCACGTATGCTGAATGCAGACCCCTGTAGAAAATATACAGATATAAACCAACTATTATTTTCCATTTCTGTGGATTTTAAAGAATTCACATGTAGTTAATAGGCAGATACATTTCTCAAATAATTTAATGGAATGAACTTCATTAATACTTGTATTTAGACTGCCTAACTGAACTAAACTTAACATTAACTTCTAAAAGATAATATTGATAGTGCCATCTTAAAGAAAATTTTCTACAACTTTAAACCTTGACTCTTCTCTATGAAATGTATCTGATCTCCTTGCTGCAAGGTAACATTAACTGTGGTCCTCAAAGCCTTGGATATGGCTGAAAGCTCTTCTTAAAGCCCATGTCACACTGCCCAACGGATGCAAAAAGGACACAACGGACGAGCAAAATGTTCCATCCGTTGTTATCCACTCTCAAAAAGGGCAAAAATTTGCATAACCGGAGCAGATAACACGGACGGGGGGAGGACGCAGGGCGGATGGAAAGCGGATGCGGAACGGAAGCCCAGCGGATGGAAGCGGATGGGAGCGGATGGGAGCGGATGGCGCATCCGCTAGGCTTCCGGGGGACCTCAGCAAAGCGGACGCGGAACGGATACAGCAGATGCAGAACGGACACCGAACGGATGAAGCGGATGCACAGCAGAAGCCTAGCGGATGCAGAGCGGAAGCCGAACGGATGTCTGGCGTTAATTGCGCATGCGGGGGGGATGCATTGCATCAGCCGTGCGGATATAACGGAAGCAGCTCAGAAGCAGGTCGCCATTCAGAGGAAAGACCTGTTGCCGGACGGATTGGCTGCCTTGCCTGTCCTGCCTGCATGTCTGCCTGCAAGCCTTGCTGCCAGCCTTGCTGCCTGCCTTCCTGCCAGCCTTGGTTCATGTCTGCCTGCCAGCCTTGGTGCCTGCCTGCCTGCATGCAAGCCTTCCTGCCAGCCTTGGTGCCTGCCTTGGTGCCAGCCTTCCTGCCAGCCTTGGTGCTTGCCTGCCTGCATGCCTTCCTGCCAGCCTTGCTGTCTGCCTGCCTGCCAGCCTTGGTGCCTGCCTGCCAGCCTTCCTGCCAGGCTTGGTGCCAGCCTCACTGCCAGCCTTGCTGCCAGCCTTGGTTCCTGCCAGCCTCCCTGCCAGCCAGCAACCCCACAACCATGCGGAAGCACAGCAAGCCTCAGCCATCTGCTGCCAGCCCTTGCAAGAGGGACAGGGCTACCATCCTGCCCCCTGGCCCTCACTCTGGTTCTGCTGGGGCTTCTGCAGCACGGGCTCGCTCTTCTGGGGCTGGGGCTTCTGCTGCTTCTGCTTCTGGAGGAGCTGATGAAAAGCACTCCAGCACCAGCCACCTACACAGCACCTGGACCCTTCACCCCTGAGACTGAGCGACCAAGCTTGTTGTTAATAAACTCTATTTATGATTCACACACTTGCTTCGTTTCTTTTTTTAAGTAAAGTCTTGGTGGAAACTTTTAGAAATGGTTTAAGCCTTTGCATGCTTGTGGGATGGGTAAGGATAGCTTTGCGATGGGTTAGGATACCTGTGCGATGGGTAATAGCTGTGGGATGGGTTAGGATAGCAGTGGGATAGATAAGCCTCCAGTGCAAGCATAGTGGGACTGTATGGTCCACCCTCCCAGGTGCCACACCTATGGCCCTTTATTATCAATAATAATGTAATAATTATCCACACATGTCAACATAAACACAACTCTTTATTAAACACTCTGTTCATTGTAGGCCAACCAAACATACATGGCCCAATCTCATCCGTGTGATGAGACAGGCTGAAGGAAGCATCCATTAAGCATCTAACATCCTGTCTTGCCACTCCACTGCTCCAGCTGGGGAGTTGCACCAGTGTTTCAGGAGGTTGCGCTGCTTCTTCGCTTCATGTGAGGCTCTGTTGGGGCCTTGCACATCCTCAGTGTCGATCAGGTTTTGCCCTTGCCTCCATTCCCCAGGCTCCATGTCCCCATTGCCTTGTTGGAGGTCCACAAGCCTGTTCTGCAAGACTGGGTAGCGGGTGCACATGAGATTGTGCAGGATGCAGCAAGCTTCCATGATCCTCCTCACGGTCTCTGGGCAATGCTGCATGGTGGTGAGAAGTACCTGGAACCTGTTGGCCAGGATGCCAAAGGTGTTCTCCACCACTCGCCTTGCCCTGGACAGCCTGTAGTTGAAGATCCTCTCTTCACAGGTGAGGAGTCTGGAGGTGTAGGGCTTCATGAGGTAGGTTGTGAGGGAGAAGGTGTCATCCCCCACGATGACACATCTTGTGTGTCGTTGGGCACATCTTGTGTGTCGTTGGGCTGGGGTTCTGGATCTGGGAAGCCCACGATGAGGTTGCCTTCCAGCTTCTCCTTGAGGTGACTGGCGTTGTATACCTGGGCATCTGAAGATGAGCTGTTACCTGAAGCATCGATGTACATGAACTTGTAGTCAGCATCGACCATGGCGAAGATGATGATGCTGAAGAAGCCCTTGGAGTTGAAATAAGTGGACCCTGAGTTGGGTGGAGCTTTGCAGGCCACGTGCTTGCCATCTATGGCTCCAACGGTGTGGGGGAAGTTCCACTTCTGATACCACTGCTCTGCAACTTTCTTCCATCCTTCTTCAGTGGAGGGGCACTGGAGGAGCTCCTCCTTGTATTCTTCGATGATGGCCTGCACCACTTCTCTGACCACAATGCTGATGGTGTTGGATGGCACCCTCCAGCCGTACTGCATGCTCCTGTAGGAGGTCCCTGAGGCCAGGTGGCGCAGAGTGAGTGCCACCTTGAGCCCAGGTTCCAGGCTGGGCTGGAAGTTGGTGTTTACCTTGGTCAACCTGGGTGTCAGCCACTGCACAACTTCATCAAACATGGCTGGAGGCATCCTCATGAAGTTCTGGAATGCCCGAGTGTCTTCGTTCCCGAGCTCCACCATCAGCTTGTTGTACAGTCTGTCCTCTGCTCTTTTGGCAAACCATCTTCGGACCCAGACTCTTTTTGGCTACCTCTTTTTCTTCTCGCAGTAGAGTTCACAGAGCCTGCAGATGGCTTTGCACTGTTGCAGAACGATGGTGGCTGTCGAAAGGACTTTGTTACAATCCACGGTGGACATGACTGGATGCTGTGGAAGAGGAAGAGCCAGATGAAGGCTGCAGAGGTCTGCACCGCTAGGCTGCTGTTCTGAAAGTGAGATGCAGATGAGTTGCTCCCCCTTTTTATAGAAAATATAGGTTTTCCGCTAGGCATCCTCTAGGCATCCTCTAGGCATCCTGTAGACATCCTTAATATCCGAGATAGGTCCCCTCTGCAAATGTTTTTTCCATTTTAAACACTTTGTTTCCATGCTGCATCTGCTAGGCATCCATTCTGCATGTGTTCTGTGCCCGTTCCGCTTCCTCCCTATGTCCAGGCGGATGGAGTTGCGCGGATGCCTAGCGGATGCCTAGCGGATGCGTTGCGGATGCAGAACGGACGAACTGGATATATTTTCCGCGCAAAAGTTTTGGGCAGCCCAAAACTTTTGGAGCGGATGAAATGTCTATAAACGGATGCTGGACGGATAGAGAGGAAGCAAAACGGAGGCAGTGAGTACATCGCATTTTCCAACGGATGGCAAGCTTTTTTGTCCGTTTTATATCCTCTTTGCATCCATTGGTTCAGTGTGACATGGGCTTTCATTATCTTTTCAAAGACAACAATTATGAAATACATCCTAACTAGTCATATTGGTAGCTTCAGGAAGCAGCAGCCCTGGGTGGACTTGTCTGAGCTCAGAAGCTAGGTAGGACCAGGTTCTTCATACTGGAAGAAAGAAATGGAAAACCACTTCTGCACTGAGGATGAGAAACTGCTTAGGCATCCCCAAAAACCTGCCAAGATTTAAGATTAAATCAGAAAAGACTTGACTTTGCTCAATCATATTATTTTGTTAATTAACACAATATAATCAAATTTAGAGATTGCCCACCTCCAAAAATTGCTGTCTATCAAATAAGATTGAACAGAATGCTTATGTCCCAAATTTCTTGAAACAATAGAACCTAAGAAGCATGTATTTTTTGTGCAGCACCTGCCCTTTGGAATAGTACCCCACGAGGAGATCCATATGGCTCCTAGGAACTGTTTTGTCAGGCCTTGAATAAGGTGGCTATTAGACTTCTGTAGATTGTTTTTCTTGTTGTGTATTTCTTCTTCTGGATATACATGTTTTTATGATGATCTAAATATCAATTTTTATCATTTCTTACATGTGCTGTCCAGAGTATTTGAAAACTGAACAGCCACTAAATAACATAACACTACATATACAGTCTATGTACCATCAGACATACATACATACATGATGTACCATCAGATTGTTTTTGACTCATGGCAACCACAGACAGATATTTTTTCCTTGACAATCTTTTCCTAACCTATAATGGAATCCATCTACCTTACTACTGTCATCTTCTCTTTCCCACAAACATACATACACATTAAAATGTGACTTCAACTCAAAAAAGGCTATGCACATCTAATATAAAGTGGTCTGAAGTGTGCAAGCAGAAAATAATAATACTAATGCCTGGATATCATTTAATGTTTTTAAATTATTATGTCTGGAAATTCTAATAGCTTTATATGTTTGGGTTTTTTTCAACCAGAAAAAATAACTGAATTAAATTAATATGGAAGTAGAATATATATTTTATGATATTTTTCCTCCATTCTCTTTCAGCATAACAAAATAAACAGACCTTCAAAACATTAATTTTAAAAACTGGTTTCAGAAACCAAAATTAAGTTTATACAAAACAAAACCAAATAAAAATTATCAAAGTCAAAGGCTGTCTCTTATCATGACATGTGATTCTTGTTACATATTTCACTTTCTATTTCAGCTTGTGCTTTCAAAAATAGGATACAATTTCCACTTCTCACGCAGCTTCCTTGTATATGAACATTCCTGATTTTTTTTCAAAGTTATATTAGAATTCTTTATTGATGAAGTATGATTGGACACACAAGGAATTTGTCTCCAGTACATAAGCTCATAAGCTAAGAGTGCATACAAGCAACAAGTGATTAAATCATGATCATCATCATAAAATATATTCATCATAAATCATAAGACACAATACTCAATGATAGTCATGGGATTCTAAATAAGCAATCAGCATAAATTATACGAGGATAACAATTAATATAAATCATAAGAAACAAGCAACAAAATTATAGTCATAAGAAGATGAGGAAATAGGTAAGAGAAAAGATGAGAAAGATAATAGTATCTGACAAGAATAATTCTATATATACAAGTATATATAAATACTGCGCTTTCACAATTAGGTCTTGTTTGGTCTAGTATTAAAATCAGTACATAAAAGTCTCACTTTAATGTTTTTCATGCCACACAACTTCTACTGACTGGGTCACCTCGTGAGTTTATGTGATACACTTCTACCATTTTTGTAATTAGAATTATGGACAGTTTTCCATATCTTACTTTCTCTAAGAAGCTTAAATCAATATTTATGTTGAGATTGGTTCCCTTGCACTTCATTTGTCAAGGCCTAGCACTTTTTGGCTTTGCAGATTTAATCAGCAAAATCTGGGGGGGGGGGAGATTTTTAGCCCTCAAAGGGAGAGAAAAC
Source organism: Laticauda colubrina (assembly GCA_015471245.1). Lineage (NCBI taxonomy): Eukaryota > Metazoa > Chordata > Lepidosauria > Squamata > Elapidae > Laticauda > Laticauda colubrina. The sequence goes on from BLBF01000005.1 coordinate 18,268,913, forward strand.
ATTAGTTGTACTTTGCTCTTCTTGCACCTGTCAGAAAATAGGAAAAACTCTGATTTATATAGTCAGTTCCAACACTCTTTCCTTGCTTTTGCCTAATTCATTTTTTCTCAGCACTGCATGAGCAACCACAATCCTGTGGCAGCCCAGCATAAAAACATATTTGCTTATACTATAGATTCTGTTTGCATAAAATATTATTTGGACTGTGCAGTCACAGTAAAGCTTATTTAAGGTCAGTCCAGTAACATCTCAGTGCATTGCTGCCCACTTTCATTTTCCTGCCAGCATTGCAGTGCAAATAAAGTCAGGGTTATTTTTCCACTTCAAGTACTAGCCAAGCCTTTCCAAGTTCCCACCAAGTCTCATAGGTTGGAACAAGTTCTAGAGCTTCTTGCAGAACCCTTTTCTCTCACAAAAAGACAAGAGCCCATTTTTCAAAATGCTGCTTTTTCTACACTGCATATTTCATAGACAGATATTCTAGCTAATCAGACAGAAATTAATTTATAACTTCTCAAGCTTAAACTACAATTTAGCTTCATAGTTCCTGATCATATTCATGGATCTGCCACAATGAAGGATTCTCTGCTTCTTTTTCCTAGATTAAATACCTTTTCTGTGCTTGGTCCTTGATCTTAATCAGTATCCATTCACTGCAATTATTTCACAAGAGAAGCTAGATCTACTGTGTTTTAACATGGGAGGCTTTTGGCACAGAAATTATTTTCCCTCCCCTATCTCACCATATCAAATTCCTTAAACCTAAAGGACAATTTCATGTAACTTATTAAAGTTGCTGAGAGTAGATGTTTTACATTAATTGATAAATGCAATGTAAAAATGACTTTTCAGCATACAAAACTCCTCTAGGCAGCAAAACCAAAATATATTGAAAGAAAGAAATATATTTCTTTCAAAATATATTTAACTGAAATAAAAATTTACCAATGACAAACAAATTTCTCCCCCCCCCCCAAAAAAAATGTTAAATCTAGATACTATTAAGTTCCTATAAAAATTCAATTTGAAACAAGATAATTGGAAGCACATAAATCTTTCAAGTTTTCATAAAGTCCTACTGGGGTGGGAATTAAGGAAGATTGACTGCTATTTTTTGAGCAATATGGGTACCTTACCAAAAAGTGTCTGTCCCTTATGATTGTCAATCTGGTTGTTTTCAGTGGTGGGCAAACAAACAACCATCTGTTGCAGATTTTGAAGTGAGGGCAGGTGGAAGTGGTCCTTGGAGTAACTTAGCATTCCTAAAGTCATGCATAGATTTTAAAGCTAAAACTAGGACTTTAAATGAAATGTTCAGAAATGCATGGAATATATCACTTGTGTGACTAGTATAATATAGGTATTATCTGATCCAGTTGCTTAAATCTTAGCCATATTAAATCAGATGTAATTGTCAAAGGCCACATATTGTAGATCCATTGAAAAAGCTCAGCTTGTGTGTAAATGTTGCACAGATAAAGTTGTATTATCCTTTCAATATACTGTGTGTGCTCCCAAGAATACAAAACTGGTGCCCAGACATGTACCAGCTTAAACTACTATCAACCTCTTTCAATAAAATCAGGGTAGAATTGGGTAAGATATTACCCATTTTCTTCTCATTGTGAGGACTGATAAGTGAAACTCATCATTTCATAGTGTGAATTTACTCATTCCAAAGATTGTGACATATAAAAAAGCACAATTGTAAAGCAGATAGTGAATGGACTACCAACTAAAGTGAGATGTCCTCATATGAAATGATGTAACACTCCATTTTCTCAACTGTTCATATTTTTCTGTGCTACCATGATTAGGAACTATTTTAAGAACATGTGGACTTAGTAATATTTATAATGGTGGTTTCCATCAGACCAAAATAAAACTTATAGCAAAATGAGTTGTCTGTGGCTATTTTGATAAATTGATCCTTGAAAGACAAGGGTTCATCTCAGGGGCATCTGCTTCAGGGCAGGGCTAAAGAAAGACAACATGGAATCCATAACTGTATGACTAAAGTCCTGCCCATTTTTACATGTAATACACAAAGAAAAGGGGCAAACCTTTAAGCACATTGTCACAGTTGCTATCTTGACCTTTTGGGAGGGGGAGAGACTCTTCTTTACATTCAGTAATCTTGGTTTTTACTTGCACACACCCCTGAATTTGAGAAAAATGATGAAAACCAGGAGTTCATGGCAGAACTTAGCAAATGCAAAGCAGAAAGCAAATGGAAAATTTTATTAAGCAGAATATGGCATAAACTATTCTTAAAGAGAAATTTGTTCACGATTACTCAAGCTTTAACTAATCACATAAACTGGCAATTCGAAGCTGCTGTCCTGCCCTTGAAATACATGTAAAAGCAATAGGATAATTGATGGAAAGCATGCACTTATAACTGATTTGAGGATCTGAGTCCAAATGCTGATTGAAGATCCTCTTTAGTTTACTACCCTGCTGGAGATTTTCCTGAAATATTCAGTTTATTGTTGGGGGGGACTTATATGCATATTTCAATAAGACTGAACTTCCCTAGTGTTTGAAACAATCCATTATTTATCCCAGAACCTCTGGAATTTCCACTATAGGAGCCATAAGCCTCAATAGGGAGAAGATACGGATTGACAATCTGAGGTCAAAATCAGTATAAGGTACAGGGCCAATATTAGACAAATAAAATGTGCCAGCAATGGTCAAAAATTATGGCTATTCACATCAAGCTTAAAATACAATGTACACAGTTATTCCAAAACAGATTACTCCAATATCTCATTTAACTCAGACAAAGGTAAATATAGAAGAAACTCTTTGCTTGCAGAGAACACTGCTCATTGAAGCTGATTGCAGGAAGAGGGATATGAAGGACTATAAACTCTTTCTAGTAGATGGTATATCCAAATATACAACTCTTCTCTAGGTGTTGTTTGAAGCAGATTGGCATATATTTACCTTTTTACACTTTAGCTCTGGATTTGATGGCACAACACTGCCATGGTCTTCAAAAGCTTGTTATTGGGTTAGCATCAGATTCCAGGGGAAATTAGTTTTACTACATTTTCTGAGCTAGTTGGTGGCTTCTTGGACCAAACTTCTTAGCCTTTTTCTTTTTCTTTTACTTCTCTAATATCTCCTTGGAGGAAATTTCATGGGAGGGTGAATAATAATTCAATGAATACCTACAATTGTATGTGCCAAGTTCTGTGAACTTTCTGATTTTGCTTTATGCATTTGCTTCAATACAATTTAAGACAGATGTTATTTTACAATGTACTTTTTTTTTTTTTTTACAAAACTGGCATAACCAAGTGAAATACCAATTTCCTGTAATATTTGCATTTCTAAGAATGCCTCGAGAATACATGAAAGGACCCCCAAAATGTTCACTGAAAATAAAAATGGAAGAAGAATACAACTCCTGTGAAGCATTTCTGAGCTTCAGAGAAAAAAGATAATGTCAGGCATAGTCCGACTTGGGAACTTAGGAGAAAAAGATCCTAGATTCCATTGGTGAGGTTGAAGGTTTACTTTTACTAAGTTTAAGTGGTTACAACATAAGCAAAGTTGGATCTGAATATTCCTGCACAATGTTCCGGCATTTTCCCCACTTCCCTGGCCCTCCCCCTCATGATCAGTCCATCAGTATCCAATAGTATTTGTTTTAGATGTTTTGGGAATGGATTTGAGGTTTGGGGCTGCATTGGTGGAGTATCACATTCCATTCTCATGATTGGAATCAGCTGATTGGCTGATTCATTCCAGATTGACCCCTCTGGTCCCTGAAACCCTGTCATTCCATTCCTTCCTCCCCTCCCCATTTCTTACTTCCCCAGCCTCTTCTCTCTCCTGTGTTTTATGGCATGATGATAGTGAAGTGAATGTACTGAAGATGGCAGGCCTGACAGATAAATTGAAAGCAGGGAAGGATCAGCAGTCAAGGAGACTGGAAGGAATATATTCTTGGCTCTGCATTCTGAATATATTTTGAATATATTCTTGGCCCACATTCCCTTACCCACCCACATTGGACAGCTAATTGCTTTATTTCTGCTTCAGCTTCAGAATGACACGAATCACAATTCTTCTTTACTATTTGGGTGAACAATTTACACTGGTGAAAATTCTGGCCTTGTCATGCCTCCTGGTCCATTTCCTGCCTCTTGCTTTATGATAAATGAGCAAATATCACTGCAAGTGCCTCTCAGCCCCTTTGACACTTCAGAGAGAGAGTGCCTTGATAGGTTGTCATCTCTCCATCATTGCAAGTCTGAGGTTTATTAAAAGTGAGCAACAGGCAATCAGTGCAATTGGGCCAGGAAATGGTTTGAGTGCCATTTTTGGTCAGCCAGGTGGCTATGATATGAGTCACTGAAAAGTTCATTTTAAAGCAATTTGCATCAAAAGACAAAAATGAGCAGCATTCAAACGTCCAAAGACCCAATTAGTCATTAGCTGTTATTGTCTGAGCCCCACCACAAGGGGGGGGGGGATTAAAAAGGTTATTTTAAATGAGGAAGGCTGAAAGATTATGTGCTTTGTATTAAGAAAGTTTCACATTCAGTTGCTGGGATCTCTAGATAGAGCTTAGTTCCCTGTCTGAAACCGTGAAGAGTAGCTGCCAGTCACCACAGACAATGCTGTGTTATATCATATAATGATCTGATCCAGAACAAGGTAACCAGCTATAATTCTAACAGGAATCCTAGCTGATTCTCTGCTAGCTATTATAACCAAGCCTTCATTCATGACTACTTTATGTATTTTTTGGTTCCTTTAATGTTCTTGCATCACATCCATGAGTTTATCAAAGAACAGGAAAAACTATGGCTGTTCAAAAACTGTTATGGTTCATCACACAGCCAGAAGTTGAGAGATTTTTATAAACTATCCTTCCCAAGGATATGGGATAGGCAGGTGTTGATATTTGAGGGTGTTAAAGGTATCCTCACAGGAGTAAGCTGTTCTGAATAAAGCGGCAACTGATTGATGGTGATTTTGTCAATGGCAGTGGTGTCAAAGTGGTGCTCCAGTTCTTTTGGGATTGCACATAATAGATACTACCTTTACTTTCTTTTGCCATGGTCATTCTATTTCTATTTTCAGGTCTTTGTATTTTGTCCTCTTCTCCAGTTCTATATCTTCTATTCTGCTATCTCCAGGTATTCCCACGTCCATTGTTCAGACTTTCTTTGTCTTTTTTATTGACAATTGTTAAGTCTGAGGTGAATTATGTGACAGTATTATTATTATTAGAAAAAATCCTTCCCAGCCATGTGTTGAGAAATGCTGGGAATAATAGTTTGGCAATTTTTATAGAGCCAGATTCCCAATTCTTGCCTTATTACATTGCCTATGATTCTTTTTATTAGCCCATTTTAAATAATGACACCATGAAGAGGAATTTTAGAGAGGCCAGAATATTATCAGGCTTCAGATTGTAGCATAAATCATCCTATACCTTTCATTACATACTAAGGGGAAAAAAACAAGTCTACAATGGCAAGCATTTTAGAAAATAATGTCAGTCTCCCAATGAATAAGCTCTGTTAGCAAATTCTAAGTGTACAGTGAAAAATAAGAACTCCCTGGGGATTTTATGGTACAGTGAAATAATTGAGATATCATATGTCCCATGGGTTAGAATCTTAAAATCTATCCATGGAGAAATATTTGTAGATGAGGGTTGGGGTTAGATTGAAAATTGTATAATATTCATTCTATTTTGCATTTGGGGGGAAAAGCCAACAAATCAAACTGAAGACCATCTGGAGATGAAATATAATTTGGAGGACCAACAAAAACATAATTACAACTATTGGCTAGAAATAGCAAGAGAATTTATTAAGAACAGAGTAGGCCAGGAAGAGATCAGAATTCCATTTCAAATTGTACCAAAGTGTGAGAAATAGAGAGATTTCTTCACATTCAGGTTCCACTTGACGATTCAGAAAGACAGAGCATAATTCGTGCAAATTCCCCCAGCAAGGAACCACAGCAGTCCCTTTATTGGTTGCCATTACATTCCCTTTATTGGTTGCCATTAAAAACAAAAACACCCAAATCCACACTTACAGCTTTCCTTGCTTCAAAGGCAAGTATTCAAGTGCTTCCAAGTATCAGAATTTGATTTGAAACCTGATGATACTTCAGACATGAAAGGCGATACATAGGTAACTGCATGGCAAAACAGCAATGTGAAATGATTCTGATGGCAAGATCAGTCTTTCAGTTACCATTAAAAAGGGAGAGAGGAAGAGGAAGTATGTGCTCATTACTCAGTAAACAATTTAGACAAAATTTCTCTACGGTTAAAAACAGAGTTTTAAAGGCAACTGCATCACTACCACCCCAACTTTCATCCTGTACACAACAGGTACTACACCAGCAGCCTTAAAATTTCTAGTCAAAATATTCTGATTTTGTTTATATAGGAAGTTTTTCTTCAATCTTAGTTTAGATTTGGGCTCAGATTTGACATTGACAAGAGGCCATCCCAGCCTCAGAAAGAAGTAAAAGAAGATACATCAATCTTCACAATAACTGAAACAGAAACACATTCATTACAGAAATGGATGTAACTCCCAATCAGCAATGGACAGATTGACTATCAGAACCTTAACATATTATGAATTCAATATTAGAAGTTTTGGATGAAAATATTCTGTTAATTTATTTCTGGACTGCTAATATCTCTTGAGTCTGTTGGTATTGCAAGAAGGAATGAATAGGTGCCACTAAGAAAGGACACATGCCCATAAGTTAAATCTGCATTACAAAGTATCAGTAAAAGCTAAACAGGTGTGAAATCTGTGTTCATGTATTTAATAGAATGATTTACAACTCCCTCAGTAAAATAAATAGGATTTATAGCCAGTGAGAATGTTCGGTGATTTAAACGTAGCTGGAGTCTTCAGAGAAGATATGATAGCATTATATTCCACACATAAAAATTAAACACTAGATTATCTTATGTAGAGAGAACTTTTTTGTGTGTTCATATAGGTGGATTTATTAACTTACATTAATTTAAGGGTAAATGTTCTATAGGCATGAATCCATAGTTTCTAAAACATATATTCTTCATGTCTGTTTCAAGGATATTCTGTAAATGAACCTAATTTTCTAATGGAGACTAATGTTCTAATTCTGAGGAAACAAGATAAAAGTTGATCCATTCCAGAAAGGCTTGAAGAAAGCCTTGGGTAGAATGACTCTGGAACCCAATACAGCTGGAAGAATAGTGGTGAATGGCCTTTGGAATGTCCTGACCCTTTGTTGCATTTTTATTGTTTTTATGTTTTTTACTGTTGCTTTGTGAGCTACCCAGATTTGTGATATCTAAGATAGGTTACTACATAATTTTAATAAATAAATACATTTGGGAACAGAAATAATGGAATTACCATAACAATCACCCTAGTGAAAAGCAGTGGACACCAGTGGTAGTATTCTACTGGTTTGGCCCAGTTCTGCCAAGCCAATAGGGGTGATGAGCAGCAGAGACCAAATTGGTTCTCTCTGCCATTCTGCTGTTGGGCCTGCGTGCCCACCCAGGCTTCCATACTTCTCTTTTTCCTCTGAATTTGAAGTGTAGCGACTTTGGGCAGCACAACAGAGTGCCACGCAGCAGCTGCTGAAGCGACCACGAGAGTGCAGGCTTGCAGGAGGTGAGTTGGAATGTCTTTGTGCCTGTGCAAACACCTCTGTGCCTGCGCAAAGTGCACATTTGGCACACATGTGCACACAAAGTGTGTGCAAACTTACAAAGTACACTCACCAAGCCATGCCCACCGAACTGGTGGTAAAAATATTTGAATCCCACCACTGGTGGACACATCTAAACATATAAGACAATTAAGATAAACAAGGTGTGGGCAAAAAGACTGGATAACAATAAGCAAAAACTCTTTTTAAATTGATCTTTTCTATAGTGACAGAAATCAGCCTCATGATCAACTAGGCAAATTATGGATCACCCTTGTTGAAAAATGTACCAGTGCTGTATAATCCTTTCTTTCAAATTTATTTTAACAAGGCAGCAGCAGCAGCAGGAAACATTTCAAGAGATAATGCATTGTTGCAGTTCTTCTGTTGAGTTCTTGTCTTGGAGGAACTAGAACCAACTCAAGTAACAAAAGGTATACCAAGGCATAGGTGGGAAAACAAACTTTCAACTCAGCCCACTTGACTGAGATACCAGGATACTTTTCTGCTTTTTTTTTTTTTTTTGAACACCTGATTTTATTTAAATATTCCAGGCAAGTCCAGAATTACAATAGATCACAAAAGTCATGGCATATAGAAAATTAACACTGACTTCTGGTTTTTTTTTTTTCTCAATATATATTTAAAGAATAGGAATAGCCAAAGATGAATTTCTCTTAAACAATTAGGGATATACATAGTTTTAACTTTGATGTGTGATTTAAATAATGTTTCTCAATTTGTCATTTGTTTTAAGGTTTTGAATATTTCATAGTTCTTGGTTAATATTACATACATTTAGAAGTATTTGTATACATTAAAAAATTTAAAAATCACCCCATTTAAGTTTTTTTTTTTTAAGATCAGCAATGAACTTGAATTACACATTCACTTTCTGCATGGCCAAGCAAGAATCCCCAAATTAAGGCAGGTTATCTGATCATAGATCAAACAGAAGGGGATGTCAAGTCTTGGAAGTGGAAGCAAGTGGGCCCATCTCAAGCCCAAGCCATTTAGTAGATTTTAATGCCATCAATCATCTATATTAAATCTCTTTCAAACTTAGTTTGCATGCATTTTTACCACCATTTTTTATCAAATCCCCCCTTTTCAACCACAGCATTGGTTGACAATTATTAGGGGGCCAGTCTTCTGCCCTTTAAGGCATCTTCTCTGAGGAGCTGCTCTGGGATTAAGAAGGAATCACATCTATTCTACTTCTCCATTCAAACTCTGACCTTTCTTTCAGCTCACTAATGAAGGCAACACTTAATATCAATTAGATCGATGTGTGTTTTGACTTGAATAACATTCCAGGTCAATCCAAGAGGAATTGGGTTACAATCAACATCACATAGCACAGAGGCCACTAAGGAGATCTCATTAGATGGTAATGAAATTTTAGATCCAAAACATGACTTCAGCTAAATTTCAACTTGTGGTAGAAGAATAAAGAAATCCATGTTACCATTTGAGACAGTTACCTCAAGAAGCTGCTCAGAGCCATGTAATAATATAAAAGAAAGTGATACTGAAAATCTGATATTTTCTTCTGTATGACTTCTCCTATATAAATTGAAATAATTATTTAACTGGGGCAAACATTACAAATTATCAAGTATGTATTTGGATTTTTCCCCCTTTCCTCCATCAGTAACTGCATGGGTATGAGAGTGTGAAGACATATTTAATTGAAAAGCTATACCACTTGTGTGAAGCTTGCCAAACTAAATGGGTAGAACGAATGTTTTATAGTTTGTTATGATAAAAAATGGCATAATTTTGCATTATTTTATTGCTATTAAGGTTGACTTAGCCTTCCATCCTTCCGAGGTGGGTAAAATGAGGACCCAAAGTGTTGGGGGCAATACGCTGACTCTGTAAACCACTTAGAGAGGGCTGTAAAGCACTATAAAATAGTATATAAGTCTACGTGCTATTGCTATTATAAAAATGGCATTGTCAACCCTAGAGCTGACATAGGTATAGTCATGTTTTAGTGTAGCCATTCCTTATTCTTATTATTTGCTTTTCTAGGCATTCTATTTAGGGGCTTAACACTGGTTCAGGCTGCTACAGCCTGGTAGCAGGAAGCAGGGTTGTAGAGATAAGGGGGATGTTATCTAAATTACATTTTTTCCCAAAGCAACTGAGAATGTGACTGCAGGTGATTGGAGGTGGAGTTTGGAGGCACCATATCAGATGGACTGAGAGCTAATTGGGGAATGTGACTTTGGGGGGTAGTTTTGAAAGTTTGCTCTTTACCGGGTGTAAATCTGGGGTACGGTCAGAGGCAGATTTACACCAAAACCATGCCAATTTGATATATTCCTAATAAAATGGTCTTTGAAGGAATGACCTGCATTGAACTTTTTGTTACTGGGAATGTATTACTTGGGAGCTTGACAGGCATACAGAATATCTGTTGCTATATTAATTAATTAAGTGGAAGATTTATTACATAGACAAAAGCCAGGATAAGCACCAGGGCCAGACAAGGTAACTCTTTGCTTAAAAGTCTGTGCTGACCAATTGACCCCCATCTTCATCCGAATCTTCAATAGATCACTAGAGATGTGCTATGTTCCTTCGTGATTCAAATGCTCTACTATCATCCCAGTGCCAGAGGAGCTCTCCATCAGGGAACTGAATGACTACATACCAGTTGCTCTAACCTCTGTAGTTATGAAAATCTTTGAAAGGCTTGTGCTGTCCCACCTGAAAACCATCACAGATCCACTGCTAAATCTCATGCAGTTTACATACTGAACAAATAGATTGAGAGATCATGCTGTTAATAAGGCTTTGAATCTTCAAATGCCTACACAAGGATTCTTTTTGTAGACTTCAGTTCAGCATTCAATGCCATCATTCCAGACATTCTTCTAAGTAAATTAAAACAACTAGCAGTACTTGAACACACTTGTAAGAGGATCATAAGCTTCCTAACAGACAGGAAGCAGCAGGTGAAGCTAAGCAGAATCAAATCTGATATCTGTACAATTAGCACTCCCCGATATCTGTACAATTAGCACTGCCCCCCCCGCCCCCAGGCTGCGTGCTTTCTCCACTTCTCCCTATATACCAATGACTGCTTCTCAAATGATCCATCTGTTAAAATACTGAAGTTTGCAGATGAGTCATTGGTCATTGGTCATTAGTTTACAGTGATTGGTCTCATTTGAGATAACAGTGAATTCGCATATAGATAGCAGTTTGTACAACTTGTCTCATGATGTAGCGGAACAATCTGGAACTGAACACACTCAAAACCAGAGAAATGATGGTAGAGTTTAGGAGATATCCTATCATGCTACTATTTCTTACAATACTAAACAACACAATATCAACAGTAAAGACCTTCAAATTTCTAGGTTCTATCATATCACAAACCTAAAATGGACAGCTAACATAAAAAATGTCATCAAAAAAACACAACAAAGAATGTTCTCTCTGCACCAAGTCAGAAAACTCAAACTGCCCAAGTAGCTGCTGATACAGTTCTACAAAGGAATTATTGAATCTGTCATCTGCATCTCAATAACTGTCTGGTTTAGTTCTGCAACCCAACAAGAGACACAGACTTCAAAGAGTAATTAAGACTGCAGAAAAAGCAATTACTGCCAGCTTGCCTTCAATCGAAAACCTGTATACTGCACAAGTCAAAAAGTTGGCTGTGAAAATATTTACAGATCCCTCACATCCCGGACATAAACTGTCAACTCCCACCCTCAAAATGATGCTATAGAACACTGCACACCAAAATGACTAGATACAAGGACAGTTTTTCCCCAAATGCCATCACTCTGCTAAACAAATAATTCTCTTGTTAATCTTATCATCATTCCTTATCACCCCTCCTCTCCCACTTGTGACTGTATGACTGTATGACTTTGTTGCTTGTATCCTTATGATCTATATTGACTGTTTCCTCGTATGATTTGATTGCTTATTGTACCTATGACTATTATTAAGTGTTGTACCTTATGATTCTTGATTATTGATAAATGTATCTTTTCTTTTATTACACTGAGAGCATTTTCACCAAGACAAATTCCTACTTGGCCAATAAAGAATTCTATTCTATTCTATTCTGGTGCAAAATTTAAGACTACTAATAATAGAGGTTCTTGTAAAAAAAAGATTGTGAAATGTTGGGGAAAAAACAATTTGCTTCCTATTCCTTTCTCTGATACCTTCTGTATAAATGCCTATTTGACAATGTGACATACACTGTAGAATGGTCTTAAGACAACAAATTGCAAAATGGTAGAAGGAGAGGTAAGTAAAGCATTATGATACCAAGAGTTTGAAGGTTTGCTTTTAATTTTGCACCAGAAATACAAAAGTACAGAAGCAATTGAAGATTGTGATGAATGGTGTAGGTCTGGAGAGACCATGTTCAAACCCTCCTTAATCATTGAAAGCCACAGTGATGTTGTGTCAGTTATCTCCTGAGGCAAATCCAATTCAACAACTGTTGCTATTACAGTAACAAGACAGGACAAAGTGAAGGAAAATCTCCATGTAAACCACCTTGCATTCCTAGGGGAAAGGCAGATTAAAAATGTAATAATATGTGAAAGAAATAATAAAAGATAGTTTGCATATCCATCATTCCCTTAAGTATATTCCCTAATACTATATCCTCTCAAATGTACAGACTTCAATGTACATTTTAACATGGCTGTTCCACAGAGAGAACACAAAGCAAAATACAGTGAATTCTGGAACAATTGCAACATTAAAACTTCAAAATCTCTCTACAAAATTACTGCAGTTGGAAAGCCATACGTTTACTGTGCTTTTATACACGCCTCTTCCCATTTCCTCCTTTATCCCTCCAAAGAGGTTTACACAAACATGTACACATGCACACTTTCAGAAAATATAACTCTTGAATTCAGTCCCCATTGGGTAAAACCTGCTTCAGTTTAGATATATCCAAAATCTGTTACAATAAGGTTGATTAGGATCAGGATTTGGATAAAATCCAAATTTTAAACATCGATGATATGCAACAGACACATTTCACAGAATCTGAACATCTACACAAAACAAACTAGAAACTATTGATGGAAAATCTGGTGCATCCTTTTCCCCTTGGTATGAATATAAAGCTATAGAACAATCACATAAGTCACAAAGTTTATTTTGTTATAATCCTTACAACTCGAAATTAATCAAAATTATTATCTCTGTATTGAAGATTAGGTTTAAATTCTCAAGTGATCTGTTCATCATGCATTCTGATACAAAATAACCTTAATCTGAACCTTCTAGATTAATGTACAGATGTATACCTCACTAATATTCTCCTACAAAATGTGGCTCAAAAATATTGAACTATCTTTTAATATGGAAATATTTCTTAGGTTTTCGCGGGTACTTACATGTGTGCTGTTTAGCTTCCTTCGGGTATTATCCCACGTCATTGTAGTTCTGTTAAAGTTGTAGCAACATTTCAGCAGAATCTCATCTGCCATCCTCAGGCTTCTGTATGGATATGGGTCTTACAGCTCCTGGTTTTAAATTTGAGGCTGGTCCATTCTGATTGGTTGGGAGCCTGGACCTGTGTTCATTGGACTTGGAGTTTGATTGATTGGTGTTCCTGGTTTCTTCTGTCTGTTTTGTGGCTTTGATTGGCTGGCAACACTCTGTTCTTGTGTTGGAGACTTTTAGTGCAGCTTGGCTCCGTGTGAAGGGACGGCTGCTCATCATTAGCAAGCTGCTATTCAAGCCGCGAAAACCTAAGAAAACAAATATCTGACCTCTACGGGGGGGAAATAAACAGCCAGATCAAAAGCTATGAGAAGCTGGAAGTTAAAAGAGCAGGAATACTATGTGACCTAAAATTCCTATGCAGCTGCAGAGACAACAATGTAACACCAACCTGCTTCAAATTAACACTTCATAAGAACACAGCAGCTACCAAACGTATCCTGAAAAGGACAGAGATATCTCTACTCAGAAATGAAGTTCACAGTAAAAGATTCCAATTAGATCAGTTAAACAAAGATTTGCTAGCACTACACCTGGAATTGAGCAGCAAAATCCACCCTCTACTTTGGGATAAGATCAAACAACTTACAACTTGGAGAGCTGAAACTGAAAATACTTATAAAAATGATAAACTCTCAAAAAAACTGAAAAAATTAGAAAATGACAAGAAAATTCCCAATAACCCACCACAACACCTGAAAAAACTAGTATACAACGTTTCCAACAGAGAACTCAACAAAACAGAAACAGATGTCCTATCCAAAGGATTCAATTATGCCATAGCACCCAAAAAAATCCCAACAGAATCCATCATATGTGCAGTAGAATCCAGCCTAACCAAATTAAATACAGATGAAGCTGACACAATAAGACACCAGGTTACTCACATCTTATGCACAACGAAACCACCAAAAAATAATTTGCAAAAAGATGAATTCAGAGCGTTACAAACCCTGAAAAATGATAATAATATCATAATACTCCCAGCAGACAAAGGAAATGCCACAGTAGTAATGGACAGAAAAGATTATGAAACAAAATTGACAGACCTACTCCAAGACTCCACATACAAACCTATAAATACAGACCCAACCACATATCTAGAAAAATCAACCAAGAAGAAAATTATAACCAGCCACATAAGCAAAGAAATCCAACAGACGATCATCCCAAGAGAAAAATCTTCTAGATGCCCCAAATTATACGGCCTCCCAAAAATACACAAAGAAGGCATACCTCTCAGACCCATAGTCAGCTCTATAGGAGCACCATTACAAAACCTAGCTAAATACTTAGCAAAACAACTACAGCCCCATGCTGAAACCGCAGTTTCATATGTACAAAACTCATACCACTTCTTAGAAATGATCAAAGATCTACACGTAGAACAAGAAGATCTGCTTGTAAGTTTCAATGTGGTTTCACTATTCACTCAAGTCCCAATAAAAGAAACTCTTGAAATCGTCAAAAATAAATACCAACCAGCTAAAGACCTCATGGAACTAACAGAACACTGCCTAACCAACACATATTTCATATACAAAGGACAAAGATACAAATCACCACTGTCACCCGTCATTGCAAACCTGTTCATGGAAGAATTCGAATCCAGAGCCCTGGCTTATGCCACCCACAAACCCAAACTATGGCTAAGATACATCGATGACACATTTGTGATTTGGCCCCATGGAAAAGAAAACCTAAACAATTTCCTAACACACCTAAACAACACACACCCCAAAATCAAGTTCACCATGGAAACGGAAATAAGCAAACAACTACCATTCCTAGATGTACTAATCTACAAAAGAACAGATGGCACACTGGGACACACCATATACCAAAAGAAAACACACACCAACTGCTACCTCAACGTCCAATCCCACCACCACCCAGCACAGATAAATTCCGTCGCGAAAACACTAATTACCAGAACCAAATGCCTGGCAGACAAGACACATATAAAGACTGAACTATGCACCCTGACTGAAGTATTGACAGCCAATGGCTTCCACAAAAACAAAATCACCAACTTGATCCACAAAACACACCAAGACATAACAGAGACCTAGAAGATCAACAGATCCATGGAACAGCTGTCCTGCCCTACATAAGAGGTACCACAGATAAAATCAGTAAGATACTACACAGGCATCACATCAAGACTGCCTTCAAAACAGACAAAAAAATAGCAGCCATCCTGAGGAACCCCAAAGACAAAATTGACCTGGAAAACCAAGGCATATACGAAATTCCCTGTACATCATGCCCGGCCACATACATTGGACAGACCAATAGAAGAATAAGTAGTGGCAGGATGGCAGATGAGATTCTGCTGAAACGTTGCTACAACTTTAACAGAACTACAATGACGTGGGATAATACCCGAAGGAAGCTGAACAGCACACATGTAAGTACCCGCGAAAACCTATATATGCTGTTTAGCTTCCTTCGGGTATTATCCCACGTCATTGTAGTTCTGTTAAAGGAAACCAAGGCATATACGAAATTCCCTGTACATCATGCCCGGCCACATACATTGGACAGACCAATAGAAGAATATGTACCCACCTAGATGAACACAAAAATGCAGTAAAAAAGCTGGAACACACCTCCTCACTAGTCCAACACATGAAAACCACAGGTCACAACATCAACTTCAATGGCACTAAAAACCTAGCCACTATAGAAAACCCCAGCCACAGAATCATCAGAGAAGCCATAGAGATTGAAAAAAGACCTGACAGCATGAATAGAAGAGATGATTCCACCAGACTGTCAATCATTTGGAAGCCTGCACTCTCAAATAGAAAGATCTCCATGCCACAAGCCAGACAAACACCTGGGCAAAAACAGACTCCCTCTGATAGCTCCAACCTAACCCCCCCACCAGGCACCCAGGTGAAACCCAGCTTGCTAATGAATAGCAGCTTGCTAATGAAGAGCAGCCGTCCCTTCACACGGAGCCAAGCTGCACTAAAAGCCTCCAACACAAGAACAGAGTGTTGCCAGCCAATCAAAGCCACAAAACAGACAGAAGAAACCAGGAACACCAATCAATCAAATACCAAGTCCAATGAACACAGGTCCAGGCTCCCAACCAATCAGAATGGACCAGCCTCAAATTTAAAACCAGGAGCTGTAAGACCCATATCCATACAGAAGCCTGAGGATGGCAGATGAGATTCTGCTGAAATGTTGCTCCAACTTTAACAGAACTACAATGACGTGGGATAATACCCGAAGGAAGCTAAACAGCATGTATATATATATATATACAGAGAGAGAGAGAGAGAGAGAAAACAGATTTAAAATTATCCACTGGGGTACTTAAATTAAATGTATGTTTATTATTATATACAGTTTGAGAATATTTTTTTTTAATTCACAGATTAATGCAGAAATGGGAACAACTAGATTTATAAAGGCACATACAAATAAATAATGGTTTCTCTTTTGCAAAGATTTATTGTTTCCTAGGTTGGTAAAGATCAAACAAAAAATAATTTTACTCGAAAATAAAGAGTGTAACACAAAATGAATTTAAGGAATGATTATGTCATTAAGACCATGAGTGGCAGATAATATAGAATGTGAGGATAAAGGACATGCTAATGTGTATTGGCCATGATTGTTTGTGACAATCTTATGGTCATTATACAGCTATAAACTGCATCAGGTCCTTCCCAAGAGTATGGAGATTAAATATTCTCTTCCATTTGTATGGAGTTGCACAAAACAATAAGGGTTACCAAGTGAAAGTTTCAGACTGTCCAAAACCAACCCAGAGCAGCTAAGAAGTTTGTAAAACAGTAGCATCTCTAGCTTGCTTCTCTGGACCATTCCACACATGAATATTCTTATTAAGTCACTTCTGGGACAATACTGTGCATTACCACCAGAGTCTTTGCTAGAGATCCCAGTGCCTGCAAAATATGAGATGGGGAAGAAGTATACTTTTGAAAATGTTGATTGTATTAATACATGACAAATCCATTACCATCACCATGTCATGGGTGGATATAGATTTGTTCCACATACAGATTGTGGAGATAAAGATACTGAACAATTAGTCTGCCTAAGCTAAGGCCTGGGCCTCCAGTTCAGAAGTGTTTTGAACCAATATGCAGATTCCCTTTTACCTGTAATGGCCCACCCAGTACCCCTGCCATATCTTTTTCTGTCTTGCATATTTCAATTTGTTCTCCAGTGCCTCATCCTCATAAGCCAATTGCAGTATCAATCCCATTGTATCCCCACAAACTCCATCCCATTGCTCTCACCAGGATAACAAACTGCACGTAGGGTCATGGAGAGTTTAGTCTGGTAGTCACTCATTCTGCAAAACAAGATATGTAGTACTTGAAATGACCTTAGTAATCAAACAATATAAGATCCACCAACATTTTTCATTGTCTCAGAAGACCTACAAGAGTCAGCACATATGAGGATCCTTCTTATCTATACCTCTCCTGCCTTCTTATTCCCTGATGATGGAGGGGGGTGGGGTAGGAAAAGGAAAATTTCAACCTCTTCAGTTTTAATCTCCAGAATACCATCTTGCAAATCCAATTCATTGTGCTGAATTCTTCTTCCCTTCTGGCCTACTGCAGTTTTTGGCTATACTTGGCCATGATTTCTGGTGTCCCAATCTGTGTCTGATGGTGGATTTATCCTCTGGGAGAATTTTTTTCAATTCTATCATCAAGCATCACCAAATCTCTGTTTGACAGCAAGTAGGTCAATCTCCCCTGCCATAGAGGCCCTCTTACTGATTTCTATCATAAACTGTAGCCTCTTAATCACAATTTCCATTATCAATCCCCTCATTACATGTACAAATTATGGCAATCACAGTTCACATTCTTTTTTTTTTCAAATGATGACTTCCACCTACCATTTAACCAGTTGTTTTATTGTCTTCCAAAGATTTGGCTATCTCTCAGAATTAGAACGGTAGACTTTGAACATACAAAATAAATTAACTATTGTCCTCATCTAACCAGGTATGGTCATGAATATCCATAGAGATTGGTGATATCATTATATAAATAGCAAAATAACATATAATTTGCATCATTTGTGTGACTCAAATGACCTGAATTGCATAGTTTGCATGTTGATGTAATGAGGTGTATGTTACCTTCATGTATTCTACTAGATTCTGGTAAATATTATCTCTTCCCATTTCTACTGACTTGATGGCTTCATATTATAGTTCCTATGACAGCTGGAATTTGAAGATTTGTGGCCTGACAGATCTAGTAGAACAAGGATCCAAGAAGCACAAATTATGACAATTGTATGCCTAAAGGGAGCCTTAAAATCTCTCAGGTGTATTAACAACTGGTATATTTCAATTTAGGACTGGGAATCATGTAAATGGAATAATGGATTAGGAAATATGACAGACTGATACATTATTTCAAAATTCCTATGTCTTATTTTTCATTTTTATTTTTTGATCCTTTCTGCATCTATATGTTCCAAATTTCTCTAGTTCTCTGCCTGCTTCTATTAAGTTTGTGGCAAACTCTGTCCAATTTTCCTAAAACTTTTATTCCTCCAAAGAGGCACCAAGAATGCTAGGTTTCTTCTTTACTTTTCCAGTCTCTTTGGTACTCTAAAGCTTCTTTGTCTATCTAAATTTGTTTATCTAAAAACAAACAAACTAAAAACTAAAAGCCCAGATGTGCTTCTGGCCTTAACTGAAGTCCAGGAAGGTATAAACCATGGAGACTATCTGAAAATCAATGAAAAATAGGACAAAAACACAATTTCATCCATTCCATGAAAATTGTTTTTTTTTAAAAAAAGCTTATTGTCAAGCTTCAAAGAGTGTACCGGTTTATCTCCTGGAGTGAAGCTCCACACATTATCTTGGTTTTGGAATGAACATCCGATCCTGCCATTTATAACATATTAACTTGATTGGAAAGCATCTCCTATTTTTGAAGATCCCACCCTGGTTCGACCTATCTCATATCGGCATGAACATGCAACAAGGATGGGTGGGAGAACGTTTATCACTCCAACTCCTCTTATTACCTGAAACAAAATGCAAGCAATCACTGGGGAAGTTACAGCACAACTCGGGAATTGAAACCACATTCTGTTTGATAATTAGTTGCATTTAGAATTGCAGGGTGGAGGCGTGTAGGACTAATGGGGAGGGCGGATGTTAGTTAGCTGCATGGAGTGGGGCTGCATGATAAATTGTGCTGAGAGATGAATGATCTCAGAGCTGACTTTATCTGGTATATCCATTGTTGCCTTATTTGAAGGAAAATGAGTGAAAATAAATGTACCTATTCGCAACAAATCCTGTGAGTAATATAGTTTATTGCTAGAATTCCTATGTGTTCAAATGAAGGCTAACACTTATATTAAACTAATTTTGAATATAGCAATAGCACTTAGATTTATATACTGCCTCTCGGTGCTTTACAGCCCTTCCTAAGTGGTTTACAGAGTCAGCATATTGTCCCAAACAGTCTGGGTACTCATTTTATTGACTTGGAAGGATGGAAGGCTGAGTCAGCCTTGAGCTGGTTAGGATCAAACTCCAAGCAGTGAGTTGTATTTGCCTGCAATACTGCATTCTAACTTAGTAAAGTAATTATACTTTTACCTCAAGTATATTCAGCACTAATTGGCTGAAACCCTAAAGAGAAGGATCATAATTCTTTGGGAAGTATGTTTTCCTTTGCAAACCTCACTTGTTTTCAATATGGAACTTCAGAGTTTTCATGTGAGCTTAACAAGAAAAAGAATCAGAGAATGTAGGAATTATATCTCTACCTCACTTTTCTAAATTGTTTGCCTCACTATAAAAGAGGCAGCCTACACACTAGGAGAAGAGGGATTCATTCATAAGCAGTTGAGGATTATAATGATTTTTCCTTGATTTTGATTAAGAATAGGATATGATGGCCTTACACTTAATTACTTCCCTGTCATTAAAACATCAGCAAGATGGGCTAAAAATAGTAATTTAAAAATAAACTTATTTTTAGAGGGGGGGCTTGCTGCCTAATAGTTATGAAAACATATCTTTCTCAACTTCTCCACAGCCAAAGACAGCAAGAAGATTGCCAAAAAAGGATAGATGAGTAATGTTAATATCACACTAGGAAGGTATAGGGGAGAGGTTTAGTATGCTAACTACAATGGCAATAGGGATAATTTGAGTTGTTTGGGATATATTTCATAAGAAAGGTATTCCTACCAAGAATATTTTAGAGTGAGAGATATCTTGGCACATGGTTTCAAGATCTTAGATACTGTTAAACCTCCATTGCTGCAAAATTTATTTGATTCAGTGGGAAGTGAATTTCCCAACCTTTCCAACTGTTACTTGTAAAATAAAACAGATGCAAAAGATTTTCTTGTTAACAAGACTAAATTTCTGTCTTCAATTTGCTATTAAAAAAAATAAGTTGGTGAAAAAGGAGGTAATATTTTATTTTCTATGTGCAGGTTCTATAGTCTAGATTTTGATAATTGCAATAGTACAAACTGTAATCAACCTGCCTTAAAATAAGTCACAGTTTCTCCTCTTCTATTCAGAACATCATATTCTTCACATTATGATTGACTCTTGCCAACTCTATGAATTGGAATGTGAATGTAATAGATACATTTCTAGGAGCTGAAAGAACAATGGGATCTAAAATCCTGTACCTATTTATTATTCTTCTCCTTATTCTATGTGATTTAGAGGTCACCCAAAGTCACTTTGAATAGTGAGGGGGTGGCATATAAATTTAATTAATAATTAAATTTGCACTTTGATTGTTAAGAATTGGTTGGATAACACAATAAAACTATAGTAGCTTTTATTAATATTTTGTGCCCCATGCCAAGGGATGGCAAGTGCACAAGTTTATTCTTTTGTCAAAAACTATAATCTTATTTACATAATGAATCTTGGAACATTGAATGGCAAGGGGGAAAACATGAATATTGTAAAGAGTTAATCCATCCTACCTATTTAAAAATGTTTCTCTGTTTATATATCCTTGATATGAAGTACACTGCTAAAATGTTGGTTTTTTTAGCATTAAAATATAAATATAGGCCCCAATTAACTGAGTACATTGAAGACTCAATATTACTTGCCAATTTAGGAATGACTTTCTGGCATATATAGGTTATGTTTGGATGATTACAATGAAATTTGGTCATTCTTTACCAAAAGTGATATATTCTTCCACACCTGTATGTGTGAGTTTGTGTATATATATATTCACTTTCAACCTTCTAAGTGGGATATATAATGAATGGCATGATGGCCTAGTGGTGAAGATGCTGACCTCCCACTTAGAAGGTTGAGACCTACACCAACACCCACACATCCATACAGAGAAAGGGGGGACGGAGGGAGGGAGCGAAGGAGAGAGAGAGAGAGATGGATGGTTGGGTGTATCATTGTCAGTGAAGAATTACTGGAGAGAGAGAGAGAGAGAGAGAGAGAGAGAGAGAGAGAGAGAGAGAGAGAGAGAGAAATATGACAGGATGATTGATAGATGATAGATAGATAGATAGATAGATAGATAGATAGATAGATAGATAGATAGATAGATAGACAGACAGACAGATAGATGATAGGTGGCTTATTGGTGAAGATACTCACTTCCCACTCAGAGGTTTGAGAGTCCAATCCTAGGTAGCAACAGGTGTTTCTCTCCTAGGGCGCAAAGAAAAAAAAATGCTGCAAACTCCATGTGGTGTGAATAAGAGCATCTGTTGAGTAAACACTCAGCTTCATTCAGTCACCCCAACTCTACGGCTTTCTTTTTTCTCTTTTTTTTTGTTATTTTTTCTTTTTCTATTTTATTAAATAAATGAGAAAAATGTTTTGAATGAATATTTCAGAAGATTTGAGGCTAGAAATCAATCTAACCATAGGCTAAAAATCCCCCAAAGTTATCCAGCATATTATAAATATACATAAATCAGTTCCCAACATGTATGGTTAGTTACACATATATATTGCCAGCTCTATAACATATGCCATAAAATCATATCAAGAAGGACATAATGCATGGGTGTGGCTATAATAATCCTAGAAGCCTCTACTTCAAGATGACTTGGGGTGTTTGGTTTCAAAAAAGAACATCTGGGCCAATTTGAATGTTCTTTGTCTATGCACACATCCATTTTCATTGTCGGCATCAGTCCAAGTAAAATCTTATTCAGAGATTCTGTCTGACTCAAATTGGCTTGATTTTCTGAATCGGTTCAAACATTTGATGCAAATTAAATACAATTTGCCCATCCCTAATGTTTATTGGCAAGACAGCAGTTTAAATTAGATATGAGGGGCGAAAACCCTGAATTTAATCAGTAGATGAATGGCGGTACCTCCCCTTAATTTAGTTATGCATAGAGTTACACAAATGAAATCAATCAATGTCTTTTATTCCTGGAAATTTTTGAGGTCTTCTCCACATGAGATATCTATAGCAAAAAATAAAACACAAACATAATTTATATCTTGAACTATGATATCTGTATAATGTCAGATTTCAAAGTACACATTAAAATATTGAAATTCTCTTTGTGAATGTTTGAATTACTTGTACTGAATATGGAAGGGAGTTATTTATACAATTTTATTATTTATTTATATCTGTTAGATGATTGATAGAGTGAGTGCAGCGTAATGGTTAAGGTGCTGGATTAGGCATGAGGAATTCCAGGTTCTAATCCCACGTCTTTTGGCACAGAACAGACATGCATAATGTAACCAGCCAGATCCTGCTGTCAAGTGAGATTAACTGATTATCTTATCAGTGTTGATTATTAACAATCACATTGTCAGACCTCCTACAACATCATCTGTTCCTGCTTAGTCCTTCAGAATTTCACATGGTGCATCCATTACCACTGTAACAAAATCCATCCATCCACCTTGATTCTGGCCTCTTGTCTTCTTTTTTTTTTCCTTCCACCAAGCAAGACAAATATTATTATTACTTATCATAATAATAATACAAGATAATTATTACTGTAACATAAGCAAAGTAAAAGATCATTTAACATTTACATTTCAGTAGCAGCAAAGACATTAACATGAAAAAAAAAAAACTAAAGAGAAAGGAAGTATATAAACACATGTCAATCAGTAATGTTAATCTTGGATATAGTGTCTTGAATTTTAACTTTCATAACAATATATAGACTAATTTATAATTTATTTCATTGCACAGAAACAACTAGAGGGTATTGATGTTCACTCAGTTTTGGCTATAAATTTTACATGGCATTTGGCTATGTCATGGCTGTCTTAGTGTTGAGGAAATTCCCTGCTAGGAGAATGAGTGCATACAGGGAGAGTAGTATTTGAATAATAAACATACAGCACATAGATACACTGTACAGTAAATGTAAAGTTTTACTTTCAATAAAGGTTTAAGCAAAGTTCAAAATAGGCAGTCTAAAATCATTCACAGTTAAATCAGTCAGTTTTTTTTTCAATCCAGGGATAATCCAAATATCAAAGTCCAGTGTCAAAAAACAGTTCAGTATCAGACTTACATTAAATTCAGTAATATCAATCAATTAGGAAAAATGGACGAACGGCAATACTTTCCAACAGAAGGAAACAGAGATACACTCTCTGATGAGACTCAGACTAAGACAAACCAGGTTTCTGGCTCCATCTTATGGCCATTTGAGAAACCACACCTAATTACAGTTTTGCATTTTTTTTAAAGACACAGTTTTAAAATGTTTATCCTGGTTTATATATTTCTAACCCAAATACCTGTTAGATGACTTATATTCCTAACAGTCTCCCCTTTTGGGTAAGACAGTATATACAACCTTACATTCTAAGCCCATAATCTTCACAGCTTTCATTCTTGTTTTAACAGCAATATTAAAATGATGAAGCCATCTATATTGCTGATTGGTTGTCTTTGTAAACTACAATAGAATCTGTGATATTAATTCCCATATCAATTAATAATTGCTTATACAAAACTAAATCTGTACATAATAAAGACAAACATGAGAATTCAGCCTCCATTGTTGACAAACTTAGATGTTTCTAATAGATCTCCATCCAGTCAATGCTTTTCCCAATAATACAGCAGTACCCGATGTAGATTTTCATGTATTTATGTCTGTAGTAAAACTTGCATCAGCATATGCAGTCAAATTCAGTTCATCTTTTGGCTCCAAATACAATGCATAATGCTTTGTCTGTTTCAGATATCTTAACATACGTTGAGCAACTTGCCAGTACCTTTCAGTTGGTTTAGCATTAAATCTTGCTACTTGATTAACACTGTATGCTATATCTGGTCTTGACCAATTACTGAGATAAGATAAACTACCAATTTAGAACTGATAAATGTTCTTATCAAAAATAGGACTTTGAACATCACTATGGCTAAACTCCTGGCTCACTGGTGTTTTAGCCAGCTTACAAAGTTCCATTTTAAAACTTTTTGCTAATTGGTTAATTTTTTCTGCCTCTGTGAGATCTTGTATCCTCCCCAAGTTCTATCTATCTTTAAACCAAGATATTGTTTGATTTCTCCTAACTTTTATCTTAAATTTATTTTACAATAGTGAAATTATCTCAGTAGCTTCTTGTTCAGTTTTTGTGATTAATACTATGTCATCCGTAAATAATAACAATGACATTACACCATTATTTTCTCTTTTAAACAAACATGGATCAACCATGCCAGCTACAAAACCTATTTTAGTTAATTTTTAACTATACATTGGTTCCACTCATTTCCTGATTGTTTTAAGCCATAAAGACTTTTTCAATTTCTAGCAATCATTATTATCAGTATTATCATTTTTGAGACCCAAAGGTTTCTTCAAATATATAGTGTGTTGCAACGGTACATGCAGATAAGCTGTCTCTACATCCAAATGATTTACAATGTATTTCTCCTTCGCTGCCCACACTAATGCTGCCCTTAATGTAGTAGCCTTCAGACTAGGTGCAAACACCTCATCATAGTCATTTGCTGTCTGATTGAACCCTTGTGCTAGTAACCTGGCTTTATGAGTAACAGTCCCATCCATACCTGTCTTCAGTTTATATATCCATTTACATCCTATGGCATGTTTACCTGGTGGTAACTTAACATTTTCGTATGCCTCCAGTCTTTTTAATGATTCCAGTTCCTTATCCATTGCTTTCTGCCAAACAGCCTGATCCTTAGCAGGATACATTTTTAGTTCACTATAGTTACTTGGAACTGTATTCACTTGGCATACAATACTAGCCTGATATCTATCAGGTGGTTGTGATACTCAGGTTGAACATCTTGGTAATACAGGGCTAACTGGTGGACTTTCCTGTGCCACCTGCTCCTGTTCTTCTATCTCCTCCTGTGCCTGTTTTACTACTTCCTCCTGTTCTTCCTCTTTAATGGCTATTTGGAGTGTACTGATTTTAACCTTAGGGACTATTAGGTGTCAATAATGATAATATTGCTGGATTCTTGTTCCAGTTTATCCCACCCAATGTGCTCAAGAAATTTTTCACTATCACTACAATAAACATGAGCTGTGCCTTGATCCCAGAATGGTGCTCTTGATGCTCTATGGTTGGCCTCATAACCCACAAAAAATAACTTCTTAGCTCTATGTTGCCCTTTCAGTCTTACTTGTGAGGGAGTATGCACCCATGCTGGAGCTCCAAATGTGTGTAAATAACTTAAATTTGGTTTTCTGCCATGCCAATGAGTGAATGGCAATTCTCCAGTTGTTGTATTTACTACATTGTTTAAAACATGGTTGCTACACGTTATGGCTTCACCCCACAGTGTTTCAAGTAAACCTGAATCTGATAACATAGTACGAGCCATGGCTTGTAATGTTTGCCCTCTTCGTTCTATAAACGAGTTATATTGTGGTCTGTTAGGTGCAGAAACATTTATTCTCAACACCAGCCAATTTCAACATAGTTTGGAATCTTTTGTTAAAAAATTCACTCCTATTATCAGTTACTAAAGTAATTACTTTACTTTTCATTTTTCTCTCAGCAAACCTTAGCCAGTTAAAGAAATGTTGGAATGTTTCTGTTTTGTTTTTCATAAGATAGCAGAAATCGTATCGTGAGTAATGGTCCATAATACTCAAAATATAATAGACACCTTCTAAACTTGGTTTCTTGGGACCAATTATGTCAGAAAAAACAACCTCTAAAGGTTCTTTGGTCTTAAACCCATTTAGTCTGTTTACCTTACTCTTCTCCTGGCTACAAGCATTACAGTGTAAATATTTGCTACAGGGTTTCAGTTTTACTCCCTTCACCAATTTAACAGTTTGTTTGAGCATTTTGAAATTAATGTGCCCTGGATGTTGTAATAAATGTATACATTCATCATGTGGCTCAACATTGTTATAAACTGAGTTAGCCATCTTCAACTGATCATCATGTATCACATATAAATCATTCTTTAAAGTAGCATTAACACTTTTACCCTCTTTCTTTATTATACAGTTATCTCCCCTAAAGGTTACTACATAACCAGGATTAACTAAAGCCCTTCCTGATAATAAATTAAATTTCAGTTTAGATACATATAACATGGTTAAATGTTCATTTATACAAGAACAATATGCAATACCTTCACCTGATGCTTTAATCTTTCATCCATTTGCCAGTGAAACATGTCGTTTACTTGTAGACATCTTTACAAACCTGTTTTTATCTTAATTAATGCATTGCAATGCTCCACTATCAACAACCTACAAATCATAGTTTACAGGTGAATTGCTAGACAAAGCTAAATTAACATTCTTCTTGGCTTTCTGGTGTTTGCCAGTATTCTGTTGTTTTCCCTTCTTACAGAATCTAGCTATATGTCCTCTAGCCCCACAAGAAAAACATTTCCTAATAGTATAGGCAGTTGAAGACAAATTCTCTTCTTGTAGTTGTTCCTTCCTCAGTTGGTCCCTATCTAGCCGTCTTCTTGCTTCTTCTAGCAACCTTCTGGTTATGTCAGTCAATGTCAGTTTATCTCTGGGCAGGACTTCCAGTGAGGATACATAATCATCATAACTTTCATCCAATGAGGAAAGAATGATGTAAACTTGATGCAGTTCTGAAAATATTAGTTCTTTTTCATGTAGCTCTTGAAACGTTCTTTTCATGAAGTTTAAATGAGCTGACATATCTCCACCTTTCAGAAGATATGCTCTAAACAGTTTATGTGTAAGATATATGTGTGCACTACACTGTCACAAACATAAATCCTCTTCAAATTCTCCCAACACCTAGCAGCAGACTCTTCTCCACGAATATGGATTAGCTGCTGGTCACTCAGTGTTAGTCCAATTATACAAAGAGCTCATTTGTTGTTCTGTTTAAAGTCAGCAAGCTTCTGGCATCATCCTCATTTTCTGGATCCCAAGCATTTACAACTGGTGGATCTTGAACTACAGTCCATAAACCTTCTCTATGCAGAAGTAGACTGCACTTCATAGACCAGGAAACATAGTTTGTTTCATCCAACTGGGTTATCAGTGATAGACATGTTGAAGTGACTTGTGCCATCTTTACCAGGATAGTAAACCACAATTAAACAGTAAACAGATGTCTGTATACAGTACTGTGTATTCACACCAACTCTCAGTTATCTGAGCCTGGTATGGGCCCATAACTAGTGGTGAGGTAATTCCCCATTAGGAGAATGAGTGCATACAGGGAGACATATTTGAGAGTAGTGTTTGAATAATACACATACAGCACATAGATACACTGTACAGTAAATATAAGGTTTTACTTTCAATAAAGGTTTAAGCAAAGTTCAAAATAGGCAGTCCAAAGTCATTCATAGTTAAATCAGTCAGTTTTTTTTCAATCCAGGGATAATCCAAATATCAAAGTCCAGTGTCAAAAAACAGTTCAGTATCAGAGTTACATTAAATCCAGTAATATCAGCCAATTAGGAAAAATGGAAGAACGCCAATACTTTCCAACAGAAGGAAACAGAGATACACTCTCTTCTGAGACTCAGACTAAGACAAACCAGTTTCTGGCTCCATCTTATGGCTGTTTGAGAAACCACACCTCATTACAGTTTTGCATTTTCTTAAAGATACAGTTTTAAAATGTTTATCCTGGTTTATATATTTCTAACCCAAATACCTGTTAGGTGACTTATATTCCTGACACTTATCATCAAAGATTTCACAGGTTTTTACTGCTACTACCAGAAACAGAAACAGAACTCCAGAAATGTTTCACAAGAAGAGTTCTCCATTCCTCTACTCGTTGCAGAATATCTTATGCCTCCAGACTCGAAATTCTAGACCTAGAAAATCTGGAGCTATGCCACCTTTGGTCCGATCTAAGTATAAGATATAAAATCATACATTGCAATGTCCTACCTGTCAGTGAACACTTCAGCTTCAACCATATATCCCTTTTATCTTGTAAGCAATTGACAAAAGTAAATAAATAAATAAAAATAAATCAATAGAAACTGTTTCTTATCATCAGATGTTCTCAAGCCATGAAATATTCACAGTGACTCACTTGATTTTTCCTAATTGAGACATTAATTCCTTCATAGGATTCATCAAGCATGACTTTTTTCAAGCATACAATGAAGAACATGTTAATCAAGCAGTTAAGGTGTCTTCTACTTTAACTGCTTTGTTATGATATGAAATTCAATTCTTATGCTGACATGCAAAAATGAAGAATGAAACAGATAATGGTAAGCAAAAATATTTTACTTTGAATATGACTGTTCATTTGCTAATCAAAATAAAGTCATTTAAATGAAAAAGTTTGAATTAAAAAAGGTTTGAAACTGTCTTTTAGTAATTTTATGGGATCATAGTTTTAATCGTCTATTTTTCTGCCAGTAATATATTCTTCTCAGAGGGAAAAAATAATAATGTAAGATTAATACAAACTAGATATTATTTGTAACTGGCTATTTTTTAAAGTTTGGTTTCATTTATTTTTATCTTCTAAAATCAAAAAATTTAACATGAGACTATGTAAGCATTCTTGAAAGTGTGTGTGTGCAAGATGATTACATTCACAGAAAAGAGAGACAATAACAATAATAAGACTTGGAAGAGACCTTGAAGGCCTTCTAGTCCAAACCCCTGCTGTCCAATGGCTGTCCAATCTCTTCTTAAAAGTCTTCATTAATGGAGCATCCATAATTTCTGAAGGCTAGCCATTCCACTGGTTAATTGTTCTCAGTGTCAGGAAATCTCTCCTTAGTTCTAGGTTGCTTCTTTCCTTGATTAGTTTTTCCATTCATTGCTTCTTGTGCTGCCCTCAGATGCTTTGGACAATAGGTTGACCCCCTCTTCTTTGTGACTGCCCTTAAATGTTGGAACACTGCTATCATACCACACCTGTACGACGCCTTTTCATTAAATTAGATATACCCAATTCCTGAAACTGTTCTTCATATATTTTAGCCTCCAGTCACCTAATCATCTTTGTATGAGATAATTTAGATAAGCAATATCAGTTGCACCACAACATTTGGAACCTTACAGATTTCAATACTGTGTACAATACTGTTTATCCTTAAATTTATATAATGATTAAAATAAATGTTAAAAATTGAACAACGAACCTTGGAAACCAGCATTCTAGAACCAGTTAGAGAGGTACCATCATGCAAAACCTCACAATAAAGATGTGAACAGTCAGAAAAGAGGTTCATGATATTAAAATTGTGTGAAATCCTAAAATCCTAAGAGGTTCATGATATTAAAATTGGGTAAAATCCTAAAATATTACTTTCCATTCTACTTGAATAGCTTTTCTTTTGGCAATGCCTTAATAGGAATTTAAAGATCTAGAAATGTTCTGATCTATATTCTTTACACAATTTTTTCTCTTATTCTACAAAATAGAATAAGAAACAGCTAATCAAGCTACATTGGTGATTGAACTGCTTATAAGAGGTTGCAGAACTTACAATGACCAAACATGAACAGGAAGGAAAGTTGTAAGAAAGTTTTTACTGGTTTTAACATTTTCATTCAAAAGTTCAGTGTTCTTTGTTCAACATTCTTTTGAATTAAATTAAACAATTTTCTTTACTAAAAACTAAAAAAAAATCTTTCTGGTAAACTTTTTCCAGTAGTTAATCAAATGCAATGCATTCTTCTTCTGCTTTGCATAAACAGTTGTAAGGTAATTATATGCAACATTAAAATGTAATTCCTGGTCTTCATACAGCTGATTATATTACCCAACATTGTTAGTAATAGGCCCTTTACACACTTTCTTGGCTCACCAACTTTTTCCCTGTTCATTTAGCAAATAGCCCACTTTCCTTCTGTGTCATTCCATGAAGAGTGTGAGCCAACATAGCCTTTTAAAATTTTAATTGCATCACTTGATTATGCAGTAGAATCATTAACATGCATGCATCACTAGAAATTATTGGTGCTTTGGTTGTGACTGTTTACTGTGGATCAGATAGCATGCTACTTTGAATGTTTGTTAATAGTATCTGAAGAATTCAATCTCTCATTCTACTGCAGTTAGATGTTAAGGGAATTCCTGTTTGATAGAAGAAATATTAATAAAGATTGTTTTTATTTGCTTGGCCATTAGCTTCTGAAAACAATTTGACCAACACAAGGGTGGAAGGGGTTCATTGAAATTGAAGGTACTTTGGATCCATTTTTGTGAAATCATTGCCAGTTTGTATCAGTCAGGAGTCCAGATTCAAAAATATCTTTGTTTTCCACAGTATTCTCAAAGCCAGATTGTCTGCACTGCTCAAATTAAATGGTGTGAACTGTGATTATTTCCTCAATTTTATATTTTAAAAGAAGTGTTATATTATCTTAAGGGTTAATCTTGTTTCATAGTTTATATACATTACATACATTTAATATTTGTGCTTTGGAGGTGGTCTTTAGTCTATATTTTAAATACTGTATTTAAATCAAGACAAATATCTAAAATTCTGAGGTAGCTAAGACTGGGTTTCCAGTTTGTCATACAATTTTGAATGTGGAATTGTTTCTTGTTTTTTGTTTATCTGGTTAATCAGGTATTTATCACTTAATTAATCGGTGTGTGATGAAGAAGGATATATTTAGGGCCAGTTAGTATTCCCTTGATCTCTGATTGCTTCTTTCTTTTTTAAAAAATAACAATAGCACTAAAACTTATATACTGCTTCACAGTGCTTTTACAGCTCTCTCTAAGTGGTTTTACCAAGTCAGCATATTGCCCCCAACAGTCTGGGTTCTGATTTTATTGACCTTGGAAGGATGGAAGGCTGAGTCAGCCTTGAGCCTGGTGAGATTTGATCTGCCAAATTGCAGGCAGCTGGCAGTCAGCAAAAGTAGCCTGCAGTGCTGCATTCTAAACACTGCGCAACCACAGCTCAAAATGATTTAGCGATGGAGGGTCTGCTAATATGCGATTTGCTAGAATGCCAAGACTATAGGGGATTTTCTGCATTTTGGGAGTTAGCTTGGTCTATTTTTTTTTTTTTTAGGTTCTTCATGTTCTCTGAGCTTGGTTTCCTTCCTTGCAGACATTTCCCAATTAAAATTGAACTTGTCAGAATGTTGTAACATTTAAGACTTTTCATCATGTCTTTTGACTGTCAGTTGAGTTTCATGGATATATTCTGTCAATCTTCTATCTGTTTGTCCTACATAATGGTTTCATGACCCTTACACTGTATGTTATTAATGCCTTCTGTTTTGTCTTCTTTAGCTTTTGAGTCTTTGTCTTTGCATAAGATGCTATGGATATATTTTATTGGTTTATAGGTTACCATGATGCCAAGGGCTTGTAGTAACCTGTTGGTATTTTCTGATGTGTTTTTGATGTAGGGCAAAATTAACTTTCTCACTGGTTGTACAGATTATTGTCAACTCATAAAACATTTCTATAGCCGTTTTATAGTTGCCAACAGAAATGGGAGGAGTGGTTTGAAAGGGCAGCAGCTTGGAATCAAAAGTACATTCCATTCATAGTTTTTCAGAGATTGTAACTAGGTGACCGAAGTTTCTGCTGTGCAAAAATCTAATTGGAGAACATGATTGATGACTCTTGGCTATGGACATGTTTCATTGGAGAATATGAATTATGATACACCCAGAGGGGTGGGGGAAAACCAGGGTCAAGGGTGACAGTGAATTATGTGTCTCAGAGTCAGGCTACACCCAGGTCATGCCAACTTGTTAACTCCCAATAAATCCTGTGTAGTTTTGGAAATTTGGCTCAAGACTTATTATTTAATTGGGGTAACTACCAGAATCCTGACAATTATGCTGTGATTGTTTGCATGGAAAGATCTTTCTGTTGAAGTTGCATGAGTATCATTATTATTACTGCTTTCTGAACTTCTGGATTATTACCAAGTGTTTCTTATTAGTTTTTAAAGTGCACTTAGTTTCTATGAGCTTTCTGATGGCTAAACTTTTCAAGCTATAAGAAATAAAATGTGCAGTTAATGGGAAGCTAGAGGAAAAGTTTTGTATCTCTGTGAAAGGAAAAGAGCTTAGAAACATTATAATAATAAATAATATAGTCTGGGTGGCATATAGCAATCAAACAAAAATACAATATCAATAAAATATAGCAACCTAAAATACATTTAACAATACTTTTTTATATTTATAATAAATTCTTAAAAAGATGTGGCTGCATAATCAAAGAGGTGCTATCCTAGCATAAAACCAGAAGCATTTCTTTCATTTTCCAATGTGCACAACTTTACTGCTTAGTAAATAAATATTTTGTCCAGTTATACGTTGTTCCGTTACTATTACTATTACTACTGCTATATATACAATATGTGAAATCACAACTACCAGTTCTTTAGTTGGTGTTGGTTTTCATATGTATCAAATTCTTCTCCAGACCCTAGGATATTATAGAATATCAGCATAGTATATGTGACCTTTTGTAATAGACAAACTGGAATCTTTTCTAAGTGCCATCCAAGATTCTTTGGCATGGCACCCAATGTAGTAATAACCATTGGGTCTACCATGGTTGGTTTATGCCATAATCATTCACTTTTATATCTTGAAATTTTGTGATCTTTTCTAATTCTTTGCCTTCTATTAGACTGTCTCCTAGAATTGCCATGTCAGTTATCCACACTTTATTCTTTGTAACCATAGTTCAGTCTGGTGTGCTATGAGCCATATAATGATAATAAAATGCAATGGTGAGGCCTAATCCTCAAATATCTTATGTTTTCAATACTGTATCACATACTATGAATTTTGAGGGTCTCAGTTCATATTTTATTCATATTTCAGGTTTTTCATCTTCTACCACTTTACTAAGACCTGATCTCGAACATTTGTGATCTATTTTTAAATTCATTTTGGAATTTTGGTTTAAAGTCTGAATGAAGAGTGAGATAAGTACATTACTTTTAAATGTAGACACCATTTTATTCCTGTGAGACTCTTTGTATAATCCACAGTAAGTCACTTCTGAACTTTTCTTTGCAATCAAAAATGCATAGAAATACAGCCATTTTTCATCCTAGTCTAGATCTAAATTTCATCATATGGGAACTAACCAGATAGTTTAAAAATATACTAATGATAATAGTTCTTCAGAAAACATAAGTTATTTGAAAATTAATCCTAAATTAACATGCAGCACAATATCATCCATTTTTAGAAAGAATAGCTTACCTCAGTCCCGAAGAACTTAATCCAATTTTGTGTACTCCTTACTCCAAGTTTTAACATAACAATGGGCAATTCTTATAAACTGCTCTTTTTGTATTTTCTCCTGTTATTGTTTTATTTTTGGTGATCTATAACCAGGTGGAGTGTGACATTATTAAATGCAAAAACAAACAATGATAAAATAACTCACTACAATCTACTGTAAAATGACAAGTATATTATAGAACTCAGTACCCTGAATAGCCCATAACATTTAAAACAAACATTAAAACCTGTCTGTAAGTAACAATATTTTTCTGCATAAAAATTATCCTGAAGGCAGCTTCACAAAAGTCAGTTAAAAAGGAAACATTTTACATGGTCTATATTAGACTCCAGGCATGATTCTTTTGGCAGATGATTCTGCATAACTTGTATTAAATGAGAGGGAATGAACTGTGATATGGTTATTTTAGTACACAAAGGTATTTGTGAACTCTGGGTTGAACTCACTTTTATGTTATTCACAGTTTGGTTGCACCAGTGGTGGGATTCAATTTTTTTTATTACCAGTTCCATGGGTGTGACTTGGTGGGCATGGCAGGGGAAGGATAATGTAAAATCTCTAGTCAGAGGTAGTATTTGCCAGTTCTCCGAACTACTTAAAATTTCTGCTACCGGATCTCCAGAACTGGTCAGAACCTGCTGAATACCACTTCTGGGTTGCACTCACACAAATTATATTCAGATCTTTAAATAACTAGTTGTGCGCAAGACCTGACAATTTAATCCATGTGATTCAAATTGTAGTATGGATAGTTCCAAAGAGGTCTAGAACAGTCATCATTCACATGTAATAACTTCTCCTTAATTAATGCCATTTAATTAATGATATGGTTAAGAGTTGCCATTTAAATGGATAAGGTTAGGAGTCCAACATGGAGCCATAAAATTGTAAAGAAATAAACTTTTTGGGAGAAAAATAAATCTTTCTACAAGTAAAAATATCTTCTTCCTTATCCTTTTGCTCTACCACCCCAATTTTTTTCTCCAATTAAGGAACAAACATAAAAGTTTTTGCTTCAAATGCCCAATGTCTATGGAGATTCTCAGTCATCCAGGTCCTAGTTGTTTCTCTTGGACGAGAAGCGAAACATTTTGAAAGAAAAATCAGAAATCCGGTTGCCTGTTGAAAAAAGCATCTTTGAGACATTCTGATGCCAAAGAACATCCACCTTTGAATGTTGCAGTCACCGACCATGGACTAAATTTTCTCCAGCTGCAGCTAATCTCTTGAGTTACTATTCTCATGTTTCTTGGCTGTTCAGTGATAAATCTCTCCTTGCTGTAAGTGATGTCTGACAGTTTAATTTGTGTTCATTAATACCTGGGTATTTCTTTTAACATGGTCCAGTCCTGAGAGCATCCTTTCTACAAATCCCTTGGTCCCTTTTATACCTTGTATGAAAATATTCACCGTATTAAGAACTGTTTAGCAAAGTTCCAGAACTTTTCAATCGATGACAAATGTGAAACTTATATATTTATTTCTTTATTTGATTTGTCAATTGCTTACAAGAAAATAGATATAAGAATAAAAATGAGTATGAATACAGGAAATAGGTATAAATAAATGGGGACAATAGGACAGGGACGGTCGGCACAATTATGCACTTATGCACGCCTAATTGGATTAGAAAGTTGTTGTACCTTCCCTCTGTTTCCTCTTAACATCAACAGGAGTTGACTTTGTCCAAACTTCAACCAAGGTCATTAGCTTGCAGTAGTTTGCACCTCCAGCCTCCTGCTTTAAGTGGGCATTGGTCCCTCCAACTGCCAATTCCATGAGAATGTTAAAAATGAAAGATATTTTATGTCTCCCCTCTTTCTTGATTCTCTCACCATGTTTGTTTGTTTTTGATAAGAGAAAGAACCAAACCAACCAAGTTCAACAATTTTAGTGGCATGTTGCAAAAGAAGGCTGAGCAGAAGCTTTCCTTGACAGTACTGTGTGGCTTTGTCATGTACTACAACATTCCTGGTAGCATGCACTAAAGGAGGCCAATTAGGAATGTTTCTCATTCACAATAAATGTTTCTTTCCAACCACTGAAATCTGGTGGCCAATGCTTCAGTACATACTGAAGGCAACCAGCCCTTTCAGAACATACTGAAGGTTTAAAAATAACGGATAACCAGAGTTGGAAGGTACCTTGTAGTCCAACTCCCCACCTAAGCAGGAGACCCTACACCATTTCTGACAAATGGCAGTCTAATCTCTTCTTGAAAGTCTCAAGTGATGGTGCTCCCACAACTTCCGAAGGCAAACTGTTCCATTGGTTGATTGTTCTCACTGTCAGAAAGTTTCTCCTTATTTCCAGGTTAAATCTCTCCTTGTTCAGTTTCCATCCACTATTCCTTGTCCGGCCTACAGGTGCTTTAGAAAATAGCTTGCCCCCTTCCTCTCTGTGGCAACCCCTCAAATATTGGAAGACTGCTATATGTCTCCTCTGGTCCTTCTCTTTACTAGACTAGCCAAGCCCAGTTCCTGTAACCATTCTTCATATGTTTTAGTCTCCAGTCCCCTAATCATCCTGGTTGATCCTCTCCATACTTTTAGGTCTTTTAGATGAGGTGGCTTTGACAAGTTCTGTAGGATTATATGCTACATATCATATGCTGAAGAGGGGCTGTCTGAAGATGAAAATGAGGCCTCTTTCAGACATTTTGCCAAGCATGTTTGGGAATGATGTGGGAGATACATCATTTTCCTCTTCCAGATTGCTTGCCAAAGCTTTATATCTTAATTGTTTTTTAGACACATGTACAACTAATACAATTGTGAAATGGTGCTAAGGTTTTGAAACATACCTAATCAGTTTTTATTCTTGGAGGTAAAGTATTTATTTATTCAATTTATTGTGTCATCTCACTCTATAAAGTATTTTGCATTGCAGCCTTCTTTTTCCAATTTCCCTCCCACTCCTGAACCAAAGAAGCAAATATTTTAACATTCATATAGTGGAATAATTATATGATTTGGGGAAGTTTCATCACCTCAGTAACTGCAACCTTATTCTTTATGTTGTAAGTTTTTTTTTTGTAGGTCAAAACTTAATGCATTTTTTTCATCAATTCAAGATTCTCATTCATTTCAAAACCTTTTGCTATATAAATAATACCTATGTCTAAGCTTTCCTTTTCGGCTCTTCAGTTGTTCTCAGTTTAGGTAGCTAACGGATGCTTGATATCAGGAGGCAAGCCAGAAATTTCTTTCTCTCCCATATATGTAGCCTCATACTTAAAGGAAAATGTATGAGGCAGACATATGAACATTCTTAAGCTTTTCATATTTAAATGGTGACAACTACCTCCAAAAAAATCTTCCCTGGAAAGACCATTTTCCTTCCTGTTTTTCCTTCCTCCTCTCCCCTCCACTCCCCTTCCTCTCTTTACTTTGAAACCTGATTTTACAGTTTGACTTTTGAGAAGCAGAGATTTGGATTAATATGTAAAAGACAATTTATCAGCAGATAATGTTTATGTTTTTTTTTCCTCCATGTGTACCCTTTCTCCATCCACACAGAAAGAACTATCCCTGATATTTGAAATATCACTAAGTTTTGAAGTAGAAATGGGTTTATTTCACCAGAAGAGCAGCACAGTTAAGAATATTTCTCACAAATTTCAAACCTTTCTATTAACATGTTGCATATGGATCCAGGAAGGACACCTGTTTCTGACAGCCTCAAATCCTATTTCCCAGTTCCCATGGCTATCACTGTATCTCTAAGTTTGGAATCTGTTGACCTCTTTCTGTTTTTGAAGAGGCAATCTGTGACAATCTGTGAAGGAATTAAATTGCTTGGCAAAGCATTCTGTATCTCAAAAATATACCTCACTTTTTATGTCTTGCTCCCTGTCAACTGAAAGCTTTAAGGAGGTAAAGAAACCATGCTATCTGTATGTACAATTCAGTTTCCTCTATTGCTTTCTCTCTCCTAGGACCTAATTGGCTAGAAATCTCTTACAGGCACTTTCAGGGTCAGTAAATTTTCAGTTCTGAAAACTCTACTTGTGAGCAGTAGCTGGAAAATCAGGAGTTAATTATTCCAAACCTGATGAAATGACCTCAAGCCATATGTCTCCATAATCTGCTTCTTTTGCTGTTTTCCTGCTATTTTTTGGCTTGTGAACTTGCTTGAAATAATGGGCATTTTTCACTTAAGAGTTAACAGTTAGCTATTGTTAAACTGTTTGCTTTTGTTCTGGCAAATAGTGGAGAATTCAGTTCTGGAGAATAGCCATAAAGTTTAAACTGGTGCAGAATTATATTCTTTCATTATATTCTGCCACTGATTATGTTTTATGCTTTTAATAAAACATTTCACAGTGTTTTATCTGTAATTTGTTCATTGTTTTTGAGATTGCTGGTTTTTTTTCAACAGTTGTATATAGCTGTTTCAATTTCCATGTAGGTGTAACAAAGAAAGCCTGGGAAATGAGCTTCTTCTCAGTCAACAGGAGTGCTGATTTGCTACCAGTTTATCAAGTACTTGTTAGCCGTAGGTTGAAGTAACACAAGGAATAACTTAATAACCAGCCACCAACATCCTAATCAACAACAAAAAGCTACAAACAATCATCCTCATCATCAGCCATTCAGTCATGTACAACTGTTGGCTATTCTTTGGATCACCACTCTCAGTGCCCCTCTGTCCCACTTCGCCTCCTTCAGATATTTCTTCCATCTTAAGTCACACGTATCTATGGAACTATCCTTCCCCAATGAGACTGGCCTCCCCTACTAATGCTGGCAGAGCGGGCTACTATGGATCCCAACAATCAAGGAATTTTGGCTGGTGGGATCCAGGAAAAAAGCCTTGTCTTCCACTGTTCCAGCCCTTTGGAAAATCTTGCCCACAGGAGGTAAGATCTACTTCTAAGAAAAAGTCCTTAAAACCTGGTTATGCTGCCTGGCATGGGGTCCTGAAGGAGAAGTTGCTGGCCTGGAGGTGACTGGTACAATAACAGAGAAGGCAACCAAACTTTCATCTCCAAACTCTTATTTTTTTTAACTTGTTTTAATTTTTGAAATTTTAATCAACTTTTATATTTATAATTGCAGAATATTTTTTTATCTTGATGTAAGCCTCCCAGAGTCACCAGAACTGTGAAATGGTGGTAAATAAATGTGATTGATAATAAATAAATATTAGGTTGCCTTATTATTAACATAGCAAAAGATAATATGCTATCTTTTTGTCACTAAATGGATTCCTGGGTAATTCATAGAATCAAAGAGCTGGAAGGCACTTAAGAAGTCATGAAAACCATCATGCTTCATACTGCATGTATGAATACATACACACTCACTGCACCATCCCTGATATATAGCTATTTCTTAATTGGATAATTGAATAATCTTGAACGAACAAACACATTCAATGCAAATCATGTGCACTTATATTTCAGATTTCTATATTGTGTTACACAGAAACATTCTTTCACTATAGAGATATCAAAACACTAGTCAAGCTGCTTTTGATAACAATATAATCTGAGTCAAAACACAATTAAGCAAGTATATTTCTAACTCAGAAATTCAACTGCATAAAGAGTTTTGTCCCTCCAGAATAAAGTCTGTTGTAACACTTGTTCTTTAATTGTCAACAATTTGCAAAACACTTAAACATCCAAAACTGCACATTAATATGTGCAAAAAGAGGACAGCACCATCTATCAAACAACATATTTGTGAGACACACCATTGTCAGCATTCAAATTTTACACATGATAAATTTAACCAAAGGATTTTCATTGTGTTTTATTGAAGTAAGGTCAGATAGATAGTCTCAACTGAAAAGAAAGTGAAAAGAATATTAACTGAACTGTTACTTATAATTGACAGCCATGAGATTTGAAAGAAAATAAATGGCAATAAGAAACTATGTCTTATATTAATTATTGGTTGATGAGCATTGGGGTGGAATGAGTTATGCTTTTTAGAAATTATACTATTTTGAAATAATTTCTCCCCTAGGTTAATTTAAAATAGAGAAATAGAGATCTGTTGTCCTATAAGCTCCACAAGAAAGACAATATTGTACATAATTTGGAAATATATATTTCAATTTTTAAATTGTAAAAATGGAACTGTCTTAATAATTAACCTTAAAGTTTTGTTTGTTTATGTTTGTTTTAAAAAACCATAAAAATTTAACATAAAAAATAATTAACCTTAAAGTTTAATGACATGCTGCAATCCTGTTTTATCGGAGTGGGCAACACTTTTTGATCTCAAAAACACTTTTAATTTCATGAAATCAAAATCAGATTCACATTTTAAGAGTTTTGATATAAGTCAGAATAAAATATTTGATTTTGTTCTGACCTTGAAACTGAACCTTCCAGGTCAAGTGACATAGTTTCAAGTCTTCCATTTCAAGCTCAGTTTGCATCTTGTGATAAGAATAGTTCCTTCTAATTTTTCCCATGTAATCAAAAATGATTCTGATGTGATTAAATTAGATTTCACATGATGAAAAAAGAATGAAATGTTGAGAGGAAACAAAATGTTAAATACATGACTAGACAAAGGAAAACTACTTGCTATACTATCTCTGTCAGCTTTCCTGATACCTTATTTCTCTCAAAAATATTTCTATGGGAATGTTAATATTTATGTTTTCATATGTATGATTCTGTGCTTAATTTTGTTAACTGCTAATGCAAAATTTGCCATTTTGCTTAACACAAAACCATAGCTAAAGGCACTGTCCCACTGCCTGACGGATGCAAAACATATGCCTAAAGGACACAGCAGATGAGCAAAATTTTGGGGGTGGCTCCATCCATTGTCATCCGTGCCAAAAAGTGGTGAATATTTGCATCAACAGAATGGAAAAGAACGGAAAGGAACGGACGTGGGTAGGATGTAGCGGGGATGTTAAATGGATGTTCGTAGGAAGCCTAGTAGATGACAGCGGATGGAAGTGGATGACACATCCGCAGGGGTTCCGGGAGAGAATTGCGAAGTGGACGCATAGCAGAAGGGGCGGATGCATACCGGATAACGAGGATGCATCACGGACACCTATAGAAAGCAAAGCGGATACCGGGCGGATGCATATCGGATGCAAAGCATTCATTGCGCATGCGGGGAGTATGAATTGCATCAGCTCCGTGGATATAAAAGAATGCAGCTCGCACGCAGTCCACATTCAGAGGAAAGACATGCTGCCACATATATCTTCAAAGAACACCATGGTTCATCAGTCAGGGAAGAAGAGAAAGCCGGTGCCTACTCGTGCCAGCCCTGGCAAAAAGGACAGAACCACCATCCCACTCCCTGGCACTGACTCTGAACCTGCTGGTGCTGGTGCTGGTGCTGCTGGTGCTGCTGCTGCTGGTGGTGGTGGTGGTGCTTCTCCTGCTGCTGGTGCTGGTGCTGCTGTTGGTGCTGCTGCTGGTGCTGCTGGTGCTACTGCTGGTGCTGCTGGTGCTGCTGGTGCTGCTGCTGGTGACACTGCTGGTGCTGCTGGTGTTGCTGCTGCTGGTGCTGCTGGTGCTGCTGGTGCTGCTGGTGCTGCTGGTG
>BLBF01000005.1:18310349-18327506 GCA_015471245.1 Laticauda colubrina
TGCTGCTGGTGCTGCTGGTGCTGCTGGTGCTGCTGGTGCTGCTGGTGCTGCTGGTGCTGCTGCTGGTGCTACTGCTGGTGCTACTGGTGCTGCTGGTGCTGCTGGTGCTGCTGCTGCTGCTGCTGCTGCTGCTGTGGTGGACCAGCCCCAAGGCCCTCAAAGCCCTGCTGTTGAAGGTCCTGCTGCTCAAGCCCCTGAAGTCCCTGCTGAAGCCCCTGCCAGAGGGAGCAAGAGGCAAGAGAAGGAGAAGGGAGAGAGGAAATAGTACACCATTTCCGAGGAGCATGAGGATGAGGTGCTGGAATGGCTGAGGGAGAATGAGTACCTCTGGAGAAAGGGCCACAGACTGTATTGGGACACCAAGAAGAAACAGGCAGCTTGGAGAGACAAGGCAGAGAGCCTGGGCTACACTGCAGATGTACTCCTGGGATGGTGGAAGCACATGCACACCTGGTATGGCAAGCTACACCTCAAGAAATCCAGGCAGGCAGCTGTCAAGCTCACTGACCGGGAGATGTACATCATGGCCAAGTGCAGTTTCCTGGAGGTTGAGATCCACCACCGAGGAGCAGCCCCTCTGAGACCCCTCTCCCTCAGACAGCCCACAGACAGCCAGTCCTCTTCCAGCCAGGAGCCAGCTACCCTGTCCAGGCAGGTGTCTTCAGAGGGCCACACAGCAGAGACCCCCCCCAACAGCTGCACTCCCCATGCTGGCAGACTTGGAGGATCCCGTGGGGGATGATGCCCTGCTGTCACAAATGGAGGAAGAAGCAGCAGCCACCAGAGGCAAACCCATCCCCAGCTCCACAGTATGCAGGCAGAGAGGCAGACTGGAGGGCCAGAACCACAGTGTGCTGTTGGAGATCAGGGACACAATGAAGACAAGCACAGAACTTCTCTCTCAGCTGGTGCACTTGGACAGAGGATCCTCCAGCCGCCACACTTTCATCACCTACGTGAGCCACACCTTGAGGGATATGCCCAAGGCCCAGTACCAGGTGATGAAGGAAAAGATCACAGCACTTCTGCACAACCCTCAAGGCCCAGCTGAACCTGCTCTGACCCAGTCCAGGTCTGCTCCTCCACCCCAGGCGATGTCACAGCCCTTCCATGGCTTTCAACAGCCCCTCACCTATCAAGGCTACGAGTACCAGGACTTCCCACAACACAAACAGATCTTCACAGTCCAGGCCCAGGTTCATCGCACGCCACAGACGCCACACCTTGCCCAGCTGCAGACAAGACAGCCCCACTACACTCCTCTTTCCTCCACCCCACAGCCAAGCCCCTCAATGGACAATCTGTCATAAGTCTTGTGCCTGACATCCCAGGGACTTGATGAAGGGCCTTTCAATATCACAGGACTGAGTCAGCTGTCTGAGAGATTCCTGAACACACCATCCCCTGTTGTACTCTCAGGGCCAAGCACCCCAATGGCGCCTCAGACCAGCACTCAAGCCACAGCCACCTACACAGTCCCTGGCCGCTTAAGAGCTGAGACCATAGACATGACTCAGAGTGACTGAGAATAGTGCCAGAGACTTTTACTTGTTCACTTTATCTTTGCTTAAGAAACTTTACTTGGTTCATTTTGCTTTTTTAATAAAGTCATACAGTTTACTTAAGACAGTTATTAACAAAAGTTATCGTTGCTTCACACACTTGGTTCATTTTTTTTACTTAATAAAGTGTTGGTGAAAACTTTGAAAAAATGGTTAAGCCTTTGCATGCTTGTGGGATAGGTAAGGATAGTTGTGGGATGGGTAAGGATAGTTGTGGGATAGATAAACCTCCAGAGAAAGCATAGTGGGACTGTATGGTCCACCCTCCCAGCTGCCACACATATGGACCTTTATTATCAACAGCAATTTATTCATTGATCAACACATTTCAAAATAAACAAAGCTCTTTATTAATGCCCTATTCATTGTAGGACCACTCAACATACATGGCACAATCTCATCAGTGTTATGCAACAGCTTCAAGGAAGCATCCATTAACTATCTATCATCCTGTCTTGCGACTCCACTGCTCCAGCTGGGGAGTTGCACCAGTGTCTCAGTAGGTTGCACTGCTTCTTCCCTTCACGTGAAGCTCTGTTGGGGCCTTGCACATCCACAGTGTCTATCAGGTTTCGTCCTTGCCTCCATTCACCAGGCTCCATGTGCCCATTCCCTTGTTGACGGTCGACAAGTCTGTTCTGCAACACAGGGTAGCGGGTGCACATGAGATTGTGCAGGATTCAGCAAGCTTCCATGATGCTCCTCACAGTCTGTGGGTGATGCTGCATGGTGGTGAGAAGTATCTGGAACCTGTTGGCCAGGATGCCAAAGGCGTTCTCCACCACCCGTCTTGCCCTGGACAGCCTGTAGTTGAAGATCCTCTCTTCATGGGTGAGGTATCTTGAACTTTACAGCTTCATGAGGTAGGTTCTGAAGGAGAAGGCGTCATCACCAATGATGAAGTAGGGCACATCTTGTGTGTCATTTGGTAGGGGGTCTGGATCTGGAAAACCCATGATGACTTTGCATTCCAGCCCATCCTTGAGGTCACTGGCGTTGTATACCTGGCTATCTGAAGCTGACCCATTGCCTGAAGCATCGATATGGATGAACTTGTAGTCAGCATCAACCCTGGCAAAGAGGATGATACTGAAGAAGCCTTTGTAGTTGAAATAAGTGGACCCTGAGTTGGCTGGAGCTTTGCAGGCCACGTGCTTCCCACCTATGGCTCCAACGGTGTGGGGAAAGTTCCACCTCTGATACCACTCTTCTGCAACTTTCCTCCAGCTTTGTTCAGTGGTGGGGCACTTGAGGAGCTCCTCATTGTATTCTTCGATGATGGCCTGCACCACTTCTCTGACCACTTTGCTGATGGTGTTGTGTGGCACCCTCCACGCATACTGCATGTTTTTGTATGTGGTTCCAGAGGCCAGGTGGCACAGAGTCAGTGCCACCTTCAGTCCAGGGTCCAGGCTGGGATGGAAGTTTGTGCTCGGCTTGGTCAATCTGGATCTCAGACGTTCTACAATTTCATCAAATATGGCTGGTGGCATCCTCATGAAGTGATAGAATGCACGAGGGTCTTCATTCCTCAGTTCCACCATCAACTGGTCATACAGTCCAAACTCTATTCTTCTCATGATCCATCCTCGGACCCACACAGCTCTTGGACGTCTTCTTCTTATCGTTGTGTATAGAAGGTGAAACAGTCTGAACAGGGTTTGGTTCTGGTGATGAATGAGCACAGCTGCCATATGGATTGTATCATGATGCATGGTGGAGAACAATGGATGATGTGGAAGAGCAAGACCAAGAGTGAAGAGGTCTGTCCACCACAGCTGCTGGACTCATACTGAGATCCAGGTGATTTTCTCCCCCTTTTTATAGGAAATATCAGTTTTCCGCTAGGTGGCCTTCT
Source organism: Laticauda colubrina (assembly GCA_015471245.1). Classification (NCBI taxonomy): domain Eukaryota; kingdom Metazoa; phylum Chordata; class Lepidosauria; order Squamata; family Elapidae; genus Laticauda; species Laticauda colubrina. The sequence goes on from BLBF01000005.1 coordinate 18,313,770, forward strand.
ACATACTCTAGACATACTCCAGACATCCTAAATATCTGAGATACATCCCAGATACAAACATTTTGTCCGTTTTAATCCTGTATATACGAGATGCATACGCTTACATCCTTTCTATTTCTGTGCTACTAACGCTGTGTGGATGTTCCATTTATCTTTCATTTCCTCCCTCTTTCCGTTTTCAGCTGCAGCAGATGTGAGTTGCAAGGATGTCCAGAAAGATGCCGAGAGGATACAGCGGATGCTTAACGGATGATAACGGACATAGAATGTTTGTTGCCCGTATATGTCACGGATGTACATTGTACGTGGTGGAAAGTTCATCCGTTCAAAAAGTTTTGTGCAGCTCAAAACTTCTTGGGCAGATGAAATTTCAGTGGACGGATGCTGGAGGGATAGAGCGTATGAAACATGTATGCAGTGAGTACACAATGGATGCATCGCGTTTTCCAATGGATGGCAAGCTTTTTTTAACGTTTTACATCCTCTTTGCATCCGTTGGTGCAGTGGAACATGGGCTTCAGGTTCCTTCTAGATGTCTAATGCAATTTTAGTTTGGTTAGTTTGATGGGTGTTGATGTTTATGTACACTGATCATGCTCTCATCTTCACAACCAGTTAAAAACACAAAAATCCTGAGTTAGTTGACCGGTTTGCAGAGCTTTGGTAGAAAAAATATTTGCAAGTTATAAAAGCCTCCAAGCCTGAGAAGGCTTAAAACATGAATTCACTTCTGCATATCTATTCAAAATATTTTTCTTTCTCAATAGTCCTTGCTGCCAAACAGAATTTGAATGCACAAAGGCCACAAGAAGTGAATGAATGAAATCACAAATCAGGTCAGTTTCTGTTGAAAACCCTATTGGTGAATATATTCATTTAGCACTTGTCCAGCTCCCTAACTGTTTCATACCAACAGTGAGCCTCCTCCTTATACCATGGGTTGCCAATTATTTTCTTTTATTATACTTGAGGCATGCTTTAAATTGTATCTATTGATTTCATCTTCTTTATAATTGGATGTAGCGATTGGAATATTTTCAATATTACTTTGTCATCTTTTTTTAATTAAATCTGAAAACTTGTTCTAAAGAATCCACTGAAATTTCAGACAGTAATAAAAGTACAGGTGGGAAGGAGATTTCGTTATATTTAAACTCCTATGAAATTTAATAAAACTCTTCCCAATTCCTAGCTATCTTTCTGACTACATAGCAGAACTATTATTTTTTAAGATTGCCATATGAGTGACATGCCTGCATATTCCAACTTTAGTGAAATAAACTTTCCAATGCTTTTTTTGGTTCATCAATCAATAATTCATCCAACCAATGAAAAAAATACGTGGTTTATCTCTCTAGCATTTTCCTCAAAATACAAATCAGATTGGCTGTAATAAGAACATGTATGGGTACAGACTCACTTTGAACTGCAGGAAAGAAAACAAACGTGTCTGCGTATATGTGCATGTAAGTTGGTGTGTATGTGCCTGCATGTTAGGATATATGTAAGAGATTTTCTAAATGTGAATGAGATCCAGTTGATAGTGTCTCTCTCGCTCTCACTCACTTTCAGAAGAGGTTCAGAGAATTTAGCATGTTTGGACATACTTTTATTGTTAATCAACAAACATCTCATATTGCTTTTCAGGATGAAAAGTACAATGTGTACTAAATCTCTTATGGATTTCATATAAACTGCCTTCCAAGTATGCATTTCAGGATTAACTAATACAGCTTAACATGTTGGATTCATTGCAATATAACTTTAACATGCATAAAGAGAATATTCAGAGGAAATCTGCACACCTTGCATGCCAAAAAGAAATTGGTTTCTTTAGACTGTACAATTGTGGGTTGTTTGGATGGAAAAATGTATCTTCCACTCTTGAAGATTAAAGCTTTAACCTTTAAATTCAGATATATGCCATGTACATATTCTTTAATAGCTGGAAGAATGCAAAATGTACATTGCTAAAGCTGTTTGCTAATATCTTTTTTTGTTTTCAGAGTGCACTTTCAATTAAATTGTGTCTATTAGCTAACTGATTTTCATCTGATACAACTACACTAAGAAGAAAACCTTGTTTTCCAATCCACATAACAGTAGACAATGAAAAGTGCATGAATTCTAATTTTTAGAATGAAATGTATCTTCCTAGATGATGAGTCACTTAATAAATATTTCATGATACACAATTAATTTCCCCATCATGAATTGGCCCATCATTTAAACTGTGCTTTGCTGTATGTATTGTAGTTTCAACACATTTAGACATTTCAACACAACACACATCCTTCCAGTCCTGGTAACTCTTCGGAACTGAATCCGGTAATCATTAGGCAAGCACACTTTGTGCCAGCTTCCCACAACTAAAGTCAGTGGAGGAGTTGGATGGAGCTTGCAAGCCCTATGCTAGCAGGCAGGTAAGTGGCTTGTGTTGAGTAGAAAAGAGAACAAGGGGATTCCCAAAAGATGCATGAGATGTGTTACAGGTCAAGGACAATGGTGGAATGGTGCAATGCAGGTCAGGGAGGGCATGTGATAAAATGCACAAGAAGTGTGGCACATATTGGGGAAGATTTGCAAGGCTGCAGGGAGAGCAAAGTGAATCAGAGAGGGTGTAAAAGAGTATTAGGGGTGCATAAGAGGTATGGTATGTGTTCTGTATAACTTGGAAGGTTCCAAGTAGTTAATTCTGATTGGCCAAAAAGGCCAGTAGTGGACTGGTTCATTAGGAACCAATCCAAGAAGCCGCTCAAAGGCAGCAAGATTAAATGAGTGTCATTGGATACAAGCCAGCAGGCAAGCCTCTATTTAAAGGGCTGCCACGCTTGAGGCAATGTTCTGTTACTGTGCTGTTAACCGAATAAAGAGTTGTTAGTTGGAACCCGGTCTCACACACTTATTTTCCAAATGGAACATTGGCGACGAGGATGGGATCGTCCTGAAGCAGAGACCGAGCACACGGCGAGAGAAAAAACCACGCTATACGAGATGGCTGGTAATAATGTGCCACCCGCACCATTCAATCCCAATGAAGAGGATTGGGAATCTCATATTGATCGTTTCCTGATGTTTCTGGAGAGCAACGAAATGAAAGAAATTTCCAAACAGCGAAAGAGGGCTGTCTTCCTAACACATTGCGGGCCAGCCGTATTTAAGATGGCAAAGGTATTGGCAAAGTCCAGAGACATGAAACAGATGACCTGGTCTGAGCTTAATCGAATGCTGAAAGCTCACTATGGGCCAGTTGTCTCAAACTTCATCAAGAGACATGAATTTTATAAGAGAGACCAGAGGGAAGACAAAACCATTGCTGATTTTGTGTCAGCTCTGCGCCATATTGGAGGAGCCTGTGAATTCCAAAATATGGATGAGGCAATGCGAGATCGTGTCGTGTTAGGTCTTAGGGACTCTACCCTTCAAAGCAAACTCTTAAACAGACCTAGCATAACGGTGGCAGAGGCAATCGTGGAAGCAATCGCCACAGAAGCCACAACAAAATCAGTGGCCACAATGAAGATGATGAACGCCAGTGCTGACACAACAACTCTTCCAAAAGAAAAGATCTCAGGTGGAGGAAGAAAGTAAGCTGCCACAAACACACACCACAAAGACCTAGACGAGTCATCAGACACTGATGAAGATGACAATGAGGTCCACTGCCTTTACGCAAACCAAAAAAGGCGCAAAAGGAAGAAAAATTGGCAGGAATGCACTGGTTGTGGAGGAAACCACCCCCGAGCTGAGTGCAGGTTCCTTGATGCTATCTGTCGGGCTTTCAAAAAGAGGGGACATATCGAAAGAGTCTGCCAAAATCGAAGAAACAGCAGCCCTAGCAGACACGGTAATTCCCTACAAAGAACTGACTCGAGGCAAGCCGACAGAAAATGGGAGCACAGCAAGGGAACCAGCAACCGAGAAAACACACATCAGACTGTCACTATAGGAAGCGCATAGACGGAAAATGGGAAAATAATCAGAATTGTAGTGTCCATTGAAGGAAGCCCTTGTGAGATGGAGGTCGACTCAGGATCTTTTCTATCAGGATCTAATTGTGTCTTGGAACACAATTAGAGTCTGATTCCAAACATCAGACAAAACGAACTCAAAAAACAAAAATTAATTCTCAAATATTACCAAGGAAATAAGATTCCCGTGGTAGGTCTGGGATATTTCAAAGTAATTTACAAACAACAGCTGAAGTCCTGCCATTAAATATAGTCGACTGAGACCGTCCCAGCCTTCTGGGCATCGAATGGTTCACGCTATTGGGCATCAGGATGACCGAAGTGAGCCAAATAGTTGTGAGCAATTGGGAAGAGAACCTGCTACACGAATTCCAGGACGTCTTCGATGGAACTCTAGGCAGGTACCGGGGAACCCCAATGTCCTTTAGCCTAGATCCCCAAATAGCACTGAGAAGACTAAAAGCCAGATGGGTCCCCTTTGCATTAAAACCCAAAATAGATGAGCAATTAAATAAATTGATTGCACAAGGGGTCATAGAACCAATTGACCACACCAGGTGGGAGACACCAATAGTCACACCTGTAAAACCAGATGGGTCTGTGCACATCTGTGGAGATTACAAGGCTATCCTGAATCATGCGCTACAGCAAAGTGCATACCTGGTACCAGTCGTGCAGCGCTTACTGCGCTCACTTGGGGGAGGAAAATTTTTTGCTAAACTCGATTTGGCCCAGGTGTATCAGCAACTTCCAGTAGACCCCATAACAGCCAAGGCACAAGCAGTAGTAATGTATAGAGGGGCGTTCAAATGTAATAGACTTCAATTCGGAGTGAGCGTTGCCCCAGGCGTCTTCCAAAGCCTCATGGAACGCCTATTAAACAGAATAAAAGGGGTCGTTCCATACTTTGATGACGTCCTAATTTCAGCAAAAAACGTGACCCAATTAGAAGCTAGACTAAGGGAAGTGCTAACAAAATTCAGAGAATCCAGCCTGAAAGTTTAAAAAGAAAAATGTTGCCTGGCCACTGACTGCATCGAATTCTTAGAATATTTGATTGATGAACAAGGTATTCACCCAACAGAAAAAAAAGTCAAAGCAATTAAAGACACACCCAGACCTAGAAATAAAACGGACTTACAGACATTCTTGGGTCTGATCAATTTTTATAATGTATTCCTCCCCCACAAAGCAACGATAGCAGAACCATTGCACCGGTTGCTACATAAAAAAACTATTTGGACTTGGGGTCACAAAGAACAAAGAGCCTTTCAAAATATAAATTGTAACTTCAGACACCTTGTTAACTTCAGACACCTTTCTTATTCAGTTTAGTAATACTCTACCCTTGACGATCACCTGCGACGCCTCACCATTCAGAGTCGGTGCTATCCTGAGCCACCAATTACCTGATGGGAGAGAGGCACCCATTGCTTTTTATTTGAAAACGCTCTCCAAAGCGGAACGCAACTATAGCCAACTAGACAGAGAAGCCCTGGCAGTCGTTGCCGGATTAAAACACTTTCATGAATACCTATACGGTAGAACGTTCTCCATTGTTACTGACCATAAACCATTTCTAGGAATTTTGGCTGGGAATAAACCCACACCGAACATTCTATCTCCACAGATGACTAGGTGGTCAGAATTCCTGGCTGCCTATTCATATACATTGCTGCATTGACCCAGGAAACAAATCACCCATGCAGATGCATTAAGCCAAACACCTTTACCAATCTTAGAGGATGACCTGGCTCCAGCCACCGCCACCCTACAACTAGAAACCTGCCCTGAACTTCTATTGACTGTGGATGATGTCACCAGAGCCACGGCAAAAGACTCATTGACTGCCCGCATTTTGACTTGGGTAGGTAATGGTTGGCCGGAAGGCCAAAAGACTAAAAACTTTAAACCTTTCTGGACTAGACAAACTGAACTGTCAATACAAAAGGGGTGTTTGTTATGGGGAGATTGGGTGATGATTCCATCCAAACTACAAAAAGAGGTGTTAGACATGTTACACAAGGGCCACCCAGGCATAGTTAAAATGAAAAGCCTGGCCAGGAGCTATGTCTGGTGGTCTGGCTTAGACAAAGACATTGAACGCTGGGTTGCAACATGCCACAAATGTCAGAGAGCTAGACCCACCCCACCACAAGCACCCATACGGGACTGGGAGACCCCATGAGGCCCTTGGTCTCAAATCCATATTGATTTTGCAGGACCAACTAGGGGCAATACATTTTTAATAGTTGTGGATGCATATTCAAATTGGCCTGAAGTCATCTTAATGTCATCCACAACAACCGACACTGTTATAAAGCAGCTAAACAAATTATTTGCAATTCATGGGTTACCTGACTTGTTGGTATCAGACAATGAGCCACTACTAGCAGCAATACAATTCGAATACTTAGCCTCTTTAGGTATACGCCATGCACTAACCACCAGCCCACCCGGCGGCGAATTGTAGGGCTGAGCGAATGGTCCGGTTCACAAAAGAAGACCTTGAGAAAATGGACCATGGGGATGTCCAAGACAAGCTAAACCGCTTACTTACACTACAACACATCACTCCCAGTAGCACAACTAACAAGAGCCCAGCAGAATTATTAATGGGAAGAAAACTCAGATCCCATTTAAATAGGTTGCACCCCAATTATACTTGCGAGAAACCCCCCGACTCTTCCAGCTGATACCGCACTTTCAAAATCGGTGACCTGGTCCATGCAAAGAATTTTACTGGGGACCCTCTTTGGCTTCCAGCCACAATCACACAAGTAACAGGCCCCCGGTCCTACCAACTAACCATGGACAATGGAAGAGAGTGGAAGCAGCACATAGACCAGCTTCGTTCCCGCAACATCGAGCACAAAACAACCATGCAAACTCAAATAATAAATTTCGATGAAAACAAAATCAAGGAGGGGGGGGGGATACAAATAAATAAAAAAGGGCATGAAAATGAACCATTAAAACCTCAACCAGAAAATCTAACCAACCAAAAAGAGCACTTACAGTTAGATGAGACCATCAGAAGAAGTCCTAGCGAAAGGGAAGCCGATCTGGAAGGTGCCAGCCAGGCCAGCTCAACCAGCCCGGTTGAACCGGGAGGAGCGGCAGAACCACTTCAACCGACCTGAGAAACTCAGGAGGGAGCGACAGTGCTGACTCACCCTTCCAGGTGGTTCCATGGAGAAAAGCCGGAGAGACAGCAATCCCGACCGAACCGCTTGAAGTCCTAGACGAGAATGAGCCGCGCAGGTCAACTAGGACCAGAAAAAGCCCCACCTACCTGCGCGACTACGTCACTCACATAGGACTAAACTAAAGGGGGAGGGGTGTTCTGTATAACTTGGAAGGTTCCAAGTAGTTAATTCTGATTGGCCGAAAAGGCCAGTAGTGGATTGGTTCATTAGGAACCAATCCAAGAAGCTGCTCAAAGGCGGCAAGTTTAAATGAGTGTCATTGGCTACAAGCCGGCAGGCAAGCCTCTATATAAAGGGCTGCTGTGGCTTGAGCCAATGTTCCATTACTGTGCTGTTAACCAAATAAAGAGTTGTTAGTTGGAACCCGGTCTCATGTGCTTCTTTTCCGAACGCAACAGTATGGGTCAGAGAAGGTGCGTGTTGTTTTGAGAAGATGTGTGAGTGGTATGATATGAATCCTGGAGGGTATCTGAAGGTACAAGGAGTTGCATGGGAAGCATAAAGGTTTCAGGTTGGGGTGGGTACACAAAGATGTAAGGGACTGAGAAAGGATGCAAGGGAGCACAGCCAAGGAGGGAGTTCATGGGAGTGATAGAGGCAGAGGGACTCGGGGGAAATGTGTGAGTAGAGGTACATGAGTGAAGCTTCATTGCCATGTTTTCCCCAAAATAAGACCAATCTTATTGGGGGGGGGGGCTCCAAAATAAGCACTAGGTTATTTTTGAGAAAAAACAATTTCAGGGTGATCAGCCATTATTATTAGCAGTGTGAAATGGTGTTCATTTGTTTTTTAAATAAACTTTTCTGTAAATAAACCTTTCATTTATTTTCCTATTCCAAGCCTCAACTGCATTTAAAACATAAAGTATCCACAGCTAAAGAGCACTTAGATATTATTCAACACCTATTTAAACACAGGCACATCTTTAGTTGTGGGATAAGCATTCTATGCTATCTCACACATCTAAATAATGTCTTTAATTGGAGTATTGGGGTACTTTCAGCTGTAAAATGTTTAGGCACCCACTAGTAGTCATTAAACAAAAATGTTTTTCACAGTGATTTGGCAAGCCATCAAAGTTTTAAACAAATTACATTCTTGTATCCAAAATGTTTACAGCACAAGAGAATTTTTAAAATGTAAAAAGTAGGTGAAAAAAAAAAACTGATGAAGTACCATCATGTTCTTGTGAAAAATAATGTAAGGTTATCTCTATGAGTAGAAAAAAATACTGATCTGTCCATTTCCTTGTAAAGTGTTCTGTGCATTTAATTTTCATTAATGCAACATAACATGCACTGGGAATCAAAATACATATCCCACCTAGATCTGCTGTGGCCATCAAACAGGGTTATCTATATTTCTCTGCTTTTCTTAAATTTATAAACTCTACATATTTCCAAGAAACTAAAGGCAACCTAAAACTACTTTTTTTTTTCATTTCATCTGCACAATAATCCTGTGAAGTTTGGATCAGAAGTATTGATGATCCAACATCAAGCTGTGAATTTCAGAGGATTTCATGAGAATCTTTGCTTTCATGCACACTGTAACCATTACATAGCCATCAGGAATATTTCTGAATTATTTTAAAAAATGGAAAATATAATGAACTTTATAACTAGTTGATAAATTATTGCTTGCTCCTTGGCCACATTCATCTTCTTTCTCTCTTCACATCTCCATTCTTCCCTCCCTCTTTTATATCTTACTTTGGTTTTCTGTGACAGCATTATTAAACTTCCTTCCCAAACAAAATACCAAATACAGAGTCACTGTGCGAGTTGGCAGATATATATGTATATATACATCTATATGTATATTATTAGATTAAACAAATAAATAAATAAGTACATAATTACATAAATTCATTCATTCATTCATTCTATAGTTGTCTACTTGGAATTTAGGACTATTTAGTCCCAAGTAAGATTATACAGATCATTAATCTGTAAATTCATTACAGAACAAGTGATTAAAACATTATATTGCTAAATATATAAGTTTATATATCCTTTAACATTTAATATAATAATGATTTATAGGTATGTAAAACAGAAGAGAGTATATGGTGAGAAAAAGAGAGTAAGGAAGAGAAGACTAAACTATTTACAAAAAAGTACAAGAACAAAAATACCAGAAGGTATTGAGAAAATGTAAGGAGAGAGAGGGGGTGGGGAGAGAGAGAGAGAGAGAGAGACTAGATACACTAGTTTATATGATATAAAGAAGAAAGTACTATAGATTGCAGACAATTTCTCTTGATATCACAATAGAAAAGCCAGGAGATTTCTTCACATGAAATTAAGTGAGTGGCACTCTCTTAGAGATAATAAGATAGCCAAGGTTTTCCTTTCTTTCCCCTTGAGGCCTCCCTCCCTCCCTTCCTTCCTTCCTTCCAAAATTTCAGTATAGTTTTTCATGTTTCCTGCCACAAAATGGACAGAAATTACAACACCAATTCTTTTAATAATTTTGATCAAAGGTTAGACATGCTGCTCCCTCCACTGTATATGAAATCAAACTCCTTAGGTAGTAGTAAGATGCTACTATGGTATTTAGCAAAATTGTCAGGTTGCTCATGAGTCTGAGACATTCAAAGAAGAAATAAGAAACTTCAATGATTCATACATGGACTAATCTTAACCTAAGCCTTAGCCACCTATTAGATGTGAACAATGAAGTCAATAGTGGCAACACTATTTTCCCCTGATTATTTAAAAGCAGAAGGAACAGTGAAAAGGACTGGAACTGCAAATGTAATTCAATATATGTATGTGTAAAAAGATCCATTTGGAGACGTGGGGTTAAAATGTATCTAACTTTATATATTTGCTGAGAAGGTCTGAACTGAATTCAACAGGGCATTTTAGCACAAGCCATTTCAGCCTCTAGAATGATTTAAAAATACAGTTTGGGGAATACAAACCAGATTTAGTTGTGCTTACCAGGGACCCTAAAGAAACCAAAACTTGCTGGCTTTAAAAAAACCTACCTTGGTGTCCCTGAAGCAATCCTTCCCCCTCTCCCTGCTCACAGTTGGTGAGGGTTTGCAACTTCTGTGAATTTATATGCAAGTCTGAACCAATCCCCCAAGGCCCAGCCGATTTCTTAACTTCAAAGAGAAGAGCAAATCAAGGTGACTATCTTTGAGCAAATTGTTCCTTCCCCCTTAATCAAAAAAGTGTTTTCACCCACGAACAATTGCATATTTCTGTAATACTTTATTAGTTTTATTTTGCTGATTCTGTTCTGTGCATTTTCTATAGGGCTACCGTCCAAGATGCTTGCCTTCCCAAAAGGGAAAGAGGAAGAAAGAGAGGGTTACCACTGCATATGGGATTCACAGTCTGTTCTGTGACTTGCCAAGCAAATGGTGTATACAAATTTCCACCTTGAGACTTCAGTGCCCTCATTCTAGACAAGCTACTCAGATAGAAACAAACAAGGTTTTTGCCATGAGTAGAATTTCACAAATGAAGAATCTGAATGATTTATTGCCTTTCTAATTAGGCCCTTTAGGAACTTATATTTGATTCAAGAAAACAGTTTGAAGTCCCTGAATGCTTCCTGCCATTGATTTGATAATGTGTGTGTGTGAGATGTTGATTTTCTTTTGTTGGTTTTTCTGTCAACTGCAGAAAATATTTCCTAAAAAATGGATACTTAAAATGCATTGACCACAGGCAGTGAAATGAAATACTTGGCAATGCAAAAAGTTACACAGACAGTGAGATGACCAAATTTACCTCACAAAAAAAACCTGTAGCATTGTTCGTTGGCATTTCATTCCCAATACTTTGATTCATTGTTCTATTTCTAATCATCTTTAGAATTTCATCTTTACTTTCAAATTAAATGACAGATTCAGAGTAAACTTCAAAATATTACCAGATTTGATGCAGAATACTATGCATATTGAAATAACAATTTTGTGACAATAATGCTTCTGGTTGTCAAATAATGCATTGGGTTGGGATAATCGTGATGGCAGTTGTACTAATCAGGTCTGAGTTGATTGACTCAGAAAGAAAACTGGGGTTTGTGATAGATGAAAATGAAACATACACATTCACACAAAACTATTAGGTATGCTAAAGTTTTAAGGCCCTGTACCACTGGCCGACGGACGCAAAACGTATGCATAAAGGACACAGCAGATGAGCAAAATTTCGGGGGTGGCTCCATCCGTTGTCATCCGCTCCAAAAAGTGGCAAAAATTTGCATAAACAGAATGGAAAAGAACGGAAAAGAACATGGATAGTATGTAGCGGGGATGTTAAACGGATGTTCATAGGAAGCCTAGCGGATGTATATCGGATGCAAACCATTCACTGTGCATCCTTTCTATTTCCGTGCTACTAACGCTGTGTAGATTTTCTGTGTACCTTTTATTTCCTCCCTCTTTCTGTTTTCAGTTGCAATGGATGTGAGTTGCGAGGATGCCCAGAGGATGCAGAGAGGATACAGCAGACATTTAACGGATGATAAATGGACATAGAACATTTGTTGCTCGGATGTCATGGATTTACATCGCACACAGTGGAAAGTTCATCCGTTCACAAAGTTTTGTGCAGCTCAAAACTTCTGGGGCAGATGAAATTTCAGTGGACGGATGCTGGAGGGATAGAGCGTATGAAACACGTATGCAGTGAGTACACAATGGATGCATTGCATTTTCCAATGGATGGCAAGCTTTTTTTAATGTTTTACATCCTCTTTGCATCCGTTGGTGCAGTGGGACATGGGCTTTAATGTATTTCTAACCTTAGTCACGTCAACCTACCCTATTCTTGATTATTGCAGGGATAAAAAAGTATAGGTCAAGAAAGAAGAAAGTAAAACTATTAAAATGATTTGAAAGATGGCTCTATTCCACATAAAGAAAAGTGAAGGGTTGCTATTGTCTATCTTATTTGCACAAGTTCCATAAGCCTCTGGTGGACCATTGTGGAAACAGAATGTTTTTCCTATTTGGTAGAAAACTGGCCAGTTTTCCCAATATTGAAAGAAGAATATTATTTGAACCTGATAAAGACCTGACAGAAGTTTCTGAGCAATCTAAAGCTGTTTGAAAAAACATTGAAACTCTGGAAGAGCCAAACACTACAAGATTCTAACTGCCCTCAGTCAAGAGAATGCCAGATTGGATTTTTTTATTCCATTCCATTGACGTACCAGAAGAAATTTTGAATTTTGAATTTACAAGGATGTCTGTAGCATCTGGTTGAAAATTTAAGATGAGGTCCAAAACAGCACAATATTTTTTATGTGCAACACACATAAAAGAGGGCACTTAATTTCCATTTAAGTTTGCACTCAGAATATTCCCAGTCCTTCACAGCTAGTGAAAAAAATAGTTTGATGTTTGTTTATTTATTGAACATCAGCAAATATTTAAAACAGTTAACTGATAAAATGGGAAAAAAATGCAAAGAAAAAACAAGGAAATAAATCAGGGAACACTTTACATCTTCTTCATAACTACCAAACATACAAAAGAGCACCTGAAAATTATATTATAAATAATTAGCATGAATTACTTCCAAAGGAGTGACATTTGGATATTCTAGTTTTAATCTTTTTATATACAAAACTGGTATAAAATAAGACACCTACTGATCCCTCTTCCATTCTGTATCACAAACAATTTGGTGTACAAGGATGATGTAGCTTTCATTATTGACGCATAATACTATTTGCTTTTTGAGGCACTTTTTGCATTTTTTTTTCAGTTCTGTCATAAGTGTTGTGCAAAGGGATTTCAAAATGTATTATATATAAATCTTTTCAAGCTACTAGAAGTGCCAGAGGAGGCTGCCAAAGTATCACAATGCTGTGCAATCCAGATTCATTTCATTTTTTTCAAAGTGGGGACAACCTATCTTTTCAAAGTGGCTTCCAAGAGTTGCTTCACTCAATACATTGTTGAAGGGAAACACTTGAAAAGATTTTGTAACAAATAACACACATAATTCTGAGTTTTTTGAATCTCAGAAGCTGACAGAGGAAAGTTTTCTTTAGGTGTACAGGACAAGAATGTATTCACCACAAAAGAATCAGACAAGTGCAAATAAAAAACTTAAAAAGCACATTTCACAAAATTTCTTTCTTTTTCCTTCCCTCCCTCCCTCCTGCCTTCCCTTTCCCTTTCCTTTGCTTGGACAAAGAATAGCAGATATACCAACCATACTGTTGCAACAGAAAAGGCCAAACATTCATCATCATTCATTCAGTGCATTTACACAGTTCTGAAACTCTCAGCTCTGAGAAAATGTCAATAAACTAATTGAGCTTGAACAAAAATTTTGCAAGAAAAAAGAGGGGGAGGGAGGGAGGAGGGAGGGAGGGAGAGGGAACTAAGTGAAATCTAATAGCAAATGGAATGTAGCTTAGAATTGAACTGAGATCTTTGATGCTCTTTGAATGATTGTTTTCTTGCAGGAAGATAGATAGATGATAGATGATAGATGATAGATGATAGATGATAGATGATAGATGATAGATGATAGATGATAGATGATAGATGATAGATGATAGATGATAGATGATAGAT
>BLBF01000005.1:18334656-18402932 GCA_015471245.1 Laticauda colubrina
CTCCCTATCATGAGACGCCCATCTGATGCGGGATAGCAGATACCGCACACCCCCTAGTTAATTTTAGTGTATGTGTCTTAATATACTAATTAAGATATATTAATTTAAATAAATGAATAGTTTTAGTTAATAATCTAAACATATATTTCAAGTCTTTCCAATTTTTCATAAAATCTGTCATACTATTGTAGGTTTATTCTTTCAGGCTATTTAGCACCCAGAGATACTTCCAAATATAGATTTTTATAAATAAAATACATAATCAGACATATGGGTACACACTGGACAACAGAGGAAGAGGAATTCCATTGTTGACAGGTAGTTCACTGTCTCAATACCCAAAAGTAATTCATTTAATCATAATACTCCAATGAAATATAACCTTGTCCATGGCTAATGAGTACAATGAGTCAATGCTATAACAAACCCTCTGTTGTATGTTATATTGCTCAGCAGATAGGAATCAATACATATTGTTAGGGATAACATTGTTCACCCTAACTGGTTTAGGTGAAATAATAACTATGAATCATAGTTAGTGTATGTTAGAGTGTATACAGCTTTAACTGTGAAATAGCAATTAAAGGAGTGGTTAAGAAAACAATATAAAAGTAGCAAGACTACGGCTTGCTCACTCTCTCTGGCTTTGATGATCCCTGATTACTGCTTGGAATCAAGACTGCATAGCTCGAATGGGAGAGACAACAAAGGACTGATTTGTAAGTGAACTGACATAGGATATTCTACATGGACTTTGCTAACTGAATACCCCTGAATGGACTGACTACATGGTAAATGAATATTGGACTGTTATTTGACTATGCCATAAACTTATACTGGAATAAAATATATTCTTGATAGCATAAGCGTATCTGTTATTTTTACTGTATGTTAATAAACATACAAGCTTAGCTCACTCATTTATCTGTGTGCCTATCTGACTAACGCTGCTCATTCTGTTTAGCTTGTCTACTTAACCCTGGTTGGGGAACCCAGGCTTAACAATGGTTATGGGCCCAGAGGCTGCAAAGTCAGTTTAACTAGGTTAAACAGATTTATGTAAAAAGTGAGAGTTTGTGTTGTTATACATTACAGTAAACAGACAGCTGTGTTTTATTAATTATATTTTTATATCCATATAAGAAAACATGGCACAAGTCAATCTACAAAGTTTGTCCCTTATATCCAAGCTGGATGGAACAAACTATGTATCATGGTCTACAAAATGTAGTCTACTTCTACGAGGAGAAGGTCTGTGGAACATAATTGAAAATCCACCAAACGTAGAAGAATGGGATCCAGAGAATGAGGAAGACAGACTAAAGATAGAAGAATTTAAGCATAAAAATCAACAAGCCATTTGCATAATTGGGTTAACATTAACTGATCAACAGCTTGTTTATATCCACGGAGAGAAAACGGCTTTTGAGTGTTGGCAGAAGCTGAAGAGGATTTATGTTCGACATAATATTGGTGCTCACATAAATCTAACACGGAAGCTTTTCAGGACGCATCTCCAAACAAATGGTGATATGCTGAGTCATTTAAAAACTATGCAAAGCATTTTTAAAGAATTGCACGAGAAAGAGCTTATATTCTCTGAACAACATCAAGTTTATATAATTCTATCTTCCTTTGATGAAAGTTATGATAACTACGCAACTTCACTTGAAATTTTGCCAAAGGAAAATTTAACTTTAACTGATATAATTGGAAGATTGATCGAAGAGGCCAGAAGAAGGCATGAAAGAGATGAATTATGGAGGGAGCAACCTCAAAAAGAAGATAATGAACCTCCTACTGCATACGCAATTAAAAAGTGTTTTAATTGTGGAGGAAGAGGACATTTGGCAAGATTTTGTAAAAAGGCAAAGCGCCAGAACGCTGGCCAGAATACTAAAAATCATCAAAGACTACATAAAAATTTAGAGTTAGCCATGTATACTAACGGAGCTGTAAAAAATAATTTATGGGTGGTTGACAGTGGGGCATCCCATTGTATAACAAATGATAACAAAAATTTTATAAAAATTTCCCAGAATACACAGCAGATATCGTTAGCCAATGGCTGGAAACTGAAAGCTAAAGGTGAAGGTATAGCATATTGTTCTTTTATAAAAGAGAATGTAAAAATGTTATATGTACCACAACTTAAGTTTAATTTAATTTCAGTTAGAATTTTGGTTAAACTAGGATATGTAGTTACATTTAGGGGAGATAACTGCATCATTGAAAAAGAAGATAAGAGAATTACTGCATCTTTAAGAGGTGAATTATATGTGTTAAATGATGATGGTTTAAAGGTGGCTAACACAATTTATGAAAATAAGAAACCTCATGACGAATGTATTCACTTGTTACATCGAAGGCTAGGGCATTTAAATTTTAAAATGCTTAAGAAAACTGTTGAATTGTCTAAGGGAATAAGTTTGAAATCTTGTAATAAGTATTTGCAATGTAATGCATGTAATCAAAGTAAGAGCAGGGTTATACCGGCTAATAGAGTTGATGGATTTACTACTAAAGAGCCATTAGAAGTAGTATTTGCTGATTTAATAGGTCCGAAAAAACCAAGTGTAGGAGGAGCTCGCAACATACTAAGTATAATGGACCACTATTCTAGATATGGGTTTTGCTATTTAATGAAGAGCAAAACTGAAACATATCAAAATCTATTTAAATGGTTAAAGTTTGCTGAAAGAAAAACCAAAAAGAAATTAGTAACTCTCATCACAGATAATGGTACAGAATTTACAAATCATAAATTTAAAAACAGATTAAGACAGTTAGGTATTCAACATAAAATGTCTGCACCATATAGGCCACAACATAATGCCTTTATAGAGAGAAGAGGCCAAACATTACAATCAATGGCACGAACTATGATGTCTGATTCAGGATTACCTGACAATTTATGGGGAGAAGCAATAATGTGTGGTAATCATATATTAAATAATGTTGTTAATTCAACAACAGGTGAATTACCATTCACACTGTGGCATGGTACAAAACCTGATTTAAGTTACATGCACACATTTGGAGCACCACCATGGGTGCATATCCCTACACAACTTAGATACAAAGGACAGCATAGAGCTAAAAGATTGATTTTTGTAGGATACACATCTAATCATAGATCTTATAGATTCTGGGAACCAGGTACATCTAGAGTTTACACCAGTGCTAGTGCAAAATTCCTAGAACATGTAGGATGGAATAGATTAGAGCAAGATTTAAATAATGAAGTATTTATTGAACCCTACAAAAGACAGAAAGATGAGATTAGCTATAAGAAGAGTCCAATTAAAGAAGAAGTCCACGAAGAGCAAATAGGACCAGAACAAGAGGAAATAGTTGATCAGGAAGAGTTACATGATCAAGAACAATTAATAGAGGAAAGTCCACCTGTAAGTCCTATAATACCTAGACGTACTACACGTGTAACTAGACCACCTGATAGGTATCAAGCAAGTATAGTTTGCCAAGTAACTAAAGTTCCAACTAGTATAGATGAACTTAGGATGTATCCTGCTAAGGATCAGGAGAATTGGCAAAAGGCAATGGAAAAAGAACTAAATTCATTAAAGGTAATGAAAGTGTATGAAGATGCCAAATTACCTCCAGGAGAAAAATCCATTGGGTGCAGATAAAGTAAAAACTGGAAATGATGGGACTGTTACCCATAAAGCTAGGTTAGTAGCTCAAGGATTTAATCAAACTGCATCTGATTACGATGAAGTTTTTGCACCAAGCCTTAAAGCTACATCTTTAAGAGCAGCATTAGTGTGGGCAGCTAAGAAAAACTATGTCATTAACCATTTAGATGTAGAAACTGCTTATCTACATGCACCATTGCAGCACACTATATATTTAAGAAAACCAATTGGCATAAAAGACAATAAAGTAAATAGTGATGATTGTTGGAAACTCAAAAAGAGTCTTTACGGGTTGAAACAATCTGGGTTTGAGTGTAACCAATATATTGTGAAAGAGTTAAACAATATAGGTTTTAAATCTGGTTTAGCAGATCCGTGTGTGTTTAAAAGAGAAAATAATGGAACGGTGTCATTATTATTATTATTTACTGATGATATTGCTTTAATAACTAAGACTAATAATGAAGCTAATGAAATTATATCATTATTAGCCAAAAAGATAAAAATAAAGAATTTAGGTGAAATTAAAAGGTATCTAGGATTGACAATTAATAAAACAAATAATGGTTTTAAGATATCTCAAGAAGATAAAATTTGCCAATTAATTAAAACTTTTAAGATGGAACTTTGTAAACCGGCAAAGACTCCAATGAGTCAGGAAGTTTGCCAAACTAATGATCAAAGTCCCAAATTTGATAAGTCCATATATCAATCTTTGATTGGTAGCTTATCATATATAAGCAATTGGTCAAGGCCAGATATTGCTTATAGTGTAAATCAGCTGGCACGTTTTAATTCAGATCCAAAAGAATGTCATTGGAAATCCTTAAAAAGAATATTGAGATATCTTAAGGGAACAATAAACCATGCATTATATATAGAACCAAAGGGTGATTTGAGTCTTAGTGCTTATGCAGATGCAAGTTTTGCAACTGATATAAACACTAGAAAATCAACATCTGGGATGGCTATATTATTTGGTAAGACACTAATAGGATCGAGGTCAATCAGACAATAGCATATTAGCTTATCTACGATGGAAGCTGAATTTTCATGTCTGTCATTATTATGCACTGACTTGATTTTCTACAAACAGTTATTGTTTGACATGGGTATAAATATAAAAGTTTCCATTATGGTATATGAGGATAACCAAGCAACTATAAAGTTAGCTACTAGTATTGCTGTAAAAACTAGATCAAAACATACTGACTTAAGATATTTGAATGTAAGAGAATCAGTGAAAAACGGACTAATAAAATTGGAATACTGCATGTCAGAAGAAAACATTGCAGACCATTTTACAAAAGCTCAAGGAGCAACTAAGTTTAAAGAAAGTTGCAAAAAATATTTTCTAAAGATGTAAATGATTCATAGTTATTATGTAACCTAAAAGGGGAGAATGTTAGGGATAACATTGTTTACCCTAACTGGTTTAGGTGAAATAATAACTATGAATCATAGTTAGTGTATGTTAGAGGATATACAGCTTTAACTGTGAAATAGCAATTAAAGGAGTGGTTAAGAAAACAATATAAAAGTAGCAAGACTACGGCTTGCTCACTCTCTCTGGCTTTGATGATCCCTGATTACTGCTTGGAATCAAGACTGCATAGCCTGAACGGGAGAGACAACAAAGGACTGATTTGTAAGTGAACTGACATAGGATATTCTACATGGACTTTGCTAACTGAATACCCCTGAATGGACTGACTTCATGGTAAATGAATATTGGACTGTTATTTGACTATGCCATAAACTTATACTGGAATAAAATATATTCTTGATAGCACAAGCGTATCTGTTATTTTTACTGTATGTTAATAAACATACAAGCTTAGCTCACTCATTTATCTCTGTGCCTATCTGACTAACGCTGCACATTCTGTTTAGCTTGTCTACCTAACCCTGGTTGGGGAACCCAGGCTTAACACATATCAATATATTATAACGCACACATTTCGTGAAATAATTCATTTTCATTTCTAACTTCTGCATTTTCATCTAAGTACAACTGTCAAGAATCTTGGAGAAGTAATAATCAGAGGCAATTAATCTTCCAATACCTCCCCATATGCCTTTGCAATATGTTTTCCATACAAGATTTTTCTTTAGCATTTACAATTTTGCTCTGAGATTTGTTATGCACTATGCTGGAAAACATTGAACAGAAAAATCTTCTAATAGCAATTATTTCAATATTGGCATTTTAGGGAAAAATATGACATCCTTCTCCATTATCTCGAAATAGATAGGTCAGATACAAGGGAAACAAAGAAATAAATCTGCAAATGTTAGGACATTCTTGGTTGGAGAAGTCACCAGTTAATAGACTTCACAGTTTTTCATTGAGTTTGTTCTGTATAAATTTTATTGTGGAAGTTTCAATCTTTTCTTTGTGGGTCTTGACCACCATCCAAAATTGCAATGGAATACAAAATTAATTAATTAATAAAAGATCATTAAGGAATAAAGCATAGCCATAGAATGCAAAAGCATGCATCAAATCAGTGTTAGATGAACACATTGTGCCTGGCATATTTATGAAAAGATAATCATTCTAGTGCTTGTATCTGATCCAGTAATCATTCTGAATATACATTTGCCTTCTCTACTCATTGAAAATGGGTTATGCCTTTTGCAATAGGTGAGAGGTCAACTTTAACCCAGCTACCTTAGAGGCATGTTCCATCCTGTACTTTACCCTAGGTGGCAAAAAAATAATGGAAATAACATAAATTATTACAGAGAAAGAGCTGTAGCTAGCAGAAAAAAAGTTAGAAAGAAAGCAATTCCCGATTCAATAATTGATTCACTCTGACCATTCTTAATTATTTTGTGTTTACATTGATGATACATATCATAATATACTTCTCGGAACACAGGAAGCTGCCTTAAACCAAATGGATTTATTTGTTCAACGAACTCAAAATAGCTTATTTTGATTAATAGAAGAACCATACGAATCTTTTATATCACCTGCTAAGTAAATCTTTAAGAGAGGGGCAATTGATTTGCACTTAGAGGCCAGTCTTGATTTTTTAAAAACAAACTGAAGGCCATCAGCAATAGGATGATTCAGTGATGTCACTAGAGAGATCTGTGGGATAGAATTTCTCCTCATCGAATTTCTCTTATTGTATCAGAAGCCTGTTTCACAAGGCCCTTTTTCAAAGTTGGACCTCACTGACCAATAGGCACAGCATTTTGCTGATGAAGTTTTTCATGAGGCTTGTTCAACATGGGGCAGGGATTAAGGCAACATCTTGATAGGTTATGTGGAGTTCTGTTTGGCTTGTAGTCTCGGAGGAACTGGAGTGCTTCCAGGATGCTGTATCCTCTACGACCTGTAGTAGGGACCTCTGAACCTCTTGGATTTTTCACATAACAGGAAGGGAGCTATTCCCTGGGAGATTACTGTAGATAAAGGGCCTGTCACATAGGCTGATGGATGCAAACCGTATGTAAAAAGGACACAGCGGATGAGAAAATGTTCCATCCATTGTTATCCACTCTCAAAAGTGCTCCAAATTTGCATAAGCAGAGCGTACAACAACGGAAAGGAACGGATGTGGGGAGGATGTAGCCAGGTTGTAAAGCGGATGCTCCATGGAAGCCTAGCGGATGGAAGCAGATGGAAGCAGATGGCACATCTGCGGGGCTTCCAGGGGAGCACAGCGAAGCGGACGTGCAATGGAAGGAACGGATGCAGAGCGGATGCCTAGCAGATACAGCGGATGCATCACGGAAGCCTAGCGGATGCAAAGCGTTCACTGCGCATGTGGGGAGGATGCATTGCGTCAGCCCCGCGGATATAAAAGGATGCAGCTCGCAAGCAGGTCACCATTCAGAGGGAAGACCTGCTTCCAGACACAGCTCCAGCCAGCCAACAACCATGGGGAAGAAGAGGAAGCCTGTGCCATCTTCTGCCAGCCCTGGCAAGAAGGACAAGGCCACCATCCCACCCCCTGGCCCTGACTCTGCTTCTGCTGGGGCTTCTGCTGACTCTTCTGGTGCTGGAGCTTCTGCTGGTGCTGCTCCTAGTGCTGGGACTTCTGTTGGTGCTTACTCTGCTGGCGCTGCTCCTGGTGCTGGTGCTTCTGCTGGTGCTTACTCTACTGGTGCTACTCCTGGTGCTGGTGCTTCTGCTGGTGCTTACATTGCTGGCACTGCTCCTGGTCCTGCTGGTCCTGCTGATCCTGCTGGTGCTCCTGGTGCTCCTGGACCTGCTGGTGCTGCTGGTGCTGCTGGTGCTGCTGGTGCTGCTGGTGCTGCTGGTGCTCCTGGTCCTGCTGGTCCTGCTGGTGCTTACTCTGCTGCTGCTGATCCTGGTCCTGCTGGTGCTGCTGGTCCTGCTGGTCCTCCTTTTCTTGCTACTGTTGTTGTTGCTGGTGGTGTGGAGGAGCAGCCCCTACAACCTCAAAGCCCCTCTGATGAGGGCCCAGATGGCCCTGCCAGAGAGAGGAAGAGGCATACGTGTGAAAAGGAGAGAAGGCAATACTCCATCGAAGAGGAACATGAGGATGAGGTGCTGAGGGAGAACAAGTACCTCTGGCAGAAGGGACACAGGCTCTATCGAGAAACCAAGCAGAAGCAGGCGGCTTGGAGAGAGAAGGCGGAGAGCCTGGGCTACACTTCGGAGGTCCTCCTCGGCTGGTGGAAGCACATGCACACCTGGTACGGGAAGCTGCACCTCAAGAAATCTGGCCAGGCCACGGTCAAGCTGAGGGACCAGGAGACCTGCGTGATGGCCAAGTGCAGCTTCTTGGAGGGTGAGATCCGCCACCAAGGAGCTGCCCCTCTGTCTACCCTCATTCTCAGGCAGCCCGCAGAGAGCCAGTCCTCTTCTGTCCAAGAGTCAGCTCCTGTGTCCAGGCAGGTATCTGTGGAGATATCTACCAATATCTACAGGTATCTACCGATGCCACCGATGCCACCGACGGCACAAATGCCACCCACTCCACAGATGCCACCCATGCCACAGATGCCACCCATGCCTCACCTTGCTCACCTGCAGACCAGACATCCCCACTACACTCCTCCTTCCTCCACCCCATAGCCAAGTCCGGCCTCAGAACATCTGTCATCGGTCTTGGGACTGACACCCCATGTCCTGGAGGAAGGGGCTCTCAACAGCACAGGACTGAGCCAGCTCTCTGAGAGCTTCCTCCACACAACATCCCTTGTTGTCCTCTCAGGGCCAGGCACCCCAATGGTGCCTCAGACCAGCACTCCAGCAGCAGCCACCTCCACAGCACCTGGACCCTTCACCCCTGAGACTATGGGCATGCCTCAGAGTGACTGAGAAGACTGCCAGAGACTGGGTTGCTACCTCATGACTTTATCTTTGCTTGGGACACTTGGGTCATTTTCTTTTACAGTTTGTTATTAATAAAGATTATCTTTGCTTCACACACTTGCTTCAGTTCTTTTAGTCAATAAAGTCTTGGTGGAAACTTTTAGGAATGGTTTAAGCCTTTGCATACTTGTGGGATGGGTTAAGATAGCAGTGGGATGGGCAGGGATACCTTTGGGATGGGTAATAGCTGTGGGATGGGCAGGTATACCATTGGGATGGGTAATAGCTGTGGGATGGGCAGGGATACCTTTGGAATGGGTAATAGCTGTGGAATGGGCAGGGATACCTTTGGTATGGGTAATAGCTGTGGGATAGATAAACCTCCAGTGCAACCATAGTGGGACTGTATGGTCCACCCTCCCAGGTGCCACACCTTTGGCCCTTTATTATCAATAACAATGTAATCATTGATCCACACATTTCAACATAAACACAACTCTTTATGAAATGCCCTGTTCATTGTTGGGCCACTCAACATACATGGCACAATCTCATCCGTGTATTGCGACAGCTTCAAGGAAGCATCCATTTAGCATCTACCATCCTGTCTTGCCACTCCACTGCTCCAGCTGGGGAGTTGCACCAGTGTTTCAGGAGGTTGCGCTGCTTCTTCCCTTCACGTGAAGCTCTGTTGGGGCCTTGCACATCCACAGTGTCTATCAGGTTTTGTCCTTGCCTCCATTCACCAGGCTCCATGTTCCCATTGCCTTGTTGGAGGTCCACGAGTCTGTTCTGCAACACTGGGTAGCGGGTGCGCATGAGGTTGTGCAGGATGCAGCAAGCTTCCATGATCTCGGTCTCTGGGCGATGCTGCATGGTGGTGAGAAGTATGTGGAACCTGTTGGCCAGGATGCCAAAGGCATTCTCCACCACCCGCCTTGCCCTGGACAGCCTGTAGTTGAAGATCCTCTCTTCACGAGTGAGGCATCTGGAAGTGTAGGGCTTCATGAGGTAGGTTCTGAGGGAGAAGGCATCATCCCCCACGATGAAGTAGGGCACATTTGTGTGTCATTGGGTAGGGGATCTGGATCTGGGAAGCCCATGATGAGGTTTCGTCCCAGCCCCTCCTTGAGGTCACTGGCATTGTATACCTGGGCATCTGAAGCTGACCCGTTGCCTGAAGCATCGATGTACATGAACTTGTAGTCAGCATCGACCATGGTGAAGAGGATGATGCTGAAGAAGCCCTTGGAGTTGTGATAAGTGGACCCTGACTTGGCTGGAGCTTTCCAGGCCATGTGCTTAGCATCAATGCCTCCAACGGTATGGGGGAAGTTCCACTTCTGATCCCACTGCTCTGCAACTTTCTTTCAGCCTTCTTCAGTGGAGGGGCACTGGAGGAGCTCCTCCAGGTATTCTTCGATGACGGCCTGCACCACTTCTCTGACCACAATGCTGATGGTGTTGTGTGGCACCCTCCAGCCATACTGCATGCTTCTTTAGGTGGTCCCTGAGGCCAGGTGGCGCAGAGTCAGTGCCACCTTGAGCCCAGGGTCCAGGCTGGGCCGGAAGTTGGTGCTCTGCTTGGTCAACCTGGGTCTCAGCCGCTCCACAACTTCGTCAAACATGGCTGGTGGCATCCTCATGAAGTTCTGGAATGCACGAGTGTCTTCGCTCCTCAGCTCCACCATCAGCTTGTTATACAGTCCATACTCTGCTCTTCTCGCAATCCATCTTCGGACCCAGACACTTCTTGGCCACCTCCTTTTCTTCATGTAGAACAGGTGAAAGAGTCTGTAGATGGCTTCGCACTGTTGTAGAATGATGGTGGCTGCCAAAAGGAGTGTGTGATGATCCATGGTGGAGATGACTGGATGCTGTGGAAGAGCAAATGCCAGATGAAGGCTGAAGAGGTCTGCACAGCAGGGCTGCTGGACTGAAAGTGAGATCCAGGTGAGTTCATCCCCCTTTTTATAAGAAATATAGGTTTTCCGCTAGGTGTCCTTTTGCATCCTCCAGACATCCTGCAGACATCCTAAATATCCGAGATACGTCCCCTATGCGAACATGTTTTCCGTTTTAATGCTTTCTATGCGAGCTGCATCTGCTTTCATCCTTTTTCCATCCATGTTACTAACGCTGCGTGTCCGTTCTGCATCTGTTTCGCTTCCTCCCTGTGTCTGTTTTCCGCTGGAGTGAGTTGTGAGTTGCGCGGATGCGCAGTGGATGCCTAGTGGATATAGCAGATGCGTAACGGATGACGACGGACATCTAACGGATGTTCCCCGTATGCATAACGGATGTCTAGCGTTGGATACATTTTCCACTGAAAAAGTTTTGTGCAGCTCAAAACTTTTTGAGCGGATGAAATGTCAGTAGACGGATGCTGGACGGAGAGAGCGGATGAAAAACAGACGCAGTGAGTACAGAACGGAAGCATAGCGTTAACCAACGGATGGCAAGTGTTTCTCTCCATTTTATATCCTCTTTGCATCCGTTGGTGCTGTGTGACAGGGGCTTCAGGAGCATTACCAGCAATTCTGAAGGATGTTGTGGTATGCCCTTTCTTCAACAGGTTTTACCTGGATCCAGACATATTGGATAACTGATATCCAGTTTCCAACCTTCCATTTTAGTAAAGATTATTGAAATGTTGATGAACATGTTCATATCCAGTTACATCTCCTAGCAATTTTCAGTTTTATCAACCATAGGGTCCTCCTGGAATGGCTTCAGGAACTGTAGATTCAATATTTTAGTGGTTTTTTGATAATAGATATATTTTTAGTGGCTATTTACACTTTTTTAAATTCTAAACTATTATTTTCTTTGAATTTTCTGAAACTATTTATTGTAATAGTTTTGCAAATAAGCCTATAGGAGTGTGACAGGATATAAATTTAATAAATAAATTTATTTCGGGCACCTTATTTCAGATTTTTTAAGTGGGATAGTCAATAAAATAGAATATTAAACCTGTCAAAGACATAATATACCAGTGCTGTTATTTTGTTCTTTTGCACAAGAAAAATGCAGTATAATAATTCATAGTTTTGCTGCTGACAGTTATATCATCATGAAGTTGTGGGGAACATTAAAAAGTTACAGGAAAGCAGGGCTGAGATCTAGCATTTCCTGTAAGCTCTGGATTTCTCATATTGAATTGTCATATTGAACAAGAAATCTAATATATTGTAGTGGTTAAGGTATTGGTATTGGTTAATGTGTTACAAATAAAAACTTTGGGAACTTATAAAATAATGGGAAACTCAAACATAGCACACAGAATCTGCTAACCTCTTAGCTTTATTGTTTAAAATTGCTTAGGTTATACACTCTTGCACATTCATCTTCACTAAGTGTCACAATGCTACTGATCAAACAATACAAGGGGTATTTGTTTAAGACAGAGCATTAAAATAAAAATTTCACCCATGGATGATGTCTTCTGACCAGTCTTTTATTTTTATCTCATGCCAACATCCTTCCTTCATACATCAGCTCAGTTTCTTTTTCCTCATTTTCATTGGCTCTTGCTATGATTCAGTTAAGTAAAAGTTACTCTTTCATTTTTTGTTAGCTGTCATTTGGGGTTGTCTGGTTTCAAGTGATACTATGTTTCCCTGTGAATATATATTTCTTTTCTATGTCTATCTTTTGAGATATTCTAAATCACTTTTTCAATTCTACTTGTCTCAATATGTTCTAACTTTAGTTCTTATAAAACATGGCACCCCCAGGTTGAACTCTGCTAGACACTTACTCTGCATATACTTACTTCTTCCTGTGAAGATAAAACAAATCTATGTAAACTGTATTGAGCTCCTAGAAAATTTGAGATACAAATCCCCAAAGCTAAGGTCAGTTCATCCTTTTTCCCAAAGTGCCATAAAAGTTTGTAGCTTCAGAAGTCTGAGAGGATACATACAAACCTCTGTTTGCTGAGACCTCAGTTTGCGGAGAGAAATGTCACAAAGGCAGTGACATCCACACTGGCATCCCAGTTATGGGGCTAATTGAGCCACCTGTCAATACTCATATCTCACATCACCCAGGCCCTTATCCTACAAATGGGAAAGCAAACAGAATGGATATGTGGACATGTAGAAAAAAGGGAGATAAGGAGATGACAGCAAGCAGATGAAACCTGAAATGATGTATTGATTTTTACAACTATTGCAGGCAATAGTTGTAAGAGGGTTATCATTCATCTATCAGCTTGATAAGCAGCACATCTTAGTGTGATTATGGTGTGGAGTTTGGTTTGGATGCTCAACAGCAACACTGCTTCAAAGCAGCATTTGGAAAATGACCTAAGTCTTTGCAGAAACCAAAATAAGAGCAACCATACTGAGACAGTGCCTAATCCCAAAGAATGCAAGAATTTTTGGAGGGAGGTAAATTGTACGTCAGTTTATAAACTTATATTTGTTGTAAAGACTGAGCATCACAGACTTACATACATGTGTATATCAATATCAACTTGCAAGTCTAGGATGATGGAGTTAACTGTCAGCAAAAACCTATTGTTGGGGAAGATGTGCTACAATAAAGTATAGTGCATGATTATCTGTGATTTATTTGTTATTTGTGAATTATCGTTCTGCCTTTACACATTCTAGCCAACAGGTTGTTTCTTAAAATGTCCAATTTGGGTATAAATCATAAGATTTGTTTGTGAATAAAGGATTTTCTGATAGTTAGGCCACAGTCTGTAAGGATGAGATCTCACCATTCATCTACTCTGATACTAAGAACAGGATCCCCCCAGGGTTGTGTGCTAAGCCCCTTCCTTTATTCTTTGTACACACATGATTGCACCCCATTGTATAATACCAACACAACTATCAAATTTGTGGTGATGGGGCTCATTAATAAGAACAATGAATCTGCTTATAGAAAGAAAGTACAAGGGCTGACACTGTGGTGTAAAGAAAATAATCTCACATACCTAATACCAAAAAAACTAAAGAACTTATAATTGACTTCAGGAGAAAACGAGATGTACATTTACCATTATACATAAATGGCGAGGAGGTAGAGAGGGTTGGTAGTTTTAAATTTCTGGGCACTTATATCTCGGAGAACCTCTCATGGACTATGAATGCTAACATGCTTGTGAAGAAGGCACAGAAGAGCGTTCTCAGGAAGATAAATCTATCTCAGCATCTACTTCTGTCCTATTACCACAGCACCACTGAGTGTCCTGACATATGGAAATCTTGCATGGTATGGGAGCTCTATAATGGATAAAAAAGCTCAACAGAACATCATTAAAACTGCCCAGAATATCATTAGGCTCCAGAGGAAGTTACACAATATTCTCAGAGACTTTTCCTCTCCTGCTTACAATCTTTGTGAACTGTTGCCTTCTGGCAGAAGATACAGAACAATTACAACTCAGACCACACATTTTCTGAACAGTTTTAATCCCAGAGCTATAATTGCACTTAATAATGAACTTAAGGACCACCATCAATGAGTTGTTGGACAGTATAGTCTGTTATGTGGATGCTTGTGTGTTTTTAAAGGTTGGGGAACTTTGGCGGGTGTTTGGGGCTTGTCATATGTGTGTGTGTGTTGGGTCTGGTGTCTCTGTGTTATGTCAATTTTGTTGTATGTGTATACTGTGTATATATGTACAATGACAATAAAGTATATTATTATTACTATTATTATTGTTGTTGTTATTATTATTATTAGTAGTAGTAGTAGTAATAGTAGTAGTATCTATACTATGGTGTTTCCAGTGTTTCCAGAAAACAAATGAATCTTATACATGGCTTGAAATTCAGCTTTTCAATTGCAATTCACTTGTTTTCTGAGTGATGAGAATATTTTGTTGCCCATTCCTTATTCCTATTTTTGTAGAAGTACAAACACTGAAATTAGGATGTTCCAATTGTAATTTACAATAATTGGGAGTTTGACAACAGTTTCCCATATTCAGTGTATGGTTTGGTAAGTTCCTTATTACGTGCACTAGTTCAAAGGATGATCTGGTCTAATTTGAAAAAAAAAGTGGCTATATATGGATAAAGGTCAAGTTCAGCCAATCTGCGTTTCCCATGTCCACACACAGCTGAATTATAATTGCCAGAAGTTCATTTATCAACAGCAACTAAATGTTGCTGTTACACAAGAAATTTCTGTATAATTTTACTATTAAGATATGCCTGGGAAAACTTTATAAAAATGTAATTAATTGCCCACTTTAAAGGTCACCATTAATAAAAACAAATGTGCAGATTATTTAGCCCACTGAGGAAATCATTGGAGGTACTCTGAGGTATTGTTAGAGCCAAGTTCACCAAAACGAAAGGCTAATTTGTTATGTCCAAAAGAAACTGCCATTATAACATAAAGACCTTGATACCATATGGCAGCAGATATATCATTCTTTGAATTATTACCCATATGAGAAAAGTTGCTTCATAAATTGCAGATTTTGTATGTGTTCCTGATGTATTCTTCAAAGCTTCATTAGGACAATCCATTATTTCTAGGAGCACCATGATGCTATGCTCCTACTCAGATAGAATTTTTTTACATTCTTACTATTTCTTTTTGGCACAATAAAACCTGCCCAATGTCATAGGTAGACATATCTAATAAAAAGGCCTAAGGAATAGGAATCAGTGTAATTCTGTTTAGTCTTGAAAGTTCATGAAGTGAGGCTAGAGAATGGTAGGCTGGACTCATGGAATCTAACTTTTACATCTTCATTTGCAAGTCTGGAACCCCAAAAAGTAGTATATCATGCCATTATCTGTGGCCTGAGTGCGAAATAGAATCCATTTCCTACTTTGCTACAAAGCCAAAACATTCATTGTCTTATTAATCCTGAAGCTTAAATTGCAAATTCATTCTCCCACAATGTACCAGAAATGTCAGTATAGTTTTGTTAGAGAACAGGAGCATATCAGAGAGTCAAAGGAAGTGTGAAAGAATTACAGTTGGATGACTAGAACAGCTTTTATTTCAATGTAGTATCTACCCATGCATGGAAGTTACCAGATTGTTATCGGATTGTTATTGGATGAACTAAGAACCCTTTGTAAGTCTAATGTTAACCTTATTAGTTTAAGTATCTCAAGAGAGTTCTCTAATGAATGAAAAATGCCCATGAATTCAATATATCAACATTTATAAACACTAAGCCCACCCTTTCAATTTGAATAACTATATCCTGAGTAAGAAGACTGTTCCTTGTAATTTCTCTATTTTTAATTCAAATCCACAATTTAAAAAAGATTTAGAAAAATGGAAAACACTTTGCCATAACAAAATGTAATGAAGAGAAATATTATCTTAGATATTGTTAAATATGCCAATAGTGTCATCAGTTGGTACAGATCAAGAGGAGCCCTAAGTTAGTAATACTGGTTCTTTCTTAGCCAAATAGTTAAAAGGAGCAAATTTGTTTCTGAAGTTCAGTTTCTCTTTCCCCTTTTTATGGTTCTTATAAGAATGAAATGAAATACCCAATCATAGCATCTACATTTAAAACAAAACAAATAAATATCATTTCCAAAATGCATGCATTTTGCATTTTGCTTTGCACACTTCTAATCCACATTATATACAAAAAAAGTGTAGCTTTTTTGTTATCTTTGGAAAAGTTCTTATTAGAATAAACAAACAAAATTTGAATGCAAGAAATGTTCTGCCTTTGATGTGTTGTGGATGTATTAAATTATTAAATGGACATAGACATAGACAGAGTTTTCTTAATTTTACCTTTCCTATAAAATAAGGATAAGCTGCAAAATGCTCATTGTTGAATGTCGCCCAGTAACTTTTTTGGCTTGTGCAAGTTGATCATTCAAATTCAACATTCAGGAGCTCATTTAGTAGAGAAATCAATCAAACTCCAAGTCCAATGAACACAGATCCAGGCTCCCAGCCAACTAACTCTTTACAGAAGCCTTCTTCCATGAACAGGTTTGCAATGACGGGTGACAGTGGTGATCCCATAGGGGCTCCTTCAGTTTGCTTGTATCTTTGTCCTTTGTATATGAAATATGTATTGGTTAGGCAGTGTTCTGTTAGTTCCATGAGGTCTTTAGCTGGTTGGTATTTATTTTTGATGATTTCAAAAGTTTCTTTTATTGGGACTTGAGTGAATAGTGAAACCATGTCGAAACTTACAAGCAGATCTTCTTGTTCACCGTGTAGATCTTTGATCATTTCTAAGAAGTGGTATGAGTTTTGTACATATGAAGCTGCGGTTTCAGCATGGGGCTGTAGTTTTTTTGCTAAGTATTTAGCACACACACACACACACACACACACATATATATATATGTGTGTGTGTGTGTGTGTGTGTGTGTGCTGTTTAGCTTCCTTCGGGTGTTATCCCACATCATTGTAGTTCTGTTAAAGTTGTGCCATCCTCAGGCTTCTGTATAGACTTAGTTCCTGGTTTCCAATTTGAGGCTGGTCCATTCTGATTGGCTGGGAGCCTGGATCTGTGTTCATTGGACTTGGAATTTGATTGATTGGCGTTTCTGGTTTCTTCTGTCTTTTTTGTGGCTTTGATTGGCTGGCAACACTCTGTTCTTGTGTTGGAGACTTTCAGTGCAGCTTGGCTCCGTGTGAAAGGACGGCTGCTCTTCATTAGCAAGCTGCTATTCATTAGCAAGCTGAGTTTCACCTGGGTGCCTGGTGGGGGGGTGTTTGGGTTGGAGCTATCAGAGGGAGTCTATTTGTGCCCAGGTGTTTGCCTGGCTTGTGGCATGGAGATCTTTCTATTTGAGAGTGCAGGCTTCCAAATGATTGACAGTCTGGTGGAATCATTTAGAAACCTGCACTCTCAAATAGAAAGATCTCCACAACACAAAACAGACAAACACCTAAGCACAGACAGACTCACTCTGATGCCTCCAACTCAAACACCCCCACACCTGAGCACAGACAGACTCCCTCTGAATCCTCCAACTCAAACACCCCCCCACCAGGCACCCAGGTGAAACCCAACTTTCTAATGAATAACAGCCGTCCTTTCACACGAAGCCAAAACAGACAGAAGAAACCAGTAACACCATTCAATCAAACTCCAAGTCCAATGAACACAGACCCAGGCTCCTAGCCAATCAGAATGGACCAGCCTCGAATTTGAAAACAGGAACTGTGAGACACACATCCATACAGAAGCCTGAGGATGGCAGATGAGATTCTACTGAAACGTTGCTACAACTTTAACAGAACTACAATGACGTGGGATAATACCCAAAGGAAGCTAAACAGCACACATGTAAGTACCCACGAAAGCCTAAAAAACATATATATATATATATATATATATATATATATATATACACACACACACATATATATATATATATATATATATATATATATATATATATACACACACATACATACATACACACAGTAAAGCCATTAGAGGAGAAAAATAAGTGAGTTTCAACCCACACTTTTTATAATGTTGCTGTACTGCTTATTTGTTTGATTCTGTGCAGCAAAGATTTCATTAACTTCCAAAAAACAAAAATAATAAAATACAATAAACAATGATGTCATAACAGTCATGCAATGATCCCTGAAGATAATCTAACTCAAAGAACATAACTACAGACATGAATAAGTGCAGGACTGATGGCAAGCAAATAGGGTTGAAGCCAAATGAACATTAGCAAGTATGCTGTTCAAAAGACTCAGCATTATAACACATAAAGCTCATTTTTGAGACTCATCAGATAACACTACTTAAAAGAAGGGACCAGAGCATGCTCATCTTGCCAGATTTAGTGGGTTAGGCAAAAACAATTGGAGAAAGATGATCTCATAACAACTTGGGCCCATGTCCTGAAGGACTTCATAGATGGTGACCAGAATTTTGAACTGCAATCAAAAATCTGTTGAGAGCCAATGCAGCTCAAAGAACAGTGCTGTAGTGTGGGTATGCCAAAAAGTGTGCCCATAAGTTGCTTGTGGTCCAGTCCACCCCAACCCAAACAAGTCTAACAATCTACCTCCATCGATATAAATACCATCAGGGAAAAAAAAAATCTTCTAACATAACACAACAATCACCAGGGCAGCCCGATTACAGATCCCTCTATCTCTGCCATCTTAATCAGAAGATTTGTTTTATGATACATGGTTTCTGTGTGCACTTTGATATCACTGTCTGTGAAAATGTTTTTATTATGACTCAAAAGAAAACAGCAGGTTTGCATAAAAGTCTCATTAAAATAACACATAATGCACTTGGGTTTATGCACAAAATTAAACTCTGCCCCATTGTATTGCCAAAATTAAAATGTTTTGAGAAAAAAACAAAGGAGGTTGCTAAATACACACCAACATATAAATGCACATACAAATCTAAGTAGCAAGTCGTGATGGTTTTAATGGAACTACAGAAGATGTGTAGGTCTTTTAATATGTTAAAGTTGAATATCCACAAATATTTTAGTAAGAAAAACAAAAATATACATATAAGCTACAGATATGCATACTTACATAGCAATGAGCCCTGCTGAACTTTCTAATTCCTTAGCTCTGTCTTTATAACTGCAAAATGTTTATTTTTAATTATAAATATTTGTTATGAGCCTAAACCAATATGCTGAAGAAGAAGTTCTCTTCACTGAAGCCCATCTTGCTGGTGAGTTGGTAAATGTTTTCAACTTCCTAGTTTGAGGCTAGAGAGAGAATCTGATGCAAAGTCGCCCATACCTAAGTGGATCTCACCACTTCTAATCCAGTACACCACACTGGCTGTCAGTTTCCATAAAGAAATTTGGTGTAGATGTCAATTTATTTTAATTTGACTGCATTGTTATTGTGGGTAAAATTACTTTGAAATATGTTAGCCATGTCATTTTGTGTGTAGGTCCTTATATGTGCATATATAGATTTATGTGTGCATGCATGTAAGGCAGAATTTATCTCAAATATGATCAGACTTCATCTATTACAACAAAATCCTTTGTAAGGCTAACTCTTCTGTCAAGCACAATCCTGGATTATTTTGAATTCCAAGTCTGACAAAACATTATTCCTCAAAAACTGGGATCACAATATTATTTTTGGATTTCAGCTGCACAGTTATGTGAGGTAAGTGATTAAGCTAAATAGTGCTGGCTTGCACTTTAGTTTATATTGTAAAGTGAAAGTCAAAACATCAATTCTTATTGGAGGAAGAGTTGAGAGAGAGAGAGATGCTTCCTGATTCTTTTTATATGTGGCTCAGATCAAACAGAGCTATTCTCAAGGCCTTACCATAATGGATAAAAAAGAAGAGTATGGATCTTGCCCAAATATAACTGGTACACCTAGGAAGATATTAAAATAGTGATTAGCTATTGCATATATGATTTACTATGGTACCCTTTTTGTTTATATTTTTATCTGTGTATCAATCTATCAATCAATCATATCTCAGGAAAATCTAAACAGCTTTGTATGGAATTGTATATTTTCTTCTTTTCTGTATTTCTATATTCTCATTTTTCTTTTCAACTTTCACCAGACTTTTTTGGCATGTCAACAGAGGAAAGTGCTGAGCAGAGTATTTGTCAGGATCAAGACTCAAAGAGTGTTAGCCTGATGGAGTGGCCTTGGCTGGGTCATTGGACAAGCTAGTTGGCCAGGAGGCTCCAGGTTAGGACAGGCAGCAGCTGTCACCTGTTAGCAATGAGGAGGAGGTAAAATCCACACCTCCTCCTGATCCAAGGACACATAGAGCAGAGGCACAACACCGATCAGCTAATTACTCACAAAGAGGCAACCTCATCTCTCATGCTGCACCAGTATCACTAACTTAATCCTGTCCTGAGGACTTGAATGTTGCTGGAGCAACATGCCCAGTTCATGACTTGTGTGCTCACACTGTGTATCCTGACCAGTGGTGGGATTCAATTTTTTTCTAATTACAGATTTTGTAGGTGTGGCTTGGTGACCAGTACATGGCTTGATGGGCATAGCTTGGTGGGGATGGCAGGAGAAGGTTATTACAAAATCCCATTCCCTCCCCACCCCACTAACCTGCTTTCCAGCTCCATTCTCCAGTGCAGGGCAACAAAAGAACACCTAACTGATCATCTGGGACTCGGGAGACAGAGAATAGATGGGGATGGGGCTAGTCAGAGGTGGTATTTGCTGGTTTACAAAACTACTCAAAATTTCCACTACTGGTTCTCCAGAACTGGTCAGAACCTGCGGAATACCACCTCTGATCCTGACCCATTCAACTTGTGGTCTGCTTTCCTGGACTTCATGTTTGCCCATTGGACCCAATTACTCAGTGACTCGTGTAGTACCAAGCTTGGAATCTGGACTTGTGTAACTGGGTGGTGGTGAGGGGGTGTTTTCTGAAGACTTGTTTGGTGGGTTTGAATAAATACCTGCAGAACTCTTACTTTACATGTGTGGGGGGAGGGAAATGAATAGAGCAGAACAATACTAATTGTTTTCAAAAGCTCTGCAATGAGCCTTTTCCATAATGTCCAAAATATTTCCATACAGAAAAGTCATTAACAGAGTTACCCTGTGGTAAGATAAATATGGTGCAGAATATTACCTGAACATTTCTGGTAATAACATGGCCTTAGTTTATCCACACATCCCTAGGTACAAGTAGAAAATCTCATACTCTGAAAAACAAATAATTGTGAAAAACAAATAATTGTTTTTCAACTGAGGCAATTTCACAATAAAACCCTGACATGGAAGCACCCTAGAAATGGAATAGCTCTAGTTCAAATCCCTCCATGGCCATGAAACAGAGGGGAGGACCTTAAGGGAGTCATTCTCACCTAATTCTACTTTATGTGTAAGGATATAATTCAGAAAAAAACAAGTCTGAGCTCCTGGGAGAGTAATAAATGTATAAACACAATTTCTCACTTCAGGAGTGAGAGGAATATTGCTTTTAGCTAAGATTTTCCTGCAAGCTGCAACTAGCAGATCTTCCATATATTTTTTTTCTTCATAGCCATATTGATGCCACTCTTGTCCCATTAGATTACCTTAATCCTTAGAACTATCATTAATACTTTAATAAACATCCAGTGACCATGCACCAGAATGAATTGTCACTGTCATGCTCAAACAGTTGAGATGTCATCATTTTTTAAAAAAAGAAGCTTCCAGATGAAGAGATTTTTCATTTTTCTGTTCCAATGGTGATACACAGCAGGAGAAAAACAGTAATGTTGATGGACAGCAAGAAAACCAAAAGCTAAAAACCAAATTGCTTAAGGCTAAACATGATTCCCAAACTTGTGATGCTCATTTCTCATTATCCCCCAAAATCAGCAACTCTCACTTTCTGGAATTCAGAATTAAGCCTTAAGGAGTAAGACTTTCAACTATTGCTTGGAGACCTATAATGTTAAAAGCAATACAAAACTAGTAATGGATTCCCAAACACAACATAATTGCATGAGCTATGCAAACTAGGACAGTGAGAATTCTGAAAACAGAGTCAAATTCCTTTGTATGGCTCCACCAGCACAAAGAAGACAGGAAACACAATTTATTTTTAAATGTTCCTTTTTGTTGTCCATTTTATCACTCACCCCCTTTTAATGAAAGATAAATGATACAAAGGAACCCCAGAGCTGTATATACTTTTCATGTCAAAGAGTAAATCTTTTACATTTTTGTCGGCACAATTGCGAGAAAAATTGTCTAATGTAGAGTCAACATGATTCATTCAGATAAACATACCAATTCTTATTTGCAGTCTAATAAGGCAGTGTGTTTCATGAATGGACAGGGTTTAAGACATATATTCTTCTTTCAGTTCTTCATATATATGTGTGTGTATGTGTGTTTGTGTGTGTGTATGTGTAATGAAGAACTGAAAGAAGAATATATGTCTTAAATCCTATTCATTAATATCTATCTATCTATCTATCTATCTATCTTTCTATCTATCTATCTATCTATCTATCTATCTGTCTGCATACACAGACATACAAACACACATATGATTATATATAATCATTATTTTAATTGATTGATGATGTCATCAATCAAGTTAGTGCCAACTTTCTGTCACCATAAAGATAGTCCTTCTCCAGGATTATTTGTCCCCAATCTTCCAAAAGTGCACCAATCACAGCTGTAATCAAATCTATCCCCCTTGCTGCTACCTATTCTCTTCTTTCTTCCACAATTATAGTCTTCTTAAGAGAGAGAGATTTTTTGCATGTAGTAACAGCAATAGCACTTAGAGTTATATATTGCTTCACAGTGCACTACAGCCCTCTCTAAGTTGTTTAGAAAGTCATCATATTCTCTATGACCCAGCAACAAATTGGGTCTTCATTTTACCTGGCCTTGGAAGGATGGAAGACAGAGTCAACTTTGAGCCTAGTGAGAATTGAACTGCATCACGACTATGCACCCTGACTGAAGTATTGACAGCCAATGGCTTCCAAAAAAACAAAATCACCAACCTGATCCACAAAAACACACCAAGACATAACAGAGACCTAGAAGACCAACAGACCTATGGAACAGCTGTCTTGCCCTACATAAGAGGTATTACAGATAAAATCAGTAAGATACTACACAGGCATCACATCAAGACTTCCTTCAAAACAGACAAAAAAATTGCAGCCATCCTGAAGAAATTGACCTGGAAAACCAAGGCATATACGAAATTCCCTGTACATCATGCCCGGCCACATACATTGGACAGACCAATAGAAGAATAAGTACCCACCTAGATGAACACAAAAATTCAGTAAAAAAGCTGGAACACACCTCCTCACTAGTCCAACACATGAAAACCACAGGTCACAACATCAACTTCAATGGCACTAAAACCCTAGCCACTATAGAAAACCCCAGCCACAGAATCATCAGAGAAGCCATAGAGATTGAAAAAAGACCTGAAAGCATGAATAGAAGAGATGATTCCACCAGACTGTCAATCATTTGGAAGCCTGCACTCTCAAATAGAAAGATCCCCACACCACAAGCCAGGCAAACACCTGGGCACAAACAGACTCCCTTTGATAGCTCCAACTCAAACACCCTCCCACCAGGCACCCAGGTGAAACCCAGATTGCTAATGAATAGCAGCTTGCTAATGAAGAGCAGCCATCCTTTCACACGGAGCCAAGCTGCACTGAAAGCCACCAACACAAGAAAAGAGTGTTGCCAGCCAATCAAAGTCACAAAACAGACAGAAGAAACCAGAAACACCAATCAATCAAACTCCAAGTCCAATGAACACAGATCCAGGCTCCCAGCCAATCAGAATGGACCAGGCTCAAATTTGAAACCAGGAACTAACTCTATACAGAAGCCTGAGGATGGCAGATGAGATTCTGCTGAAACATTGCTACAACTTTAACAGAACTACAATGACGTGGGATAATACCCGAAGGAAGCTAAACAGCACATATATATATGCATACACACACACACATACACACACACACACACACACACACACACACATATATATATATATATGTTTTTTTAAGTTTTCGCGGGGACTTACATGATTGCAGTTCAGCTTCCTTTGGGTATTAGCCCATGTCATTGTAGTGCTTTTAAAGTTGTACCAACGTTTCAGCAGAATCTCATCTGCCATCATCAGTCTTCTGTATGGAGTTTGTATGTGGGTCAGGCTATCAAAGGCGTTGGTTATAAATTTGAGGCTAGCCTATTGCTCTCCCAGGATGTTTTTTTTTCTACATCCTGATTGGTTGGGAGTCTTGGTCTGTGTTTATTGGACTTGGAGTTTGTTTGATTGGTGTTTCTGGTTCCTTCTGTCTGTTTTGTGGCTTTGATTGGCTGGCAACACTGTGTTTCTGTATTGGAGGCTTTCAGTGCAGCTTGGTTTCATGTGAAAGGACGGCTATTATCTATTAGGAAGTATAAGTCTACTATCTATTATATGTCCACATACAAACCTATAAAAACAGACCCAAACACATATCTGGAAAAATTAACCAAGAAGAAAATTATAACCAGCCACATAAGCAAAGAAATCCAACAGACAATCATCCCAAGAGAAAAATCTTCTAGATGCCCCAAATTATACGGCCTCCCAAAAATACACAAAGAAGGCATACCTCTCAGACCCATAGTCAGCTCTATAGGAGCGCCATTACAAAACCTAGCTAAATACTTAGCAAAACAACTACAGCCCCATGCTGAAACTGCAGCTTCATATGTACAAAACTCATACCACTTCTTAGAAATGATCAAAGATCTACACGTAGAACAAGAAGATCTGCTTGTAAGTTTTGACGTGGTTTCACTATTCACTCAAGTCCCAATAAAAGAAACTCTTGAAATTATCAAAAATAAATACCAACCAGCTAAAGACCTCATGGAACTAACAGAACACTGCCTAACCAACACATATTTGATATACAAAGGACAAAGATACAAGCAAATTGAAGGAGCCCCTATGGGATCACCACTGTCACCCGTCATTGCAAACCTGTTCATGGAAGAATTTGAATCCAGAGTCCTGGCTAATGCCACCCACAAACCCAAACTATGGTTAAGATACTTCGATGACACATTTGTGATTTGGTTCCATGGAAAAGGAAACCTAAACAATTTCCTAACACACCTAAATAGCACACACCCCAAAATCAAGTTCACCATGGAAACGGAAATAAACAAACAACTACCATTCCTAGATGTACTAATCTACAAAAGAACAGATGGCACACTGGGGCACACCGTATACCAGAAGAAAACACACACCAACCGCTACCTCAATGCACAATCCCACCACCACCCAGCACAGATAAATTCCGTGGCTAAAACACTAATTACCAGAACCAAACGCCTGGCAGACAAGACACATATAAAGACTGAACTATGCACCCTGACTAAAGTATTGACAGCCAATGGCTTCCAGAAAAACAAAATCACCAGCTTGATCCACAAAAACACACCAAGACATAACAGAGACCTAGAAGATCAACAGACCTATGGAACAGCTGTGCTGCCCTACATAAGAGGTACTACAGATAAAATCAGCAAGATACTACACAGGCATCACATCAAGACTGCCTTCAAAACAGACAAAAAAATAGCAGCCATCCTGAGGAACCCCAAAGACAGAATTGACCTGGAAAACCAAGGCATATACGAAATTCCCTGTACATCATGCCCAGCCACATACATTGGACAGAGCAATAGAAGAATAAGTACCCGCCTGGATGAACACAAAAATGCAGTAAAAAATCTGGAACACACCTCCTCACTAGTCCAACACATGAAAACCACAGGTCACAACATCAATTTCAACGGCACCAAAACCTTAGCCACTATAGAAAACCCCAGCCACAGAATCATCAGAGAAGCCATAGAGATTGAAAAAAGATCTGAAAGCATGAATAGAAGAGATGATTCCACCAGACTGTCAATCATTTGGAAGCCTGCACTCTCAAATAGAAAGTTCTCCATACCACAAGCCAGGAAAACAGACTCCCTCTGATGCCTCCAGCTCAAACACCCCCCCCACCAGGCACCCAGATGAAACCTGGCTTCCTAATAGATAACAGCCGTCCTTTCACACGAAGCCAAGCTGCACTGAAAGCCTCCAACACAGGAACAGAGGGTTGCCAGCCAATCAAAGCCACAAAACAGATAGAAGAAACCAGAAACACCAATCAAAAAAACTCCAAGTCCAATAAACACAGACCAAGACTCCCAACCAATCAGGATAGGCTAGCCTCAAATTTAAAACCAAAGGCTGTGAGACTCTGATCCACATACAAACTCCATACAGAAGCCTGATGATGGCAGATGAGATTCTGCTGAAACGTTGCTACAACTTTAAAAGCACTACAATGACATGGGATAATTCCCGAAGGAAGCTGAACTGCATTCATGTAAGTTCCCGTGAAAACTTAAAAAAACATATATATTTTTTATTGGGACTTGAGTGAATAGTGAAACCATGCACACACGCACACACACGCACACACATGCACACACTCACACTCCCCTTGACTGAAAGCAGAATAACCACTGCATGTGGCTTCATTTTTCAATTTTCTCAGATAGATAATCTCTGATGCCTGAGATGTCAGTTATATTGCCAGAACTGTGCTACAAAATCCAGAGAGCTGCTAAATAGCTGCAAAGAGGAACAAAATTTATGTTAGTCCCTCCATCAAGTTTTTTTTTTTTTGGAATTTTGAAGCACAAATTTCTCGTACAAAAAGTCACCACCATCACTTGTGAAACCATAAACTCGAAATCAATTAAAGGTTTTCATGTATTAAAAGTATAAGAATCATTCTCACAAATATGGTAACTTTATGTTTGATGATTCTTATATTTTATATAAAGTAGAATATGTGATATGTTGAACAGAGACTTTACAAGGTAAAGCCCATGTCACACTGCCCAACGGATGCAAAAAGGACACAGCGGACAAGCAAAATGTTCCATCCGTTGTTATCCGCTCTCAAAAGGGGCAAAAATTTGCATAACCAGAGCGGATAACACGGACGCGTGGAGGACGCAGGGCGGATGCAAAGCGGATGCG
This sequence comes from Laticauda colubrina, assembly GCA_015471245.1. NCBI lineage: Eukaryota > Metazoa > Chordata > Lepidosauria > Squamata > Elapidae > Laticauda > Laticauda colubrina. The sequence continues at coordinate 18,362,126 of BLBF01000005.1, forward strand.
GAACGGAAGCCTAGCAGATGGAAGTGGATGAGAGCGGATGCCACATCCGCAGGGCTTACGGGGGGTCTCAGCAAAGCGGACGAGGAACGGAAAGAGCAGATGCGGAGCAGACGCCGAGCGGATGAAGCGGATGCACAGTGGATGTATAGCGGATGCAGAGCAGAAGCCTAATGGATGCCTGACATTAATTGCGCATGTGGAGAGGATGCATTGCGTTAGTCCCGCGGATATAACAGAAGCAGCTCGGAAGCAGGTCGCCATTCAGAGGAAAGACCTGCTGCCGGACGGATTGGCTGCCTTGCCTGCCCTGCCTGCATGTCTGCCTGCAAGCCTTGGTGCCACCCTTGGTGCCACCCTTGGTGCCAGCCTTGGTGCCAGCCTTGGAGCCAGCCTTGGTGCCAGCCTTGGAGCCAGCCTTGGTGCCAGCCTTGCTACAAGCCTAGCTGCCAGCCTGCCTGCAAGCCTTGCTGCCAGCCATGGTACCAGCCTTGCTGCCAGCCTTGGTGCCAGCATTCCTGCCAGCCTTGGTGCCTGCCTCCCTGCCAGCCTTCCTGCCAGCCTTGGTTCATGTCTGCCTGCAAGCCTTGGTGCCTGCCAGCCTGCCTGCAAGCCTTGGTGCCTGCCTTTCTTCCAGCCTTCCTGCCAGCCTTGGTTCCTGCCAGCCTCCCTGCCAGCCAGCAACCCCACAACCATGCGGAAGCACAGCAAGCCTCAGCCATCTGCTGCCAGCCCTTGCAAGAGGGACAGGGCTACCATCCCGCCCCCTGGCCCTCACTCTGGTTCTGCTGGGGCTTCTGCAGCATGAGCTCGCTTTCTGGGGCTGGCGCTTCTGCTGCTTCTGCTTCTGGATGAGCTGATGACAAGCACTCCAGCACCAGCCACCTCCAAAGCACCTGGACCCTTCACCCCTGAGACTGAGCGACCAAGAGGAGTGCCAGAGACTCATTTTTGTTTTATAGCTTGTTGTTAATAAAGTCTATTTATGATTCACACACTTGTTTCATTTCTTTTTTTTAATAAAGTCTTGGTGGAAACTTTTAGAAATGGTTTAAGCCTTTGCTTGCTTGTGGGATGGGTAAGGATAGCTTTGGGATGGATGGGTTAGGATTCCTGTGGGATGGGTAATAGCTGTGGGATGGGTTAGGATAGCAGTGGGATAGATAAACCTCCAGTGCAAGCATAGTGGGACTGTATGGTCCACCCTCCCAGCTGCCACACATATGGCCCTTTATTTTCAGTAACGATATAATCAATCATCCACACATGTCAACATAAACACAACTCTTTATTGAACGCCCTGTTCATTGTAGGCCAACCTAACATACATGGCCCAATCTCATCTGTGTGATGAGACAGGCTGAAGGAAGCATCCATTAAGCATTTACCATCCTGTCTTGCCACTGCACTGCTCCAGCTGGGGAGTTGCACCAGTGTTTCAGGAGGTTGCGCTGCTTCTTTGCCTCACATGAGGCTCTATTGGGGCCTTGCACATCCTCAGTGTCGATCAGGTTTTGCCCTTGCCTCCATTCCCCAGGCTCCATGTCCCCATTGCCTTGTTGACGGTCCACAAGCCTGTTCTGCAAGACTGGGTAGCGGGTGCACATGAGATTGTGCAGGATGCAGCAAGCTTCCACGATCCTCCTCATGGTCTCTGGGCTATGCTGCATGTTGGTGAGAAGTACCTGGAACCTGTTGGCCAGGATGGCAAGGCGTTCTCTACCACCTGCCTTGCCCTGAACAGCCTGTAGTTTAAGATCCTCTCTTCACGGGTGAGGAGTCTGGAGGTGTAGGGCTTCATTAGGTAGGTTGTGAGGGAGAAGGCGTCATCCTCCCACGATGAAGTAGGGCACATCTTGCGTGTCGTTGGGCAGTGGGTCTGGATCTGGGAAGCCCACCATGAGGTTGCCTTCCAGCCCCTCCTTGAGGTGACTGGCATTGTATACCTGGGCATCTGAAGATGAGCCGTTGCCTGAAGCATCGATGTACATGAACTTGTAGTCAGCATCGACCATGGAGAAGAGGATGATGCTGAAGAAGCCCTTGTAGTTGTGATAAGTGGAACCTGACTTGGCTGGAGCTTTGCAGGCCACGTGCTTGCCATCTACGGCTCCAACGGTGTGTGGGAAATTCCACTTCTGATACCACTGCTCTGCAACTTTCTTCCATCCTTCTTCAGTGGAGGGGCACTGGAGGAGCTCCTCCTTGTATTCATCGATGATGGCCTGCACCACTTCTCTGACAACAAAGCTGATGGTGCTGGGTGGCACCCTCCAGCCGTACTGCATGCTCCTGTAGGTGGTCCCTGAGGCCAGGTGGCGCAGAGTGAGTGTCACCTTGAGCCCAGGTTCCAGGCTGGGCAGGAAGTTGGTGTTTGCCTTGGTCAATCTGGGTGTCAGGCACTGCACAACTTCATCAAACATGGCTGGAGGCATCCTCATGAAGTTCTGGAATTCCTGAATGTCTTCGCTCCTGAGCTCCACCATCAGTTTGTTGTACAGTCCGTCCTCTGCTCTTCTGGCGAACCATCTTTGGACCCAGACTTTTTTTGGGTGCCTCCTTTTCTTCCCGTAGTAGAGTTCACAGAGCCTGTAGATGGTTTCACACTGTTGCAGAAGGATGGTGGCTGCCAAAAGGACTTTGTCACAATCCATGGTGGACATGACTGGATGCTGTGGAAGAGGAAGAGTCAGATGAAGGCTGCATAGGTCTGCACAGGTTGGCTGCTGTTCTGAAAGTGAGATGCAGGCGAGTTGCTCCCCCTTTTTATAGGCAGTATAAGTGTTCCTTTGGTTTCGTAGGTTGTCATAGCCGGGAGTGGCACTGGGGATAAGCTCCCATTGCTTATAAAATGCTCCCAATGGCGTGCGGCGCAAATAGCCTCTGACAACAAGTCCAACTCCTAGCCTGTGCGTGGCGAAAGTGCTCCTACTGATAGGAAAATGGCGAAAGGCGGGTCTCTGGCACCTGAAAACCAGATGCTTTGGGCAGACGGGGCTTGTCAACCTTGTAAGGTAGCCCGTCTAGGGGAAGGAAAACCCTGATTACAAACCTCCGCTGTCTTGTGGATTACCTGCACACGGGAAAGTCTAAGGGAGTAAACCCTGAAAGAAAATCCAGAGTGGAGCCCCGTAGGCAGTTGATCTTTGCACTGCAAGATCTTCCGGCAACTCCTGCAGCCAAGCAGGCACCAACTGTATCGGCATGCCTTTCTATTGGATCCCGTCAGCATGGTTAGAGAAGGGGGTCCTGGCGACTGGGCATTCTGAGGTCCTCCATATATTCTGCCCAGGCTCACATCCTGGAGAGCTCACTCCAGTGCTGCACTGTGGCAGCTCAACACGGGGAGACAGCAGATACCGGTTAAAAGTCCAAGCATATTGGCGTCAGCTTGGACGCCTTGGGCTGTCTCCTGTCAGTGGGAGGAATTCTAGGATTCCACTAGCCAGCTACCGCCCGCCTCAAGCTGGGCAGCCCCCAGTCAATGAGGTGCTGGCCCGCCACGGTCCATCTACTTCAGTGGGTGCCTGGAGTGTAGGCCAAAAGCCGAAAAACGGACTGTATATTTTGCACCAACGATTACGAATACTAAGAAATCAAAGCCGCCAGTGCTGAAACTGGCAACATGGAATGTGAGAACGATGTGTCCTTGCCTATCTTCTGACCTCCAAAAGATTGTTGATTCCAGAAAAACCACTATCCTCAATCGTGAATTGAAGCGATTAAAGGTTGACATAGCCGCACTGCAGGAGACACGACTCCCTGGTGTCGGCAGTATAAAGGAAAGAGATTACACCTTCTTCTGGCATGGGCAGGAACCACATGAGCACAGGCTCTATGGAGTCGGATTTGCTGTCCAGAACTCCCTCATAGAAGCTATAGAAGCACCATCCTCAGACACACCATGAATCCTGTCACTCCGCCTCAACACCTCATCCGGACCGACAAACATCCTCAGCGTCTACGCCCCAACGCTCTGTTCCGCAGTAGAGGCAAAGGACCTGTTCTACAGGGAACTTGAGATGACGATACGGCAGATCCCTGTAGAGGAGCACCTGTTTCTACTGGGTGACTTCAATGCCTGGGTGGGAGCGGACCACACCTCCTGGCCCCTTTCTTTGGGCCACTTCGGTGTCGGCAAGTTGAATGACAACGGCCAGCGTCTATTCGAGCTCTGCTCTTATAATGACCTCTGTGTCACCAAAACCTTCTTCCCGACTAAGCCCCACCATAGGGTGTCGTGGAGACATCCCAGGTCTCGCGATTGGCATCAACTAGACTACATCATCACTCGAAGATCGCTTCTGAATCAAGTGCTTGTTACGCGCAGCTTCCACAGTGCCGACTGTGACACAGACCATTCTCTGGTTGCCAGCAAGATATGCCTCCTCCCCAAACGTGTTTACCGATTGAAGCAGAAGCCCCGGACTTGCATCAATACAGTCGGAACCGCTATACCTGAGCTACGTGAACGCTTTGCCAGAACCATCAACGACGCTCTGGAAGACTGTCCAACAGATAGTGCCACGTTGAGGTGGAACCACATCCATGAGGCTATGTTCCAGACTGCTCTCGATACTTTTGGCAGAAAACAAAGGAAACAAGAAGACTGGTTTGAGGCAGGAGCCGCTGTGATTGAACCCATCATAGCTGTGAAGCGTGATGCCCTCCTCGCCTACAAGAGAGATCCATCCACTAAGACACTCGCAGCACTCCGTGCTGCTCGTAGCGATGCACAAAGGGTTGCTAGGCGCTGTGCAAATGATTACTGGCTTAATCTCTGCCAGAACATCCAGCTTTCTGCCAATCTGGGAAATGTGCGTGGAATGTATGAAGGAATGAAAAAGGCTTACGGTCCAAGCGCAATCAAGATCGCCCCACTCAAGTCAGTGGAAGGCCTAGTCATCACTGACCGCAGCAAACAGATGGAAAGGTGGGCTGAGCACTACCAGGAACTTTACTCGAGAAAGACAACTGTCACCGACTCAGCACTTGAGAAAACTTGAGTACTTCCCAGAATGGACGAGCTGGATGCCCCACCCACAATGGAAGAGCTTAGTAAAGCCATCGATTCCCTAGCCAATGGCAAGGCCGCAGGCAGTGACAATATCCCACCCGAAGTAGTGAAGATGGCAAAAGATAGCTCTCTCCTGAAACACCTACATGAACTCTTGCTACAATGCTGGGAGGAAGGAGCTGTACCCAAAGACATGCGTGACGCCAAGATTATCACGCTGTACAAAAACAAAGGAGAAAGAAGTGACTGTAACAACTACCATGGCATATCGCTGCTAAGCACTGTCGGTAAAGCCTACGCACGTGTTCTTCTCAACAGACTGCAAATTCTCGCTAATCGTGTCTACCCAGAGGCACAGTGTGGCTTTAGAGCTGCCAGATCGACCATCGACATGGTTTTCTCCGTAAGACAACTCCAGGAGAAATGCCGTGAGCAGAGACAGCCGCTTTATCTCGCCTTCATAGACCAAACCAAGGCCTTCGACTTGGTCAGTTGAGATGGACTGTTTGCCCTCCTCCAGTGCATTGGATGCCCCCCCAAGCTTCTGAGAATGATCGTGTCCTTTCATGATGACATGAATGGGACTGTCCAATTCGATGGGTCGTGCTCTGAACCCTTCCCAATTAAAAATGGTGTCAAAAAGGGATGCGTTCTTGCCCCTACACTCTTTGGAATATTCTTCTCCTTACTCCTCTCATATGCATTTGACGAGTCTGATGACGGCATATTCATATGCACCAGGAGCAACGGTGGATTATTCAACATCGCGCGTCTGCGAGCCCAAACAAAAGTTACTCATCAGAGAGTCCTCATCAGAGAATTACTTTTTGCAGATGATGCAGCCCTTGCTGCGCACTCAGAGGAGGCCATGCAGTGACTTTTTGACCGCTTTGCAGCTGCATGCAATGAGTTTGGACTAACCATCAGTCTGAAGAAAACAGAGGTTATGTGCCAGGATGTCAGTGGTGCTCCAAGCATCTCCATTGGCGAACACACCCTCATGATGGTAGACAAATTCACCTATCTCAGTTCTACACTTGCAAACAACCTCTCACTTGACTCTGATTTGAACGCTAGGATTGGCAAGGCAGCAGCAGCAATGGCCTGTCTGAAAAAACGAGTGCGGGACAATGTTATGATGACTACCAACACAAAGATGCAAGTCTATCAGGCAGTTGTTTCACTCCTCTATGGCAGTGAAGCATGGACACTCTACTCTCATCAGGAGTGCAGGCTGAACGTCTTTCACCTTCGTTGCCTCCGCAGACTCCTTCGTATCACCTGGCAAGATCACATAACCAACATTGACGTCCTGGCCAAGGCAGGGTTGCCAAGCATGTATGCCTTGCTGACAGCAAGACGCCTGCGTTGGTTGGGCCATGTCATCCGCATGGACAATGACCATATACCCAAAAGCATGTTTTTTGGAGAGCTTGCCACCGGCACAAGGCGTACTGGATGCCCAGCTCTCCGCTACAAGGACGTCTGCAAGCAAGATCTTAAAGATGGCAGATTCAACCCCTCTCAGCTCGAGACCATGGCCTCAAATCGCCAAGGTTGGTGAACAGCCACCAGGAACATCATCAAGGCAGCTGAGGAAAGAAGAAATATCCGATGGCGAGAAAAACGGTCACACAGAATGCAAAGGACGAGAGCGGTTCCACCACAGACTCAGCACATTTCCATGTCCATTTCCATGACACGAATTTTCCATGATCTCCCGAGATCGACGGAGCCAACAACAACAATAAGTGTCCCTTTGCATCCTCTAGGCATCCTCTAGGCATCCTCTAGACATCCTTAATATCCGAGATAGGACCCCTCTGTGAACCTTTTTTTCCTTTTACATGCTTTGTTTCTGTGCTGCACCCATTCTGCGTCCATTCCGCTTCCTCCCTGCGTCCGGGCGGATGCGAGTTGCGCGGATGCACAGTGATGCCTAGAGGATATAGCAGATGCGTAACAGATGCATAGCGGGTGCGTAGCGGATGCGTAGCGGATGCGTAGCGGATGCAGAACGGACGGACTGGATACATTTTCCGCACAAAAGTTTTGGGCAGCCCAAAACTTTTGGAGCGGATGAAACGTCAATAAACGGATGCTGGACGGATAGAGAGGAAGCAAAATGGAGGCAGTGAGTACATCGCGTTTTCGAATGGATGGCAAGGTTTTTTGTCCGTTTTACATCCTCTTTGCATCCGTTGTTTCAGTGTGACATGGGCTTAAGGCAGGGATGCTAGCCTTAGAATTTGAATAGTAGCAAAAAGTCAAGCTGTTAGTCCCACTTATTCAGTTCCAGTGCTTAAAAACAGAAGAGATGCAAAAGTGACATTCAATTAGGGATGTCATCATTTCAAACAACCTCTGAATCTAAGCCTTAAATATGAAGAATAAGCAAATGAAAATTTACTTTGCATGGCATGGAAATAAACATTACCACCTGTAAGTCAAACTATTCCTAAAACACAGCTGCAGGGACTGGTGAGAAAGCTGACCAAAAAAAGTTAGAAAGCTAGCTTATTCTTGGGAAGATTACAAGAAATCTCAAATAAATGTTAAAGTTTTTCCTTGGAAAATATGCATATAGTATATGGATATCCAATATACTATTCCCTTTTAAGAAATATCCAGAGTATTGTTTGTTTCTTTTATTTATTTACCAAATTTGTATGCCACTCATCTTGTGGTACAGGATAAAAAGAAAAAAAAAATCAAGTTGCAATTTTCACAAATATGACTCTGTCATATTTCTCCATACCTTTGTATTCTTGCAAACCATTCTTGTTTCCATCACATTTTCATACCACTTTATACTTTGATTTTTGTTTATAAAACCTTCCATCTTTTTTTCAGACTTTAACCAACTCCATCCAACCATTAGTCTCTCAACCTTTCTCTTCCTCTCAATTCATTAACTCTTCCTTTGTATAACTATGTTGCAATTCAGTCCTTGTCCACACTATATATAAATCCAAACCAATAGTTGCAATTTAAACCTACAGATGCAATTTACATAGACTTCTGCAAAGCCTTTGATTCAATGGTATATGACAAACTACTGTTAAAACTAAACTCTTACAGCATTTCTGGATTCCTTCATGAGTGGATTACTGCATTCCTGTCAAACGGGCAACAAATAGTAAAAATAGGGAATTCTATATCAAACCCTGCTCCAGTTAACAGCGGTGTCCCCCAAGGCAGCGTTCTAGGACCCATGCTCTTTATACTCTATATAAATGATCTTTGCGATCACCTTATAAGCAACTGTGCCCTCTTCATGGACGATGTAAAACTATTCAACACCAACAATGCTACTGTCCTTCAAAGCGATCTTGATTATGTGTCTGTTGTCAAACAATTGGCAACTCCAAACCTCGACCAACAAATGCTCTGTCCCATACATTGCTAAAAAATATCAATACACCAAATACAAACTAGGAGGATATGATCTTGTTGATAATCCTCACTCTGTCAAGGACCTTGGAGTTCTCAAATCAAATGACCTAAGTACCAGAACTCACTATAACAGCATTGCCAAAAAGGCATTAAGAGCTGTAAATCTAACCTTATGAAGTTTCTCCTCTGGAAATATTGAATTGTTAACTAGAGCATATAAAACTTTTGCTAGACCAATACTCTAATAGGAGCTCATCAGTTTGGAATCCACACTGTATATCGGGCATTAATACAATTGAAGTATTTCATGAGAAGAGTCCTACACTCCTCTTCTCACAACAGAATGCCCTATATCACCAGGCTTGAGATTTTGGGTTTGGACAACCTTGAACTACGCCACCTACGGTTGGACCTAAGTGTAGCACACAAAATTATCTGCTACAATGTCCTACAAGTCAATGACTACTTCAGCTTCAACCACAACAATACAAGAGCACACAACAGATACAAACTCAGTGTAAACCACTCCAAACTTGATTGCAGAAAGTATGACTTCAGCAGCAGAGTGGTCAATGCCTGGAATGCACTACCTGACTGTTGTTAAATCCTCCAAACTCCCACTCCTTTAACTTCAAACTATTGACCTCACCCCATTCCTAAGAGGTCTGTGAGGAGCATGCTTAAGTGCACCATGGTGCCTCCCGTCCCTGTCCTATTGTCCCCATTTATTCGTACCTATTTCATGAATTCTTACTCATGTTTATACTTATACCTATTATCTTGTAAGAAATTGACAAATCAAATAAATAAATAAAATAAATAAATAAATCCCACCCTTGATTATCATGTTTGAGATGTTAGATTCCATTAGTGGAGTCCTTGAGGTTGATGGACCTTGGAGACTTTAACCTACCACTTGGTGACATGAAATTTAAGGTATCTCAGTGGTTCACGGCCTTCATGTCAATCACATCTTAAATAATGGAGATTTGGTTACCAAATACCTAAGGGTTTCATGTTAGATTTAGTTTTTGTCTTGAAAGAATTCAGTGCAGTTACAGTGGTGATGGATGTGCCTTCAGAAGACCTGAAGGACCAGGTTAGAGACAGATCATCCTGGATAAAATCTATCTATCTAGTACTGCCCAGAGTTGCTTAAAATGGGTGACTTCACAAACATCTTTTAAATAAATATACATGTTTCTAAGCATTTGAAAGTTGAAAATGACTTGATGGTTCACCATCAAGAAACATTAATATATGCTGAAATATTTTGAGTCTAATATTTTAACTTCATGTTTTAATTTGACTTACAGATGTCACAGTGCAACTCAGATTCATTAGCAATCAGAGTGGCTGAAAGCACAGCAAATAAATAACAGTCACCAAATGTGTTCAGAGAAATAGACTTCTGTAAGTCCAAAGAATTTAGTCAGTTAAGGATTTTGCATGATGTTTTAAGTAAGACAGAAACAGTGAACAGTAGCTTAGTTCTTAGTTTTAGTTCTATCTGTGTCACAACAAGCATTCCATATGAATACTTTATGATTTAAAACAAAAATATATTTTTCTTCTTTATTGTATTATTAAGCATATCTTTAAATAGCCATGTCTCCCTTTCTCCCTCTTTTTTAACACTCTATTTGTAATTATATGCAGGTTTGAGGTATTAACTTAAATCATGACCTTTCATTCGAGTAATTCAAACAAAGCAACACCTATAAAAACTTGAGCAGCTATTGCTCCAGGGGAAAAACAATACCTCAAAGAGAAGTCTTCTTCATCCTTCTTCTTTCAGGCCTATTGTTGCCTATGCCTTCTCACCAGCCATTCTACAGCCAATTACAGTTACATTTGTTTTCATTCTTCTGTAAGAATAACAACTCTTTAGTTAGATTAAACTGCCTGGGAGGATGAAAAATGGCTGTTGATTCTTTTACATTTACTATAAAATTAGGAGTGGGCAACATCTAAAGGAGGTGATAAAGTTCATTAAAAAAAAAAAAAAATCACCTTTGTCAATGAGAAGATCTAGCCAGGGTTGGGATGTTACCAGTTCTGCCAGCTCTATAGAACCGGTAGCTCTAAAGAGCAGCAGATACAGAACCGGTTCTGTGTCTACTGCTGTTTGGCCCACCTGCCTGCCTGGGCTGTTACCTGACCTTTATTTCCTGCTTTTTCAACTTCAGATGCTTTGTGTGGCACAGCTGAGATTGAAAAAGCAATGAAAAGTGCTTTTTGAAATGCTGTGCACCCACGCACAGCACTTATCAGCTGTTCGGGTGGCACAGCTAATGGTTTATTACACCCACGCACAGCAAAACATAATTAGCGAACCCGTATTAATGCTGGTTGAATTCCACCCCTGGATCTGGCCAATTTTTTTTTCCAAGCAAGTTTTATTTTTTAAGCACAGACTTGCACAAACAAAACATAAAACATAAAACCATCATCAAGTTACATACATATAGTGTGTCAGTTGGTTACAAATCTTTTGTGCTTCCTCTCCGTAGTCATCACTTATCATTTGTATAAATTCTCATATTATCAATTGAATATATATGTGTACATTATTATCAATTATTAATCACTTATTTGAGTTGTTCACTCATTTTATACGAGATGTTCTATATTTGCTATAAATTTATAGTCTGCATTCTTCCAATGGTTATACATTTTTATACATATATTCTGTATCATTCTATTACTTTTAAGATTTTCTAACATATTTCATTTCCATGTTTTCTATCTAACCATTGAAAAAATATATCCCATATCTTATAAAATTGTTTATCTTCTTGTTCTCTGATTTCAAATGTCAATTTACTCATTTCAGCACATTCCATAATTTTCTTAATGACTTCCTCCTGCATTGGCGTTTTTTTCATTTTTCCAATTTTTGGCAAATACAATTCTAGCCGCTCTTAATAAATTTACAATCAAGTATTTCAGTTCTTTATTGTATATTTCTGGTATAATTCCCAATAAAAATATCTCTAGCTTAAAGTCTATGTGTTGTTATATCATTTTTTCCAGCCATGTATGGATTTTAGTACAATATCTTTTTGCATCTGAGCATGTCCACCACATATGATAATACGAACCCAGTATCTGATGACATTTCCAACATTTATCCAATAGATGTCACCGGTAAAACATCTTTTTTTTTTTGTTAAGCTTTATTGATTTTTAAGGACAAACAAAAACAAACAAAACATAAAAACATCCAGCTTTCTTCCATAAGTATACAAACAGTGTGTCGGTTGGTTTGCAAATTTTTGTGCATTAATTTCATACTCTCAATTACAGTTACATTACATAATAACTCATATCATCAGAAATTGAATATCCTAGTATTATTATTTATCAATCATTTGACTATAATTTTGTTCGTTCATACTTTGCGAGATAGCTATACTTAGTTTATTTTATAACAATTCATATAGTCTTTCCTAATCTATCTGAAAAACATTTTATATATGTAATAATAACAATAAAAAAAGAAATACATCTTTATATATTCATTATTTTCTATAATTCTATATATTCTATTACTATATTTTGTTATCTAGCCATTGATAGAAAAGGTCCCAAATTTTCTAAAATTGTTTATCCTCTTGTTCTCTAATTTCAAATGTCAATCTACTCATTTCAGCACATTCCAGTATTTTCTTAATAATTTTGTCCTGCAATGGTATATTCTCATTTTTCTAATTTTTAGCAAATACAATCCTAGCTGCTGTTGATGCATTTACAATCAAATATTTTAAATCTTTGCTGTATGTATCAGGTAGAATTCCCAATAAAAATATATCTAGTTTTAAATCTATATGCTTTTTAGTCATTTTTTCCAACCACGTGTGGATTTTAGTCCAATATTTTTTTGCATCCGCACAAGTCCACCACATATGGGAATATGAGCCAGGTATCTGATGACATTTCCAACATTTTTCGGATTTATTCTTGAACATTCTTGCTATTCTTGTCAGGGGAAAATGACACCTGTAAAACATACAAATGTTCTTTAAATGCTGTTGACATTGTCATTTTATAATTTTGAGACTACAATTTTTGCCATTTCTCTAGATCAATCCCATATCCAAAATTGTTCCCCCAAACAATCATAGTTTCTTGAACTTATTCTTCTTCTAGTTTAATTTCTAATAAATATCCATACAATTTTTTAATCACCTTTTCATCAGTACCTGTCAAAGTCTTATCTAAATCAGTCAATTTATTATAGAAACCTTCTGTTTTAAAGTCTTTTTCATATGTTGAATGTATTTGCATAAGAAAACCAATTCTTCTTTATACCTTGTTCCTCTCATTTTGGCATCGATTTTAGTTTACCCTTTTCATTCAAAATTTCCCCATATCTAACTGTTCGTTCCTTTTATATATTATAGGATAAAAAAATGCTTCAATAGTTGATTACCGGACTGGAATTTTCAAATAACATTGTCTTTTAATCTTCTCTCAATTTAACCACACAGACTCCCATATATGATGTCTTCTGAAATAACCCTGTGTTTTAGTTCCTTTATACCATAAAAAGGCATGCCACCCCAACAACATATCATGTCCTTCTAATCTCAACAATCTAGTATTTCTTAATGTTATCCATTCCTTAACCCATGTCAAGTTTGTAGCTTGGTAGTACAACTTCCAATTAGGCAGACCAAATCTTCCTCTAATTCTAGCATCTTGTAAGAGTTTTAAATTTATTCTTGCTTTCTTACCTTGCCAAATATATTTCAACATAATTTTGTTTAAATCTTCAAAGTAGTCCTTTCCAAGCCTAATTGGTATTGTTTGAAACAAGTATAGAATTCTGGGTAAAATATTCATTTTGATTGTTGAAATTCTCCCTATTAGTGACAATTGTAGGTTTTCCCATTTCGTCAAGTCTAGTGCTATCTGTTGTTTAAGTTTAATGTAATTGTTCTCTTTTAATGTACTACATCTTGCTGTCAAATGTATCCCCAAGTACTTAACCTTATTCGTGACTTGAATTTTCAATACATCTGCCAATTCTTCTTTTTGTCTTAGTAACATATTCTTTGTCAAAATCTTTGTCTTGTCTTTGTTTATTTTCAGGCTGGCCACCTTGTCATATGCCTTTATCTTTTCCAATAGTTTTGGTGCTGTTTCTAGAAGGTCTTCTAGAAGACCCTCTTAAAAGCCAAGTCATCCACAAAAGCTTGCAATTTAAATTCTTCCTTTTTAGTTTTATACTCTTTTCGTCTCTAATGTTTCTATTTAACACTTCTAAAGTTAATATGAATAGCAAAGGTGATAGTGGGCAACCTTGTCTTGTACCTTTTCTTATATTGATAGAGTCTGTTAATTCTCCCTCTATCATTACCTTTGCCATTTGCTTATAATATATGGCTTGTGTTCCTTGAATAAATTTTCTGGCAAAGCCCATCTGTTCCAATAATAAAAACATGAATCTCCATTTCACATTATCAAATGCCTTTTGTGCATTGAAAAATATCAAAGCCATTTGTTTTTCGGGTGAGCCTCATAATATTCCAAAGTGTCCAGTCTCTTTAGGTATCTTAGGTAGATGACCATTCTGTAAATACTGTTTAATTCTTTCTTCATCAATATTCTCTTGCTCACATAATTTCCCGTAAAAGTCTCAAATGATTTCCTTCTTCTCTTTATTGCCGTGGCAAACTTGACCTTGATCATCTATTAACTGCAGTATTTTCCTTGATTCTTTTTCCTTTCTCAATTTGTATGCTAACCATCTACCTGATTTGTTTGCATCCTCAAAATAATTCTGTTTAGCACTTCTAATTTTCTGTGCTAATTCTTCTTTCTCTATTAAACTCATTTTATGTTTTATTGTATCCAGTTTTAGCTGAATGTCTTTTTTCTGTGGCATTTTCTGTAGTTCTTTTTTGAGTCTTTTATACTCATCTTCTAAAGCTTCCGTGGCTTGCCTTTTCCTAATGTTCCTTTTCCTTGTGTTGTCTATTATCAAGCCTCTAGCATATGCCTTCATTGTGTCCCATATGTTCTGAATTGAAGTATCTTCTTTTTTGTTTTCTCTGAAGAAAAAAAACCAATTCTTTCTCCATCCGTTGTATAAAATCCTTCTCCTTTAGAATAGTATTATTTAATGTCCATCTCGATCTTCTTTTTTGTCCTTTCCATTTAATTGTCATTGGATTATGGTCTGTCCAAGTACTTGTTTCAATATTTGTTTCTTGAATATTAAATATTAATTCTGTTGAAGTCCAAATCATGTCTATTCTGGAACATGTTAAAAGTCGATTTGAGTAAAAAGCGTATTCTTTGGTTTTAACATTTCTTTCTCTCCATATATCTTTTAAATTTATTTCATCTATCATTTTAAAAAAGGATTTGGGGAGATTCTTCCTATTTGGTTTGTTGTTGTTGTTGTTGTTGTTTAGTCCAGTTTATTGTCTACAATTCCATTGAAATCTTCCATCATAACTATATTGATATAGTCTAGTTCAATTATTTTCATGTGTAATTTTTTATAGAATTCTTCTTGTTTATCATTCAGAGCGAAAATTGCAATCAAGAGTGTTTTCGTATTATTGTCAATTATTTCCACCATTAATACTGTATTAATTATTTCCACCATTAATACAGTATAAATCAATTTTGCTGAAATGGTCTCTTTGATATATAAAACCACTCCTCTTTTCTTACATTGAGTCAAAGAAGTTAATATTTTCCCTAATTTTGGCTGTATCAACAATTGTTCATATTGTTTTTTAATATGTATTTCTTGTAGACAAATTATATCAAATTTTAGTTTTTCTAATCTGTGAAAAATTTTCCTTCTTTTAACAGCTGAATTAAGTCCATTTATATTCATTGTAATCAGTTTTTTCTCTTCCATAATAATGCTTTATAATTAGGTTTGGCAGCTCTCATGGATCTTGGTTCACGTTGTTCTTTAGTCTCCACCAATCCACCTACTGCGCCTTCTTTTTCAGTCTCCATTTGGTCATCTTGAAATTCAATTAGTGAAATCTCTTTTTCTGCTTCCTCTCTCCTTCCAAAAAAATTCTGCATAGAATAATTCTGCTTTCTCGATTGAATAAATTCTATATCTCTGTTCTTGCCATGTAAACATTAACCCTTCTGGGATTAGCCATCTATAATTCACCTCTTTTTTCAATAGCATTTTAGTCAAAAATCAATATTGTCTTCTCATCTCTCTCACTCTTCTGGGTATTTGCTTTAAAACCACAATCTCTTTGCCTTTGTATTTCAGTGTTTTCTCTCTTACCACTTGTATATTTGTGTTTTAATGGCTTTTTTTGTAAATCTGACATGAACTTCTCTTGGCAGGTTATTTCTCATCGCATATCTTGTAAAAACTCAGTATAACTCATCTACTCCATCCATCATCTTCTCTTCTGTTATTTCCAAAACTTTAGCCAATATTTCTATCATTATCTCAGCTAGATTTTGTCCTTTTTCTTCCTCTTATGTTTTGAAATCTGAGATAAAATTCTGATCTGTCCATCTCCCATTTCAGTATCCCACTTTTATCTTGTTCAACCACTATTAATCTGATATCAATATCTCCAATCTTCTTGTCTCTTTGTTTATCTTCTTCTTCAATTTTTTGGAATCTCTCATCATACTTCACCATCATTTGTTGAATATTCTCTACCTTTTCATCAGTTTTCTCTGTTTTTTGCTCAGTATTTTCTATTCTCTTTTCAATGGTATCTGATTTTATTTTAAGGTCTTGGATTCCTTGCATAATCATCTGTAGAGTCACTCTTTCTTGATCTTTGTCTTGTTTTAACATTGTCTGAATTGAACGTTGTCCTCCAGATAGTGGGGAGGCAGAAGTAGAAGTTGAAGAGCCAGAAGCTATAAAATTCCTTCTCATTTTAAACAATTCAGGATCTTCAGGTTCTTCTAAACCCTAATCCAATTATGAAATAGCCAATTATAATCCAAAATGAAAAATAAGAATGGTAGAGAGAAAAATCCAACAATAATAAAAAGAAAAGGAGAAAAAAAAATTCTTCAGGTTCTTCTTAACCTTAATCCAATCAGTAATTAGGTAGAAAGGAAGGAGAAGAATAAAAAAAACTTTAGAAAGAGCAAAAAGTAAAAAAGAATTAAAAAAAAAAAAGTAATTCTTCAGGTTCTTCAACACCTTAATCCAATTGAAAATTTTCAAATAAAAAAGGAAGCATATCGAAAAATAAAAAATCCCAAAGAAAAAAGGAAAAGAAAAAAGAAATTTTTGAGGCTTTCCCTTTAAAATACAAAGCAAAGATGAAAATATTACAAAAATAAAGGTTTTAAAAAGAAAAAATGAACAGTACAGCTGGTGAGGGGGGATGGTGATCCAACTTAAGAAAAACAAAACAAAACACTGCACTTTATTTAATTATGCAAGGCTCTTGTCATAGCTCTCTCCAAACTTCAAAGCCAAGTTTCAATTGTTAATAGAAATCCAGAAGAACACCTGCAGTAACACTCTTCTGTGGTCTTGCCTCTGTCTTATCATGTAGCAATGTCCTTCAAAAAGAATTTCAGAGCTTTCTTTCTCAGCTTTCTCAGCTTCATTTGAGATATTTTCAAGCCTCTAGTTGGGAGTGTTACAAAGTTTCTTTTCTCTCACTCTCCCCTCCTTTCCCAGACAAAATATAATAAAAGTTAAAAAAAAAAAAAAAGTATAGCTTAAGGGAGCCTCTAACAAAAAATATTACAAAGTCAAAAAAGAAGAGAAGAGAAAAAATAAATATAGAGAAAAAACCAGTCCAGTTAGCAAATGTAGAATCACCATAGAAATCCAGCCATGAAAAACATAAAGCAAAGCCTTACTTTGACACTTCTGTTTGAAAACCGCCACTTATTCAGTTCTGTCAAAACTTTTCCAGATTCTTTTTCCCCTTAGGGTGTCCTTTGAAGTCCTTTTAAGTCTTAGAATTATAAAAGAACAATTCTCACCAGACTGACACACTTTCTCTTTTAACCTCTTCCTTTCAGAGCTGTCCCAACTTCAGCAGCTGTGGTGGCTACCGCTCTGCCACTGGCAAAAGGGCTTCTCCTGGATCAACCAGGGACTTTGTGATATCCCTGGGATCTACAGGACGTGCCCTTCACTATCACCATCTCTTTGGGACAGTTTAGGTCCATTTGGACTGTCCAGGGGCAAAGATATCAGCTGCTATCTCAGACCTCCAAGATTGCATGCAGTATCGTCACAACACCACCTCCTCCCTCCTCACCAGTAAAACTTCTTATACACATTTTCTTTGTATGCAGTTGACATTATCATTTTATAATTTTGCGACCACTATTTTTGGCATTTCTCTAATTCAATCTGATATCCAAAATTTCCCCCCCAGACAATCATTGTTTCTTTAACTTGCTCTTCCTCTAATTTAAACTCTAGTAAATATCCACAAAGTTTTTTCATTACCTTTTTAGCAGTACCTTTTCATCAGCATGGGTTTGTTAAAAACAGATCATGCCAAACCAACCTTATTTCATTATTCAACACAGTGACTAAATTAATATATTTAGATTTCAGCAAAGCATTTGACAAAATAGACCACAATCTACTTCTTAGTAAGCTAGAAAAAAGTGGAATAGATAGCACCACCATGAGATGGACTCGCAACTGGCTGGCAATGTTGGTGTACTCAATGATGGTGAGTACTTAATGGGTCTTAATGGGTCTAATTCTACATGGAGGGAAGTAAGCAATGGGTTGCCAACAAGGTGGCTTCTGTCTTAGACCCAGTACTCTTCCATATCTTCATTAATGACTTAGATGAGGGAATAGAAGGGGAACTGGGCTTGGCTAGTCTACTAAAGAGAAGGACCAGGGGAGACATGACAGTGGTCTCCAGTATTTGAGGGGCTGCCACAGAGAGGAAGGGGGAAAGCTATTTTCTAAAGCACCTGTAGGCCAGGCAAGGAATAATGGATGGAAACTGAACAAGGAGAGATTTAACCTGGAAATAAGGAGAAACTTTCTGACAGTGAGAACAATGAACTAATGGAACAGCTTACCCTTGGAAGTTGTGGGAGAGCCATCACTTGAGACTTTCAAGAGGGTCTCCTACTTGGGTGGGAGGGTTGGACTAGATGACCTACAAGGTCCCTTCCAACTCTGATTATCTGTTAAATCTTTCAAAATGTTATCTAAATCAGTCAACGTATCATAGAAACCTTCTGTTTTAAGATCTTCATCAAATCTAAAATGTATTTGCACATATGAAAACCAATTCATCCTTATACCTTGCTTGTCCAATTCTTGCATAGGTTTAAGTTCACCCTTTCCATTCAATATCTCCCCATATCTAACTGTTTTTTCCTTTTTATATGTTATTGGATATGAAAAAGCTTCAATGGTAGATAACCAAAGTGGAATTTTTAAGTAATATTGCTTTTTAATCTTCTCCCAGTTTAATAGCAATGCCTCTCGGTTATAATGTCTTCTAAAATACCCCTGTGTTTTGGTTCCCTTGTACCAGAGGAAAGCATGCCATCCCAAGAGCAAATCATGTCCTTCTAAAGTTAATAATCTACTTTTCCCTCTTTTACCCACATCAAATCTGTTGCCTGATAATATAATTCTCAATTAGGCAGGCCAAATTGTCCTTGTATTCATGCATCTTGCAACAGTTTAAGTTTTATTCTTGCTTTCTTTCCCTGCCAAATACATTTCAACACTATTTTATTTAAATCTTCCAAATACTCTTTTCCTAACCTGATTGGAATTGTCTGGAATAAATGTAAATTCTAGGTAATATATTCATCTTAATTGTTGATATTCTCCCAATTAATGATAGTTGTAGATTTTCCCATTTTGCCAAGTCTGTCACAATCTGTTGTTTGAGTTTAAGATAATTATAGTCTTTAAGTATATTTACATCTTGCTGTTATATATATCCCTAAATGCTTAACCTTATTTGTGACCTGGATCCTCAGAGCTTCAGCCAATTCTTCCTTTTGTCTTACCAACATGTTCTTTGTTAATATCTTTGTTTTATCTTTATTTATTTTCAAGCCTGCTACCTTTCCATGTTCTTCTATCTCTTCTATCAATTTAGGTGCTGTTTCTAATGGGTCCTCTAATATAAAAACCAGGTCATCTGCAAATGCTTTCAATCTATATTCTTCCTTTTTAATTTTCATTCTTTTTATGTCTTTTTCTTATTGAATGTTCCTATTCAATACTTCTAATGTTAACAGAAACAACAGAGGCGACAGTAGACAACCTTGTCTGGTCCCTTTTCTTACATCAATAAAATCTGTCAGTTCTCCATTTATCATTACCTGATCAAGCCAATTTTGAGCTGCAAAAATTCATAGAATCACGAGATGGCAACAAAGACTAGCATTTTCTCTCTCACTCTCTTTTTCCTGCCATATAAATGTTGTTTGGAGTTTTGCAATTAAAATATGTTTTATTTTTTGCACTTCCACCAATGAATTTAAATATATATATTTCTCACTGCTGAGGCTGGTGATTAGAATTTTACTGATATTGGACTGTCCACTTGGATACCATGTACAGGCTTCATATTCTCCAAATTCTCCATATTCTCCATATTCTCCAAATGATTCTTTTTCTGTCAAATATGTTGAATAGCTTTTTATCAGTTAAGAACTAGATGAAACAGCTTGTCAGAATATACTGTGTGTATTTCAGTGGAAGGAGTTTTAAAAAATGGCATAGCATTATTCTAATAGACATTTAGGAAGAGTTCACAGAATGTTTAGATTATAGTTTTTGTAGGAGAGAAAGGATTAACCATAAAAGCTAAATAGCTCTCGTTGTATTTGCTATTTCAAGGGAAGGCCTTTCGATAATCTATGAATGTATGTCCCCTTACCTTTCATGAATGGAATAAATACAAAAGAATTTTGAAATGACAAAACACGGTTATTCATCTGAAAGTCACACCACATGACTGTCTGATTTTGTAATCTTTTTTTGTGGTAGTCATTAAGCAAACATGATGATTTGTTTATCTGTTATACCCAACCAGTATGTTATTTTTGCCAGAAACCAGAAGTAAATGCTGGAAAAATGCAAAATTCACTGAAAAATGCATTCAGAAACAGAAACAAAGGTCTTCTACTCCAAACCCCTGCTCAGCAGAAACCTATGCTTACTTTCCATAGTCTCTACATCTTTTTTATAATATGGTGATCAAACTGGATGCAGTATTCTAAGTGTGGTCTTACTAAGGCTTTATATACAAATACTTCACATACTAATACTTCACATGATCTTGATTCTATTTCTTTGTTAATGCAACCTAGGATTGCATTGGCTTTTTTGGCTATTGCTGCACACTTCTGGCTCATTTTAAGTGATTGTCCACTAATACTCCAAGATCCTTCTTACAGTTACTGCTATTTAACCAGATTTCCCCTAATATGTACCTGTACATTTAGCTTTTCTTGCTTAAGTGTAAAACCTTACTTTTCTCAAAACTGAATTTCATTTTGTTAGATAGGACCTAGTGTTCAAGGATGTCGAGATCCATCTGGATCTTGAACCTATCTTCTGAAGTGTTGGCTATTCCTGCAAGTTTAAGGTGTCTGCAAATTTCATGAGTTCCCCTTCTATTTCCTCATCTAAATCATTTATGAAGATTTTCACTGCAGGACACAACAAATGTCTGTAAATGCCAGCGGATTACCAAGCAACCAAAATATGATCATGTGATCATGGGGTGTGTGTACAGCCATTGGAACTTCAAAATCAGGTTGAAAAGAACTCTGGAGAGATCAGATATAATTTTGAATGGTTGCTCAGTGAAGACTACCTGTATTTCCAACCTACATCAAGGAGGATTATATTTCAGTAAATCAGGTTTAAGATGAGCCATACCTTTCCTAGTGTTGATGGCTCACTAGTTTTCCTTACTTATGCCTGCCTTCCCTCTCCTTCTCAACCAAGAGGTTCTGCATTTCAGGATAGATTTTTGTGTATGAAATATATTTCCTGTTTTTCATTACAACCATAATAATTCCAAAAGTGAGGTAAAAACTAGGATGATGTAGTGACTGTGAATGACATTTTTCCCATGCTTTATGATGGGAAAAATTATCATTGCATTTCTGCTCCTTAATGCTATTGTTAAATATATAGGGACCTTGCTATAATAAAGAAAATGGTAGAAAAAAGATATTGGAGATAATTTTATCCATTGAAGAAAAAAAATCATTTCCTACATTTGGAGTCTTTTGCTTATATTTGTCAAAAACACATTTTCCTATTATTTTAGTTTACTGCTTGTATTTTTGTCCTCCAGATTCACAAATATCAAATGAACATCATTTATATGATAAAAACATGATAACTCTCATGACTCTCCTTATTCTTCTCTAGACTGAACATTCTCAGCTCATTCAATCACTTGTCTTGCAATAACCTCCTCAATTTACACTCTACCTTCCTCTGGACATCATCCAGTGGGTTTGTGTTTTTAAACTGCAGTGCTCAGAACTAACATGATATATCAGATATAACTTGAGTAGCATAATAGTAGAATTATTAGTTGTTGTCCTCAGGAGAATATACTACTGATGGAGGAGACTAAGATGGAATTCATTTTCCTTCCTTTGGTTTGTTTTAGCAGCTGTATCATATTACTAGCTTATGTTCATTAATGCTCTCTGAGGCATCGCTCTCCCGGAGGGCTCCCCACGAACTGCCGAATGGGTTTGAGGAAAGACACGACACGCGTTTTCTCCTCGGGGTGAGCGAGCCCCGAACTAGCTCAAGACAAGCTCTTTTATTGAGGTTTGAGTGGGTTACAAAATATCAGAAGGCAATCATGTGATCCTGATTGACCATACTAAAACTGACACATTGGGTTGAATACACATATATGGCAACGATGTTTTGCAAGCACAGTTGGGTGGGATGGATATCCATATTTGGGTGTCAGTAGATGTTTTCTATGTGTAAAAAACAGTTTCTACATCATGTCCAGTATTTTTCGGACAGGCCCCTGTGGTTAGGGTTTCTGAGCAGTTTGCAACAGCAGATGTGGTCATATTTCTACAGAGCTTTTCTGTTGCAGAATGTCATATGCAGCGAGGTAGTTCATGGTTGGAACAGGATATGGACAAACAATATAGCTATAGCTTATTCAAAAGATTATATGGCTAATGCAAGGCAAAATTATCTGATCATTGCAGTAATATTTCTCCACATCTCCTCCTTTCTTTTTTATTTCAAGGAAAAGGCTGTGGTAGGTTAAGCCGGAGTGTAGCCCAGACTCCTCCGAGTCTGAGAGTCACTTCCACTCACCAACCACTGGACACAGAGTCAAGTCCTCCGACTCAGCCTGTATCGTTTGACCTTACCTTATCATAGTCTGAGGAGATGTTTATTTGTTTTAGAGGACTGAGTCGTCCTCATTCTCCCCATTCAAGATGAAGAGATTTTTTGCTGACATATTATCCTGTGGCACAGATTGATAGGTATCACCGCTATCCTGGTCCCAGAGGGTATTCTGGGATTGCAACAACAGGGTCTGCAATGAATCCATTCTTCTTGTGATAAATTTAGAGAAGCATTTAAACAAACATGGGCCAATTGTGCATATTAATACAAGCAAAATTAATGGTCCTATAAGAGCACTTAACAGGGTGGTGAGCCAAGGGGAAAGGTTGTACCAGCTTTTAAACCATCCTTGTTGATCCTCCCTTTCCTTTTTACGTTTATTCAGGCCCTCCTTCAGTTTAGTCATGGTGTCCTGCACTATGCCAGAGTGGTCTGCATAGAAGCAACATTCTTCTTTTAGAGCCACACATAACCCCCCTTCCTTTAGAAAAAGTAGGTCAAGTCCTCTCCTGTTTTGCAAGACTACTTCTGAGAGGGAGGTCAGAGATGTTTGTAAGTGAGAGATAGAAGTTTCTATTCTTTCTAGGTCTTCATCGATGGCTGCCCTAAGGTTACTGTATTGAGTATATTGATGTGCAAAAAAAGCTATTCCAGTTCCTGCTCCAGTTAGGCCAAGTCCCACCAGAAGAGCTATTGTGAGAGTGGAGATAGGTTCTCGCTTATGTCTTATGAGTCGTGATCTTGAGTAGGTTTTATAGACTTCATTCTCTTTGTGGATGTATATGCGTGGTATGACCTGGACAAGGATGCAAAAGCCTTTGGTGCTTATCACATGGCCGTGGGCACAGGCTGTAAGGCCTGTAGAGCATGCCCACCATCCATCTTTAGGTGGTATATAAAAGAGTGTTGTGTTAATCTCGCTATGTGTTGTATTACAGTACTGTTTGTACTGTGTGGGTACCTGTCCAATGCAGGTTCCTTTTCCTGAGATTGACCGCAGTGTTTGTGAGCCATGTTTCCATCTGCATGCCTTGTCATCAAAGGAAGTATTGTATGGAGAAACAAGCCCCACAGCTTCATAATATGGGGATTGGACATTGTAGCAGAACCAGCAGGCTGTAGTAATGTTGGGACTGGTACTATTTACCAATTGGTAGGTGGCTGTGACAATGTCCCAGAGAGGGTTCCCAGGGCGGCTCTGTGAAGGAGAGTAAGAATAAACAAGAGGAGCAGGTGAACTTTTTTCTGGAGTACCGGTGGGTTGTGGGGGTGGCATCTTATGGTTGGTTAGTATATTCTTGGGGGCTACCGGCACAGGGGATTTTACAGGGGTTTGTATTAGTTTTATGGTGAAAATGTTACCTGGGTCTCCGTCATGATCATAAACACGACCTCCCCAAGTGACCCCTGCTTGCCATCCCTTATATTTTTTTCCCTGATTAGTAAAATAAATTTTTACTGGATTACAATTCTGGTATACTCCTCTTTGGTTTCTCTTACATATTACGTTCTCGCCAGTCCGTTTAAGCGTAATAAAATCATCTTTGAGAGGAGGGTCCCATGATATTTCTCCCGTGGAGACACAGCTCCAGTCTGCACAAAAATATACAGTTTCCCCCCCACATTTCTTCCGGTGTGCTGTATCCTTTTTATGGCCAGGGCAGACATAGAGGGGCCGTTGCTTGACCCATTTGTGGCTAATGGTGGTGTCCATCATTATACCAAAGTCAAAGTACAGATCAGGAAACCAGGATCCCGGTACTGCCATGGATGAAGTGGAGTTCAGGATGTCTGCATGCACGTCCAGTACTACCCATGTTAAGTTTTGGGGCAGATGAGGATTGGGTTGCACACAGTTAGAAGTATAAAAGGCAATGCTCAATAGCTGAAGGGCAACAGGAAACCACAGCATCCTTCCTGGTTGAAGCATGGTTTTAGGGAGATGAGAAGGGAACCGTCTTTAATGTGACTTAACCAAATACGGTCTGGTGTGTCTGGCTGGAACCCAAAGCACTTGGTCCAGCAGCTGGACGGCCGCGTAGCCTCGACCCCAGGTGATGAGATCAGCAGGTCCTCACCAAGTCAGGTCCAGCAGGCAGCGGTAGTAGACTTGAGGACGCTGTTGGGCTGCAGATGGGGAGGCAGAGAAATGACGGCATGCGGCAGACAATGGGGGGGTGCCAGTCAGATTGACAAAGTTTAAGACATGAAGACATAGATTCAATGTGTTTTGCACTGCTGGGAGGCCAGGGGCTGTTTTCCCCTGTGTTTTCGTATATCGGTCAAGAGCTGTTTTTAAAGTTAGATTGGCGCGCTCTACCAAAGCTTGCCCTTGACTATTGTAGGGAATACCAAACTTGTGTGTGATTCCCCATTTGTTACAAAAGTCCGCAAAGGCTGTACTAATGTAAGCAGGACCATTGTCTGTTTTAATCTCTTTTGGGCATCCCAGCGATGCAAAGGTGCGAATGCAGTGATTAATTACATGTTTTGTGGCTTCACCCCTTTGAGGGGTTGCCATGATGAAGCCTGAATAAGTATCGATGGAAACATGGAGATATTTCCATGGGGCAAAAGATGGATATTGAGTTACATCCATTTGCCAGATTTGACAAGCTTGAGTTCCTCTGGGGTTAACTCCCATAGGAAGAGAATGTGCTTGTTGGCTACAAGTAGGGCATTGCTGTAAGATAGCAGATGCTTCTGTAGCCGATAAGCCAAATTGTTTCATGAGCGCTTTTTTGTTTTGATGAAAATAAGAATGACTTTCCCAAGGAGTTTGGGAGGAAATAGAAAGTGCTGTCATAGAAGATTTCAGATAAGTAGCCGATGCCGCAGTGTCGGCTCGGTCATTTCCTTCCTGTAGTATTCCAGGGAAGGGTTGATGACTTCGAATGTGAGAAACATGAAAAGGAGAGTGGCGAGTAGAAATGAGTGTTTGCAATTTGATAAAGAGAGTGAGTAGTTCAGAGTCAAGAGACGGAGAAAGGTATGATTCATAGATGGAGGATACGATTTGAGTTACATACAAGCTGTCAAGAATTAGATTGAAAGGTTGAGAAGGAAACATCTGAAAAGCAAGTATAGATGCAAAGAGTTCTGCTCTCTGAGCGGATTTTTAGAGAGATGTAAGAGAGGTATGCTTGGAGCTGCAGCTGAGCGAAGGACAACATGACCCAGGTAAGAAAAGGGAGGTGTAAACTGAATTTTTTCAGGGGCTACAGTGAGGCCCCCCTTCTGTAAGATTGTTAGAAAAGTAGGTAAATGAGGTTTGACCGTCCCTGGAGGTCCTGGGGCAGCAATTAAGATATCATCCATGTAATGATAAACCAGAAAGGAAGGAAAAAGAGTACAGAAAGGTTGAAGGATTTTATCCACATAATATTGACACATAGTAGGACTATTGAGCATTCCCTGGGGTAAAACTTTCCACTGATAGCGAGAAGTAGGCTTTGCATTGTTGAATTCAGGGACAGTGAAAGCAAATAACTGCCTATCTTTTGGATGCAACAAGATAGAGAAGAAACAATCTTTTAGATCTATGACAGCTAGATCATAGTCCCTGGGGATGATGTTTGGGTTTGGAAGACCACACTGTAAAGGGCCCATAGGTCGAATAATGGCATTAATTTGCCTGAGATCAGACAAAAATCTCCATTTTTCTGATTTCTTTTTTATAACAAAAACTGGGGTATTATAGGGACTAAAAGAAGGTTCAATGTGCCCTTTGGCAAGCTGTTCTTGCACCAAGGAGTGCAAAGCAGCTAGCTTTTCCTGTGTGAGAGGCCACTGATCCACCCACACAGGGATATCTGTTCTAAGAGAAAGAGGAAGAGGCAGAGGGGGGGTGATTAAGATTGGCAACAGAAGGATTAGGGCCAGGAACAGAGGAAGGGGGATACGGGGGGGGTGACAGGGGACTGACAGGCAGTAACAACTGCCACTGTGTCATAAGCAGGAGGCTTTGAGTCAAAGGTCTGTTCTCCTTTTTTCGGATACAGCAAATCAATAATGGCCATAAGGGCCTGCTACGTTGTTAATAATGGTGGAGGGGCTCGTGGGGGCTCATGGAGCCATTTCCCCACGTGCACCCATGTTGATTTTTTCAGTGACCCTTCCCCCTGATAGGCAGGGCAATGGTCTCCCAGATACTTTAGAAGGATTTTAACGTTTGATCGGGAGACGGGGTAAATGTTACTACCTTTTGATTTTTGAATTTTATTAGTTTTCCTGACTAACTTCTCCAATTCTTGCAAATGCACAGTCTGCCTTTTGGATAGGTCCTGCCCCATAACTCACGTGAAGTTGCGCGATGTCTGTTCCAGACAGCAAGTAGATGAGGTGTCAGGCGGTGTAACACGGCACCCGAACTTCGTCCGTGGGTTCAACGAATCACGGAGCGGAGCCTGGGTCTGCGAATCACGTCGGGGTCACCAGTTGAGGCGTCGCTCTCCCGGAGGGCTCCCCACGAACTGCCGAATGGGTTTGAGGAAAGACACGACACGCGTTTTCTCCTCGGGGTGAGCGAGCCCCGAACTAGCTCAAGACAAGCTCTTTTATTGAGGTTTGGGTGGGTTACAAAATATCAGAAGGCAAGCATGTGATCCTGATTGACCATACTAAAACTGACACATTGGGTTGAATACACATATATGGCAACGATGTTTTGTAAGCACAGTTGGGTGGGATGGATATCCATATTTGGGTGTCAGTAGATGTTTTCTATGTGTAAAAAACAGTTTCTACATCATGTCCAGTATTTTTCGGACAGGCCCCTGTGGTTAGGGTTTCTGAGCAGTTTGCAACAGCAGATGTGGTCATATTTCTACAGAGCTTTTCTGTTGCAGAATGTCATATGCAGCGAGGTAGTTCATGGTTGGAACAGGATATGGACAAACAATATAGCTATAGCTTATTCAAAAGATTATATGGCTAATGCAAGGCAAAATTATCTGATCATTGCAGTAATATTTCTCCACAGCTCTCTCCTAAATTATAGTAAGTTTGAGCCAAAAAAGTCTTAAAAGAACAACATTCATGTTGAGCTTCTTATCTATCTTTGAAAAACAGCTGGTTGCACAACTTTGGAGGGATTGTTTAACAAATGCAAGTTATTCTGGCTCCTTATCAGCCATCATAATACTAAATACCAGTCCATTACTTAAGTGAACACTAAAGATGCTTCATCACCTAAAGATTTGGTCTGCCTTGATTAATTTATGAGATCTAACAGGTTTTTAACTCATAATGGATCTATAGGTTTCCAAATAATTCATCCTGCAGAATATTTAAGAGGGAAGTTAGCATTGGCCCTGTGGAATGCCAGTGTAGTCTCTCTCACATCACTTTTAATTAAATGAAGTTCAGCTCAGAAGTGATGTTTTTATACTTTTTCATCTTTATCTTCTTCTTGTAACATTTCTGCAATTGGAGATTCTTTGGTGAAAGTTTAATTTTCCAGTGGTTTTTTTATCTGTTTTATTAATGTTTGTTCTTCATTAAAAATTAAAATGGTGTTCTTGGTAATCTCTTAGATGTAAAAGGAGTTAACTATATGCCTGTTTCTTTTTTCTTGGCTGCAAATTCTGTAAAGAGGCAGAAAAAAGGAATCTCCCCCCCACCCACACCTTCCTATTAAAATTTCAAAAATATTCTAAAGCACATTGAAGAACCCTTTTATAATTAACCAAGTATTAATAGGAGAGCTCAAAACATGTTTTTAATATTATCATTGCCATTTTGAGTTACATTGTGCCCAAAATGCAGACTGAGACTCCAGATGAACTCAAGTGATGTTCCTCATGTCAATACAAAATGTTCTTGAAGCATAAATCCAGGTTGCATACTGTACCATTTTTAGTAAATGTAAATTTCCCTGCAACTTATTCTACATGGGGTTGTCTTTCAGTCTAACCCAGAAACTTAAATGAGGACAAAACTCAGCAGCTGGGTTGGCCTTTGGAAGAATTCCAAAAGGCTATATTACACCAGTGCTAAAAGCATTGCACTAGCATTCAGTTTATTTCCATGTGAAATGCAAATGCTGTTTATGAGTACTTTGAAGCCACATATACGATTGGGTAGGGATTAGTGGAGAGAATGCCTCTTTCTATACAGTGTTCTTTTCCTCTTTTACTGAGATTATCTGAGAATATTTACCTTGAGTTGCCATGGGATTAACTTCAGTGATCCAGAATTAAGCCTTCTGTGTACTCACTTCAGTTCTTTGGAATGTTCTCCCTGCTGAGCTGAACAGACTAATCCCTTTGCTGGATTTTCCGAAAAGCCCTCAAACCACGTATTTTAAGACAGTTTTTTTAATTAGTGTTTTTAAATGCTCTTATTTTGTTTTGCTTCATGATTTTGTTGTGAACTGCCAAGACACCTTCCATGGGTAGTGTTGTGTATAGAACTTGGTAGACTCCAAATACCTTAAACTGATTGGCCGAGAAGGCCGTAGTCAGATTGGTTACTTAGGAACCATTCTGATTGGCCTGCCGGATGACAGGAAGACTTAAAATACTGTCATTGGCCACAAGCCTGGGAGCAAGCCGCTATAAGAAGGGCTGCCGCAGCTCGGGCTATTGTTCCATTACTAGGTGCTTTACTTGTAAATTAAAGAGATGTTTGTGGGAACCCGGTCTCGCGCACCTTATTTCTGAATGGAACACTGGAGACGAAGGTGGGATCGTAGTAGAAGAGCGAGACCGAAGCACGCAGCAATCAGAACCGAACGAGAGAGATGGCTGGTAACAATGTGCCACCTGCACCATTCAACCCTGATGAGGAGGATTGGGAGTCGTATATCGATCGCTTTCTAATGTTTATAGAAAGCAACGAACTGCAGGAGATATCTGACCAGAGGAAGAGGGCTGTCTTCCTCACACACTGTGGACCAGCCATTTTTAAAATGGCAAAGGCACTAGCCAAACCAAGAGATGCTAAACAGATGACTTGGCCCGAGCTGAACAGAATTCTCTGAGCACATTACGCACCTGTGGTCTCAAACTTGATAAAAAGGCATGAAAAAGAGACCAAAAAGAAGATGAGACTGTCGGAGATTTTGTAGCAGCCCTGAGACACATTGGAGGAGCCTGCAAGTTCCAGAACATGGACGAGGCCATAAGGGAACGCATGGTCCTCGGATTGAGGGATGCTACACTCCAGAGTAAGCTGCTAAATAGACCAAACATCACTGTGACCGAGGCCATTGCAGAAGCCACCGCCGCCAAAGCAGCAAAGAAATCCACAGCCACTATGCACCAGATGAACTCAATTCCAGATCTGCCAAACCAAGCCAGAGAAAAGAAGGTGGAGGGAAGGAAGAAACAGCCCACAGCAACCATCCACTATGAAGATCTCGACTCCCCGAGCGACACTGATGACGACAATGAAGATGTCCATAGACTCCAATCAGACAAAAAGTGGCAGGAAAAAAGAAGAATCAGGAGAGAATTCCAGTGTGCTGGATGCGGAGGCAACCACCCGCGATCTGAATGCAGGTTCCAAGACGCAATCTGCAGAGCTTGTAGCAAACAGGGGCACATCGAAAGGGTATGCCGAAACAAAAAGAGCTATAGTCCTAAAAGATGCAGCAGCACCCCTCCCCCCAGAAATGAAGAGAGACAAGCCAGAAGCAGATGGAACCGAGATAGTAGAAATAAAAGAACGAGCGACAGAGAGGAAATGCACCAGACGATAACAATCAGAAATGCCAGGGCAGCGAACGTAAAAAAGGTCATTTTTTAGAGATGAACATCGAAGGGAAGCCCTGTGAGATGGAAGTTGACTCCGGGTCCTTTTTGTCCATGGTATCTTGGAACACCATCCAATGCCTGATACCAAACATCAATCAAGAAGAACTTGAAAAACAAAAGCTGATTTTAAAGGACTACCAGGGAAATCGAATCCTGGTAGTGGGCCTTGGATATTTCCTCGTTGAGTTTAACAATCATGCTGAAATTTTGCCTCTGACCATCGTCGACCGTGATTGCCGTTGCCTGCTGGGAATCGAATGGTTTATGCCCCTGGGAATCAGGATGACCGGGATCAACAGCATCGTTGCGGCCACCTGGGAAGAAAGCCTGCTGCAAGAGTTCCGGGATATATTCGACGGGACCCTAGGCAAGTACAAGGGGACCCCAATATTGTTTAGCCTAAACCTGAAAATAGCACCCATCCGGTTCAAAGCCAGACGCATCCCTTTTGCCTTAAAACCAAAAATAGCCGAACAACTAAACAAACTTATAGCACAAGGGGTGTTAGAGCCAATCGACCATGCCAGGTGGGAAGCACCCATCGTGCCTCCTGTAAAACCAGATGGGTCAGTGCACATCTGTGGAGACTATAAGGCAACCCTAAATCATGAGCTCCAACAAAGCGCATACCCAGTACCGGTAGTGCAACACTTATTGCACTCTCTAGGGGGAGGAAATTTTTTTGTGAAGCTTGATCTCGCACAAGCGTACCAACAGCTACCTGTTGACCCCACAACCACAGAGGCACAGACTATAGTGACACACAGAGGGGCATTCAAGTGCAACCAACTTCAATTCAGCGTTAGCGTTGCCCCAGGCATTTTCCAAAGCCTCATGGAGCGCCTTCTAAATGGAATCAAGGATGTTGTCCCTTATTTTGATGATGTACTAGTGTCAGCAAAAAACGCAAACCAACTAGAAAGTAGATTTAAAGAAGTATTACGAAGATTCAGAGATGCAGGCCTTAAAGTAAAGCAAGAAAAATGTAACCTAGCCACCAAGCACATTGAATTTCTAGGCTATCTCATAGATGAGCAAGGGATACACCCCAGCGAAAAAAGATAAAGGCAATCAAAGATGCACCTAGACCTAGGAACAAAACTGACCTTCAAGCATTCCTAGGTCTCATAAATTTCTACAATATGTTCCTGCCCCAAAAAGCAGCCATAGCAGAACCCTTACATTGGTTGTTAGACAAAAAAACTATCTGGAAATGGGGCCACCGGGAACAAGCAGCATTTCAAAATATGAAGGATTTATTAACGTCTAACACCATTTTTATCCAATATAGCAATACCCTGCCTTTGACGGTCACCTATGATGCATCGCCTTTTGGAATCGGTGCCAACATGAGCCACAAGCTACCAGATGGCAGAGAGGCACTGATCGCCTTCTATTCAAAACCACTGCCTAAATTGGAGAGAAATTACAGCCAACTCAACTGAGAAGCCCTCACAATCATAGCCAGAGTCAAAAGATTCCACGAGTACCTTTATGGTAGGACTTTTTTGATCATCACTGACCACAAACCCCTGCTAGGAATTCCGGACCCTGAACATTCTATCACCAAGAATGACGAGATGGTCTGAATTCCTTGCTGCATACAACTACACGCTCACCCATCACCCAGGGAAGACCATCACCCATGCAGATGCCTTGAGCCATTCCCCACTACCCATCACAGAAGACGACCCAGCTTCCATGGTCTCCACCCTCCAAATCGAGTCTGGCTGAACCTGCCACTAACCACAGCAGACGTTGCTAAAGCCACCACGAAAGACCCACTGACAGCTCGCATTCTACATTGGGTAGGTAAGGGCTGGCTGGACGAAAACAAAACCAAGACTTTTAAACCATTTCGCACCCGACAGAATGAACTGTCTGTGGAAAAAGGCTGTATTTTGTGGGGTGATAGGGTGGTAATCCCAGAAAAATTACAGGAAGAAGTGCTGTGCATGTTCCACGAGGGGCACCCGGGCATAGTTAAGATGAAAGCCCTGGCCAGGAGTTACGTGTGGTGGCCAGGGCTGGACAAAAACATTGAACATTGGGTGGCTACATGCCATGACTGCCAAAAATCGAGGCCTACCCCCACCACTGGCACCAGTCATGGAATGGGAAACTCCCAGAGGCCCATGGTCAAGACTGCATATTGACTTTGCTGGGCCAACTAAAGGGAACACCTATTTGGTTATCGTGGATGCCTACTCGAACTGGTTAGAAGTCATACTTATGGCATCCACTACCACCGAGGCAGTCATGAAACAGTTAAACAAACTTTTCGCCACTCATGGGCTACCTGATGTTATCATATTGGACAATGGGCCCCAGTTTACCGCTTTGGCATTTGAGCAGTACTTGGCTGCATAGGGCATCCGAGATGCCCTGACAGCACCAGTCCATCTGGCTGCTAATGGACAGGCTAAACGCATGGTTCGGAATACTAAGGAGGGCTGAGAAAAAATGGACACAGGGGATGTGCAAGAAAAGCTTAACAAATTGTTAACCATGCAACACATTTCCCCTAGCACAACCACCAACCAGAGCCCAGCAGAACTCCTCATGGGTAGGAAATTGTGCTCCTACCTAGATAAACTGCACCCCACATATACATGGGACAAACCCCCTGACTCCTCCAGCAAGTATCGCTCATTTGAAATAGGTGATCTGGTGTATGCTAAAAACCTTATTGGGGACCCGTTATGGCTTCCAGCCACAATCACCCAAATCACAGGCCCCCGGTCCTACCGACTTCTGCTGGACGATGGGAGAGCATGGAAGCGGCACATCGACCAGCTTCGCTCTCGCACACTAGAACGCAACACCACACCATCACCATAAATAAATGAACCAAAAACAACCAAGGGGGAGGGGGACACAAAATAACAAAAAAAGGGAAGAAGAATCTCCAATAACATGACAACAAACACTTCACAAAGACACCCAAATAAAACAAAAAGAGCACTCTCCTCATTAGACGACCTCCAAAGAAGAAGTCCGGGAGCAGGAGAAAGAGGCGAGGCCTTCCTGGAAGGAGACAGCCAGGCCAGCTCGACCAACCCGGACGATCCAGGAGGGAGCGGTGGAGCCACCTCAACCAGCCCGAGAAACTCGGGCGGGAGCGGCAAGGCTGACTCACTCTTCCAGGAGGTTCCATGGAGAAGACGCAGAGAGAAAGCGATCCCATCCAAACTATTTGAGGACCACGCTGAGACTGAGCTGCGCAGGTCAACTAGGACCCGAAAAAGCCCTGCCTATCTGCATGACTACGTGACACACATTGGACAAAACCAAGGGGTGAGGGGTGTTGTGTACAGAACTTGGTAGACTCCAAATACCTTAAACTGATTGGCCGAGAAGGCCGTACTCGGATTGGTTACTTAGGAACCATTCTGATTGGCCTGCCGGATGGCGGGAAGACTTAAACTACTGTCATTGGCCACAAGCTGCGAGCAAACCGATATAAGAAGGGCTGTTGCAGCTTGGGCTGTTGTTGCTTTACTTGTAAATAAAAGAGCTGTTTGTGAGACCTGGTCTCGCGCACCTTATTTCCAAATGGATCAGGTAGCAATATAAGTTTTATATTTAATTGATGAAATAAATTCGTATTACTATATTTTTCTGCAGTTTGAATACAAAAACTGCTCAATAAATAATACTGATTAATGACCAAAAAAAAAAAAAAAAAGCAGACACAATGACCAAATAAGATGTATAGCAGATATTTGGTTTTTCAGTTAGAGGTTTGTTTCCTCCATTTTTAAATTTTAATTGGCTTTTAATTTTATGTTAAAATTATACTATTCAGGTGAATTGAGAGGCCTGTCCCTCTTTTGCCAAAAATGTGCAGCCTTTGTCTTCCAAGTCATCAGAAAAAGGGTACCGCCTCTTGGTGCCAGCCATGACCCAGCAAATCTTTCATGACCTTATCAGTGAGAAAGAAGAAATTACCTTTTGATGTATTTCAAAATCACTTACATGACCAAATATGGCCAAGGAGTGGAGTCGGCTAATAGACTCCAATCATTGGCCCAGCCACTGGTGGGAGAAATGAAGTGCCATCAGTAGCTGAAGCTTTGGACAGCGCCAGCACCAAAAGCCGGTGCCTGCCATGTTTGAACAGCTTTTTGAATTAAACTACAATAAAAACTGCTTACCAATTCCTGCTGTGTTCTGCCTCTCATTCACGTGCAGACCCATCTAACAGAAAGAAAGCTTCCAAATATCACCTTGCCAAAGTAAAGCAAAGAGTGCCTTTTAGATTTAATAACAAGCCCAAAAGAGGATTTTTTTTGCACCACAGGGTCAGAACAACAATCAGAATATTCAAGTTTATTCTGTTCTTCCTTTAAGATGAGGATGTCTGATGGGGAACGAACTTGGATGCCTTATGAAAAGCACACTTTTACTTTTTGCTGAATATAGTCACCTGGAATTATGGCTTGTTTACTTCTCATTTACTTCTAAAAAATTGTACCCTTCAGGAATTTTATCACCACTGTTCCTCATTTCTCAGACATATAGTAAAAATTTACCAGTAATGTTTTCTTAGTGTACCACTATTGTAAAGTTTTATTCAAGTGATTTTTTTTTAATTGGTTTTAAAACAAACATAAACAAACAAAACATAAAAACATTAAGCCATCTTCCATATATATACATACATTGTGCCAGTTGGTTTACAAATTGTTTTGTGCAACCATTTCGTAGTCTTCAGTTACAATTACATTATATATCCTCTCATACTTTCAGTCAAATATCAAATACATTAATATCTTTATTAATTAATCATTGACTATACTTTTATTCACTCATGTTTCATAAAATAATCATATTTTACTTAGTTTATTTTATAACAATTCACATTATCCTCCCAGATCTATCCTAGAATCATTTTGTAGATATAATTAAAAAAAAGGGAAAAAAAAGAAAATACATCTTTATATATTTATTATTTTCTAAAAATCTACATATTTAATTACTATGTTTTGCTATCTAACCATTGATAGAATAGATCCCAAATTTTATAAAATTGTTTATCATCTTGTTCTCTAATTTCAAATGTCAATCTACTCATTTCAATATTTTGAATGTCAAAATGTCAAAAATGTCAATCTACTCATTTCAATACATTCCAATATTTTGTTAATGATCTCCTACTGTGATGATATCTTCTCATTTTTCCAGTTTTTAGCAAACACAATCCTAGCTGCTGTGAATGCATTTACAATCAGATATTTCAAATCTTTACTATATATTTCAGGCAAAATTCCCAATAAAAAATATCTGGTTTCAAGTCTATATGCTTATTTATCATTTTTTCCAGCCACATGTGCATTTTAGTCCAATATTTTTTCACATCTGAACATGTCCACCACATATGGTAATATGAGCCAGGCGTCTGATGACATTTCCAACACTTTTCGGACTTTTTCTTGAACATCCTTGCTATTCTTGTCGGGGAAAGTGCCACCTGTAAAACATCTTGTACAATTTTTCTTTATATGCTGTTGACATTGTCATTTTATAATTTTGAGACCACAATTTTTGCCATTTCTCTAGGTCAATCCCATATCCAAAATTCTTCCCCCATGCAATCATAGTTTCTTTAACTTATTCTTCTTCTAATTTAATTTCTAACAAATAGCCATATAATTTTTTAATCACCTTTTCATCAGCACCTGTCAAAATCTTATCTAAATCAGTCAATTTATCATAGAAACCTTCTGTTTTAGAATCTTTATCATACCTTGAACATATTTGCGCATATGAAAATCAATTCATCTTTATACCTTGTTCCTCCAGTTTTGGCATCGATTTAAGTTCACCCTTTTCATTCAGTATTTCACCATATCTAACCGTTTGTTCCTTTTTGTATATTATAGGATAAGAAAATGCTTCAATAGTCGATAACCAGACTGGAATTTTCAAATAACATTGTCTTTTAGTCTTCTCCCAATTTAACCACAGAGACTCCCATATATAATGTCTTCTAAAGTACCCCTGTGTTTTCGTTCCTTTATACCATAAAAAAGCATGCCACCCCAACAACATATTATGTCCTTCTAATCTCAACAATCTAGTATTTCTTTATGTTATCCATTCCCACATCAATTTCGTAGCTTGATAGTACAACTCCCAATTAGGCAAGCCAAATCCTCCTCTTATTCTAGCGTCTTGCAAAAGTTTTAACTTTATTCTCGCCTTCTTACCTTACCATATATATTTCAACACGATTTTATTTAAATCTTCAAAATAATCTTTTCCAAGCCTAATTGGAATTGTTTGACACAAATATAAAATTCTGGGTAATATATTCATCTTGACTGTTGATATTCTCCCTATTAGTGACAGTTGTAAATTTTCCCATTTCACCAGTTCTAGCACTATCTGCTGTTTAAGTTTAATATAATTATTCTCTTTTAGTGTACTGCATCTTGCTGTCAGATATATCCCCAAGTATTTAATCTTATTCGTGACCTGGATTTTCAGTAGGTCTGCTAATTCTTCCTTTTGTCTTGATAACATGTTCTTTTTCAGAATCTTTGTCTTATCTTTATTTATTTTCAAGCCAGCCACCTTTCCATGTGTCTCTATCTTTTCTATCAATTTTGATGCTGTTTCTAGTGGATCTTCTAAGATGAAAACCAAGTAATCTGCGAATGTTTGCAGTTTAAATTCTTCTTTTTTAATTTTCATCCCTTTTATATCCTTTTCTTCTCTAATATTTCTTTTTATTTCCAAGGTTAACACAATATTTCCAAGGTTAACACAAACAACAAGGGTGACAGTGGGCATCCTTGTCTTGTTCCTTTTCTTATATCAATAGAGTCTGTCAATTCTCCCTCTATCATTACCTTTGCTGTTTGCTTATGATATATAACTTCTATTGCTTGAGTAATTTGCTGTTCTATTGCTGTTCCATCAGTAATAACATGAATCACCAGTTCACATTATCAAATGCCTTCTGTGCATCTAGAAATATCAAAACCATTTGTTTTTCAGGATGAGCCTCATGGTATTCTAAAGTGTCCAAAATTACTCTCATATTGTCTTTAATTTGTCTCTTTGGCAGAAAACCATTTTGATCAGGATGAATAAAACTGTTTAAATATTTTTAAGTCTTTCTGCCAATATTGAAGCAAAATTTTATAATCTACATTTAGTAAAGAAATAGGTCTATAATTCTTAATTTGTAATGATCGGCCTCCTCTTTTGGAATAAGTGTAATATAAGCTTCTAGGTATGTTTTAGGTATCCTCTTCTTTAACATAACTTCATTCATAACTTCTAACAATGGAAGGTTCAACAATTCTTGTAATGTTTTGTAAAATTCTGCTAGAAGTCCATCTGGGCCTGGTGCCTTTCCATTATTTTGCTTCTTGAGTGCTTCAGTTAGCTCCATCATAGTTATATTGTTTTCTAACATTGTTTCAATCTCTTTAGGTATCTGGGGTAGATTATCTGGGGTAGATTCTGTAAATACTGTTTAACTCTTTCCTCATCAATATTCTCTTGGGTATATAATTTCTCATAATAGTCTCATATAATTTCCTTCTTCTCTTTGCTATCATAGCAAACTTGGCCTTGTTCATCTATTAATTGCAATATTTTCCTTCATTCTTTCTCCTTTCTCAATTTATATGCTAACCATCTACCTGGTTTATTTGCATCTTCAAAATAGTTCTGTTTAGCACCTCTAATGTTTTGTGCTAGTTCTTTTTTTTTTTCTATTAGACCCATTTTATGTTTGGTTGTATCCATTTTTAACTTAATGTCCTTTTTCTGTGGCATTTTCTGTAACTCTTTTTCAAGTCCTTTATACTCATCCTCTAATGCCT
Organism: Laticauda colubrina; assembly: GCA_015471245.1. Taxonomy (NCBI): domain Eukaryota; kingdom Metazoa; phylum Chordata; class Lepidosauria; order Squamata; family Elapidae; genus Laticauda; species Laticauda colubrina. The sequence goes on from BLBF01000005.1 coordinate 18,400,469, forward strand.
CAAAGGCTAATCTTTTAATAGCATTTCTTTTCCTTGTATAGTCTATTATCAAGCCTCTGGTATATGCCTTCATTGTATCCCATACGTTCTGGATTGATGTATCTTCTTTTTTGTTTTCTCTGAAGAAGAAAGCCAATTCTTTCTCCATCCACTGTGTGAAGTCTTTTTCCTTTAAAATAGTATTATTTAACATCCATCTAGATCTTCTTCTTTGTCCTTTCCATTTAATTCTCATTGGATTGTGATCTGCCCAATACTTGTTTCGATATTTACTTCTTGAATATTAGTTAACAGTTCTGTTGACATCCATATCATATCTATTCTGGACCATGATAAATGTCTATTTGAATAGAAAGTGTATTGTTTGGTTTTAGCATTTCTTTCTCTCCATGTATCTTTTAAGTTTATTTCATCCACCATTTAAAAAAAAGATTTAGGGAGGATCTTTCTGTTTTGCTTTGTTGCTTTCTGTGCTGTGTAATCCAGTTTATTATCTACAATTCAATTAAAATATCCCATCAAAACTATATTAGCATAGTCCAGTTCAATTATTTTCATGTATAATTTTTTATAAAATTCTTCTTGATTGTCATTTTGGGGCATAAATTACAATCAGGAGTGTTTTTATATTATTATCTATTATTTCCACTATTAGTATTCTTCCATCATCATCAGTATATTTAAATTTCGTTGGGATAATATCTTTAATATATAGAACCACTCCTCTTTTCTTGCATTGTGTCAAAGAAGTAAATATTTTCCTTAATTTTGGCTGTCTCGGTAATTGTTCATGTTGTTTTTTAATGTGTACTTCTTGTAGACAAATTATATCAAATTTTAATTTCTCTAATTTGTGAAAAAATGTCCTTCTTTTAACAGCTGAATTAAGTCCATTTATGTTGATTGTAATTTTTTTCTTCTTCAATGGTTAAATTTTGTAATTAGGTTAACATTTCTCGTAGATCTTGGTTCATGTAGTTCTTTAGCCTCCTCCTTTCCGCCTACTGCACCTTCTTCTTTTCCAGTCATCATTTGGCAGTCCTCTTGGAATTCAATTTGTGAAAATTATTTTTCTGCCTCTTTCTCCCCTTTAAAAAAATTCTGCATAAAATGATTCAGTTTTCTCAATTGAGTCAATTCTATAACTCTTTTCTTGCCATGTGAACATGAAACCTTCTGGAATCAGCCATCTATAATTCACCTCCTTTTTAAGTAACAATTTGGTCAATAATTGTTCTTCTCTTCTCATTTCTCTCACTCTACTAGGCATTTGTTTCAAGACCTCAATCTCCTTATCTTTGTATTTCAATGTTTTCTCTCTTGCCACTTGCAATATTTGCATTTTAATGGCTTTCTTTGAAAATCTGATGTGAACTTCTCTTGGTAAACTATTTCTCATCGCATATCTTGTAAAGACTCGATAAACCTTGTCTATTCCATCCATCATCTTCTCTCGAGTTGTTTCCAAAGCTTCAGCCAGTATTTCTATCATTATCTCATCTAGGTTTTGTCCTTTTTCTTCCTCTATGCTTTGAAATCTGAGATAAAATTCTGATCTGTCCATTTCCCATCTCAGCATACCACTTTTATCTTGTTCAACCACAGTTAATCTGCTATCAATGTCTCCAATCTTTTTATCTCTTTGTTTACCTTCTTCTTCAATTTCTTGGAGCCTTTCATCATACTTCATCATCATTTGTTGGATGCTCTCCATTTTTTCATCATTTTTCTCTGTTCTTTGTTCACTGTTCTCTGTTCTTTGTTCAGTGTTCTCTGTTCTTTGTTCAGTGTTCTCTGTTCTTTGTTCAATGTTCTCTGTTCTTTGTTCAATGTTCTCAATTCTCTTTTCAATATTCTCTGATCTTGTTTGAATATTTTGAATTCCTTGCATAATCATCTGCAGGGTCACTTTTTCTTGTTTTTTTTTCTTGCTTTAACATTGTCTGTATTGAGCGTTGTCCTCCAGATAGTGGAGAGGAGGAAGCAGAAGTTGAAGAACCAGGAGTTGTTAACTTCCTACTCATTTTGATAAATTCAAGATCTTTCAAATTCTTCTAGACTTTAATCCAGTTGTGAAATAACCAATTACAATTCCAAGTAAAAATAGTGGAAAAAAACAAAAAAAAATTGGTAATAATAATTAAAAAGAAAAAAATTTCTTCAGGCTCTTGTATACCTTAAGAAAAAGGGCATAAGCAGACCATAAACAGACAAAAAAAAATGTTAAGTCCCCAAAAAGGCAAAGAGGTGAGGAAAAAGACTAAAAAAAAAAAAAGAAAAAGGAAAAGAAAAAGATTCTTCAGGTTCTTCAACACCTTAATCCAATTGAGAGATCTCAAATATAAAAAGATACATAAAAAGAAACCATAAAGAAACCAATATGAAAGGTAGACAAGTTCCAGAAAGCCAAAAATCTAAATAGCTATTACGAAAAAAGAAAAGAAATAAACTGAGGGGGGGGGGG
>BLBF01000005.1:18403032-18420180 GCA_015471245.1 Laticauda colubrina
TGAGGGGGGGGGGGTAGCATGGCTTAGAAAAAATGAAAAAAAAAGCACACTGCACTTTGTTTAATTATCCAAGGCTCTCTTCTCCAAAGGCTCATCACCTTTTCTTCTCCTAAGTTTCAACACCAGACTCCAGATGCTAATAGAAACTCAGAAGAGCACCTGCAATAATACTCTCCAATGCTCCTCCCTCTATTTTATCAACCAGGCAATGTCCTTGAAACAAAGTCTCAGTTCTTTCTCAGCTTTGTCTGGTGGAAAAAAACAGTATACTTCCAAGCCTCTGGTTGGCAGTGTTACAAAGTTTCTTTAGCTTTCACTTTCCCCCTCTCTTTTTCCAAGCAGAATATAATAAAAATTAATTAAAAAAGGAAAAAGGTATTTAAAAAAAAACTATAAGGAAATCTCTGGCTTAAAATATTATAAAATCAAAAAGGAGAAAAGAATAGATAACAAGAAAAAAAAAGAAATCAGTCCAGTTTCAAAATATAAGAACATGTATAAAAAATCCAGCAATGAAAAAAAATATTATTTTGTCATTCTTGTTTAAAATCAATCACTTCTGTCTTAATCATTTCTGTCAAAACTTTTACAGATTCCTTCTTTCCTTTAGGGTGTCCTTTCAAATCTTAAAATATAAAAAAAGTTCTCACCAAACCAGCACACTCTTTCTGTTCTCTTCCATTTCAGATCTGTCCCAACCTCATCAGCTTTAATGGCTGCCTCTTTGCTGTTGGCAAAAAGAACTTCTCCTGGATCTACCAGGGACTTTGTGATATCCCTGGAATCATCAGGATGCGCTCTTTACATTCATCATCTCTTTGGGACAGTTTAGATCTGTTTGGACCGTCCAGGAGCAAAGATATCGGCAGCGATCTCAGACCTCCAAGTTCGCATGCCATATCGTTGCGATGCCAGCTCCACCCTCCTCAGCATTCCTCAAGTTATTTTATTGAACTTTATTTTCAGTCTTAAAATACATTCTGTATGGTTGTAATGTTCTCTTGAAACATAAAACAGTATCTACATTATTTCCTTAAGTAGAAAAATTCAGAACTATAAAGAGCCTTGCCAAAGCATGTAGTTTACTTTAAAAAAAAAAAAAGATAATGCAACAACATTAAGAGATGATAAGGAGGAAAAATGCTTGGGTTAATAAAAAATTCCCAAATGAAGTAAGCAGATAAGAACATCTCATGTAAGAGGAAAATCCAGCCAATCCAACTCTGTCAGAAATACCCAACTGTGCTTTAGTTACACAATTTCAGATACTTCTTTATACTCACTGTAACTTAAACCAGCAAATAAAATCAGTGCATTACATTTTATTTCCTATTTTCTTAAACACAAACATAGTGAGAGGAGTAAGGGAAGGGAAGCTACAAAGAGGCACTGGGTTTCAGATCATCCTTTTTTCTAATTCTGTTTAGAAATATATACATACTGAATTACTTCTCTTACACAAAGCTCTTTAAAGACAGCTGTTAAATGCTGCTACTTCCAGTGGATTGAGTATACAATGAAATCTCTCTTAAATAAACCCCAGAAGATCAACAAAACATGTTGCTGAGCAGAAGTACTTTAAATAATGGTCAGATCTACCATTAAAGAGCTTTGCAAATCTTTGCTTAAGTCAGCAAACAGTTTGGGGAAGTGGGCTCATTACAACTCTGATAGTGTTTCATATAAGTGACAACAAAAAGTCTTTTTAGCTGAGCAGTAAAATACAGAACTCCTCTGAGTTTTGATAAAGTCATATGTATTAGACAATAGTATATTGGGTGAAAAGATGTAATATAGATTGAGCATGGCATGGCATGGTTATTTCTGGTACAACAAAGACAAGGTAATGTAGATTTCAAAAATTATTGTGTTAGTTTACTTATTTACTTACTTATTTATTTATTTAGCATATGGCATTATTATATTAGCCAGGAGACCACAATGCTAATGAAGAATAGTAGTTTGGTTGCCTGTTTACCAGCTCTGTAGTTACACGCTTTCATGCTTCTCTAGGTGCACCACAGGAGAACAAGCTAGGTTCCAAAAAGAAAGATGAGTGGCTTTTTCCTACAGCATCATCCAAGGCCTTCTCCTGCCATCCAAGCCATCTTGCAAATGGGTATCACAACCAGGAAGGTTCAGGTATGCCACATGAAGTGCTGGCTCATATCTCTACTGGACTGGTACCTATTTATCTGCTTACCTAAAACATGCTTTTGACTGCTAGGTGGACAGAAGCTGAGGTGAATGATGAGAGTTTACCCCGCCCTGCAGTGCTAGGGCTTGAATCATTGGAACAGAAGCCATCTAGAGTATCCCCACCATCTCCAATATCATTAAACCACTGTGTGGACTGTATGTTATTAGATGTGCCATTGATTGAATATAGAATAGAAAAAGGCAAAGTTGTCTCTAAAATCCCTACGTGGTTGTCTTTTAGAAGAGAAATGATAGTTAAACAAAAATGGTTAACGTATATTGGTTTGCTGAAATTTATCCAAGGAGAGTTTAAAAGTCAAAAGTCATTCTTTTTCAATATTTCTTATATTTTTTCCTACTTTCTCTTGTGCACTTTTACTCCTTTTCCTTTCTGAGGTTTTTTTTTAAATTCTTGTTTTTCTGTTTATTGTTTATTTTTTGTACCATACACACAAACACACATATAGTTTGAGTCATCATATTCACATATTCAGAGTTATGATGTTGTCTAAATTTTGTAGAAAACTTGATGTACATTAACAATTAATAACTGAAAGCAATTGTTTGGCCATCTTTGTGTGTGGGTATGGGTGCGCATGTTTTCACTTTTCCCAAAAACATTGTGAATTTTTTTAATAGATTTTGTGTTAAGTTATCTGGGAAGCAGCCATGTCATATATTTATTGTTCAGCTGAAACACTGTCAAATCATTAGAAATTATGAAAAGCAGCATAGGGTTTCAGTCTTTCAACCAAATGGATGGAATATGCTGGGAAAATTGTTAGTCTTGTAACAAAGCTTCTGAATTACTTTCACAAATCTTCTAAATATTAGTGGATTAAGAATAGCTTTCAGCTAGAGCCACAGCTCAGAAGGCACTTTGTACTTGTTGAAACTAGGTAATTACATTAATAAATATGAATGGGAAAGAAGGACTATTGATGAATAGTTCTACTTTCCAATTGTTACTAACTATAAGCCTTGCAATGAAAAGCTCTGCTGAGTTTTCCTAGCTGTAAATCCTTTTTCTTTTGTCATGAAAGTCAATGAAATACATTTTTCTAGATTGATTTGTAAAGACAGAGAAGAGCCTGCAATGGAGATATATCATGTTTATGGTTTGTTGGTACAAACTGATATATCTCTGAATTACAATCATGACTGCATAGATAGGACAACATCTTGTCTGAATAATTCAAGCAATTTTTTTTCCCACTCAGGCTAGTGAACTGGAAGGAAGAATCCGCAATGGAAAGGTAGTATCACTTGTTCACAAAAAATGCATGCAATTCTGATTACACTTCATAAGGATTATTTGAGGCCAGAAAAAATATAACATGAAAAAAGATTTGAAAAAGTTGACATTGTCATTTGCAAAATATGATCTTCAGCTTGATGGAAACAGTTGGATATGATGCTTTACTACTTTTTAGATCTGGCATACCAGAACTGGACTAAAAAATTCTGGACAAAGACTACACTGTGATAGAGAGAGAAGCAGAAGCCTGTTTTCACCCATGTAAGAGTCATATAGATTTTTTTCAGCCCAGGGTAATGACCCCTTTCTTGAAAGAAAATCTACTTCCAAACTAATTCAAATTTATACTTTAAAACATCAGTGAAAAGTAGTAATCTTTTCAATCAATTTTCACTGTCAGGGACCACTGCATTGAGTAACTGTACTTACTGTAGGATGTTCTTCTAAGAAACTTTGTACATAAGGTTGCATGTGTGAATTTTCACCTGTTATTTAAAAAGATTCCAACTTTCTCTTCAGTGAAACATAACTTGAAGCCATTTTTTTCTTTATCTCCACAAACGTTAGGTGGTGTTGCCAGGGAATGGCATCTTGGAGTCAAGTGTTGATTTTGTGACCAGCAGAATCTAGAAATAGTGAATGCACAACTGTGATTGCCTATGAGCAATCATAACAACTGTAGTTCTCACTGCCACCAGCTGGAATTAGGTAAATGAAATGGTGCCACTATACCCCAGTCAAAGGTGATACAATAACATTGAGATTAGATGGATAACCTATAATTTTTACAAAGAAACAAACTTTGCAGAAGGCTTAAAAAAACAACAACCTGGCCTCAGTAACAGCACAATGAGTCACTTCTTGTCAGCAGAAACTGTAATGTGCCTAAAAGTGACCGAAGCGGACTTTCAAACCATGTTTGAAAGGCAGAATTACTGTTAAAGTAGTGCTTATAAGGAGTCTGAGTAAGACCTGACAACCCATGAAAAGGACCAGGCTGCCATTCCAAATATAGATGCCCCTACAGGCACCTTTAATCCAGTTTCTCCTGCAGTGCAAGTCAAAATAGAGATGGAAGCATTGCCCATTGATTACAGCAAATGGATAGGGGAAGTGACAATGGATCTCAACCCTGTATGAAATCATATCTCTCTCTCTCAAAAAAGAAGAAAAAATGAAACTATGGATGACTTTTAGTTTACTTTATTGTCATTGTATCCCATACTACAAAATCAAACACCGTCTTCAGTGCACATCATGACCATGACCATGACCATGAAAATAAACACAAACACATATCCTTCCCCCTCCACACATTGAACCGAAAACTCCCAACATCACATCAATACTGCACTATACAGCAGAATTTAAAAGAGCTACTGCCCTGGGATAGAAGCTGTTTTTCAGCCTATTTGTCCTTGTTTTTATTATTTTGTATTGTCTGTCACATGGTAATGACAGTCTTTAAAAACTTGGCCAGAGATACCATCAGGACCGGCAGCCTTTCTAGGGTGCCCAGACCTCAGAATGCTCCTCACCTCCTGTTCCTCCACAATGAGGTGGGGGCTACATTTGGCTGGTGGTTGAGTTTTAGCTGTCTCTGATGTTTCCACTTCAAAGTGAGCAAAGAAATGATTCAGTTCCTTGGCTAATGAAGCTTCCCCCTCAGCAGGGATGACATTGGTCAGTTGATGGTTTGTAATTTGTTGAATCCCTCACCACACCTGCCTCATGTTATTGTTATAAAAATTATCCTCAATCTTCCTTTTATAATCAGTCTTGGCCTTCCAAATACCTTTCTTCAGATTAGCTCTGGCAACACTTTATCTTGCCCCATCACCAGACCTAAAGGCCTTGGTCCTGTCACACAAGAGGCACTGGACTTCCTTGGTCATCCAGGGTTTCTGATTGGGATAGATCCTAATAGATCCATAGTGAAAGTATCTGTACAGTATTTGATACAGAACAGAACAGTTGCAATGTGCTCCTCTAGATCAGGGTGGTAAAAGATGTCCCAATTTGTGTTCTCAAAACAATCCTGAAGTTGTTGGAAAGCATCTTCTGGCCAAGATTTCACTGTCTTAATTATAGGCAGAGCCCATCTCCTAAGAGGAATGTACGCCGGTGCTAAAAGCAGTGACATAAGCAGGAAATATCGCTAAAATAACATCATGAGAAAATGGCAGAAGAATGGTTATTAGGGCATTTTGATGTGGAGAAAAAGGGCCAATAGAGTTATCTTATATTCCCCTCCAAGGAGATTGTTTTGGAAATATATTCCCTTTCTCTATGTATTCTCTAAGTGCTCATAGGAATTTTTTAAAATATGGAACCATCTTCCATGTGTTCCAGTTCTTTAATCTTAAATCTACCTTCTATCCACCCTTTTGAAATATGACATTAAAACATCTACCTTGGCAGTAGGACAATTAACTTTACAGCCTTGTTTTACAAAATATTTTTCTGCTTTTAGTGCACCAACACTCCTGTTTTCTTCATTCTGCCTCTCTGAAAATTTATCCTTGACCAGATTTCCAGAGCTGAAATAAAGAAGGTTTTATAGTGAAAAATATAGGAGAGAGAAAAAAAGATTATTTAAGAATTGGCTAATTTGTATCACTGCACACAGTATATTCTTAAACGTGCAGGAAACAGCAGGCTACTGAAGCCTCCTGAAACTCACACATAAAGTGATTTATATCAAAGGTAACATTCACACAGAGGCTGCTTATTTTGATAAAAAATGTTTTAAAAAATCAACCTACCACTCCTTCCCTCCCCAACAATAAATGAACAAAATGAAACCTGTAAGTTTTTAAAAAGTTGATATATGAGTTTGCATACAAGATTCCTACTTGGACCCTATAAAAGAAAGTATTCATCCCTAGCTTAGGCAGCTTTCTATGTCAGAGGTCTGCTGCTGAGCTGAAAGCTCAGACATTCCTTGCTTCTCTTCCCCAAATATTTTCTTCTTACCACAAAGCCCATTGCTATTGATATAAACTTCCCAATCTCTGATTTATAACATGTCTCAGTGACTACTCTGATTAGAACTAACACTGTGCTGAAATCTGCCTTGCAATTTCTCACATTTTCTTCTCTTTTCTTCTGGTAAAAAGGACTTCTGGATTCCTTTTTTACTTGTTCTTAGGATTTCTTTTGGTGAAATTTGAAAAAAAAATGTGATCGGGATATGCATTTTCATCTCTCCACTTTTAGAAAAAATCTTTTCCCAGTTTTAGAAATTCCATAAGAGAACTTTCCAGAGTTTCCTTCATAATGTCTTCTTTACAATGTATATGAAATATAGAAACATAGGGAGGGTGCAGACCACAGGAGAAATTGCTGCACAGTAAAAGGCAGAATTTTACCTGCTTAATTTTGCTCCTAATTAAATGTCTATTGAGATTCAGGTCATGGCTGCTCCAAAGATCCTTTTTTAAAGAGGCATCTGGACTTTCTGTTTTTTCTTTGAAGACATTTCACTTCCCATCCAAGAAGCTTCTTCAGCTGACCTCATTAAATTTTATTTTCTTATGAAATAAGAGGAGGTGTGAGGGTATGCGAGTCCAGGAGAACTGGAAGGTAGACATTCTATGATGAGAAATTCACCAAAATGTACTTCTCCTTTGAAATATATATCTGTTGTGATTCATTGACTGCAGCAGAGATGGCAGTTGAGTCAGATGAGTCAGAGGAGATGGAGGGGGTGCCTGGGTTACCATTGGAGCCGGTGGAAGATTCTGGGGTACAGGAGGTCTCAGACCCAGATGCAGAGCAGGGCCCATCTACTCACACTCAGATGGAGAGACAGATGTTTTCAAGACCTCAGCTGAGTGAGGGGAGGAGAGCAACCCAGGACTGTGGGCCAGCTATCCAAGAAAAGAAGGAGACATTAACAAGCCTCTCCCTGGCTGAGATATAAGGAGGAGGGGTGTGGGAGGTGTGATTGTCAGAGACATCCTTTCATGCTCCAGAAGAGTTCCTTCCTGCAGATTCCTTTCCATTTTATTTTCCTTGCCTCTAATCAGGCTGGTCAGCACTCTTTGTGTTGGGATTGAAGTGCTAATTGAGGCTCCCTGTGGGGAACTCAAAGACTGTTATGACTTGTGAATCACCATGTGACCTGGAGCTTTGTCAGTGAATGCCATGAATTCCTGCCTTTCTAAATAAAAAGGGGTTTTTATCTCAGCAGGGCTTGTGAAGGCTGGGTCAAAACAATATCGAAAATATGAGCTTAAGTTAAATGAATTGCTAGGAAAGACATCAACATTTTTTTCTGCATTACATTACAAGGAAGGAAGGGAGAGACCAAAGGAGGGAGGAAGGAAGGACAGGATTATAGGAAGGAAAGAGTATGCAGAGGGAAAGGAATCAGGAAAGAAAGGAAAGAAGAGGAAGAGACAGAGGAATTTCTTATGATCCTGCCAGTTTCCCACAAGGAAACTCAATGGTGAAGTTACCAGGAAATCAGAAATTGCTTCTACTCCTTTCCTCCTGTTTTTTGCTTACCCATTCTGTTCCCCTGTTTAGGTAAGGAAATATTTATGAAATGACCCAACCGGGCATGCATTGTTTAGTGCTTACTACATTTTGGGAATGTGATGGAGAAATTTTAAGATCACAAATGTTAGTCAAAAGATAATGGGTAGTCTGTTACACAAAATACATTTTTGCCTCTAATACAAATACACTATATGCTTGTAACAACTTTCTTTATATGTAAGTGAGAGCTAGACATGTCAAGATAAGCTAAAGTAAGTTAGAAGTTGGAAATTGGGTACTTAAGAACTGGGTCAGGTGAATCAAAAGAAATGCAGTCAATAATGAATGAATGTAGATTGAAAACAGAATAGCCTTGAATTCAGGAGTAAAAGAATAATGTTGGTGGGGCTTGGCCACCTAGTAAAAGGCAGAGGAAACATTGGAAAACAAATTTATGAAAAAAAAGAGTGAAAGGGTTAAAGCAGGGGGATCAAACTTGCGTCCTATATGTGTCATGCACCGGCCATACCAACTCCTGTTTTACAGAAGGGGAAAGGAGTCATGATACATCATGTGATGTCAATATGAAGTTTGACACCCCTGGGTGTTAAACAGTAAGACTGAGAAAATCATGGTTGGATTCCCAGAAAGGGAAGTGAAATGTTTAAAGATGCTAAGAATGAATCCATGTTTTGAGATGATGTGCAAGGATTGAGAGTTCGGGAAATATATAATAAATGGTGTCGTATAGTCTCTTAGGCTGTAGATTTTTTTTCGTATTCTATGCCTTAATTTTTTTACCTAACTATTTTTCTTTTCTTACCTTTGTTTACCCTGAAAATAAATAGTGATTAGGGTATGTGTATATGTTAGTCATCCTTTAAAAAAAAAAAAAAAGATATTCATGGCATTTTTTTCTTCCTACCTTCATCAACCAGGTGGGGAGTTGAAAGGAGTCAAAACAATAATCATTCTGCAAAGACATTTGCAATAATACCTAACATTAAACAAACAAATAAGAGGGGAGTGGAGAAGAAGATTTTCCCCGCACTAACTACAAGTTCAAATTTAAAAGCAACTGAAAATTTTTTTTCCTTGCTCTTGGAGACATTCAGCACAATATATCACAACTTTGGTTTAGAATGAATTTTGGAAGTGGATTTGTACTCTGGAGAATAAACCATTTTAGAGTATGAAAATTGTGCAGCTCATAGGTTCTAGTAAGACTTTTTGTTAAATCATACAACCATAGGAGGGAAAGATCCTTTAACTAATATATTCTCTTTAGTGTTTCAGTTTCTCTGGCAGCTGTTACCTTATTTGACTGCAAAACATTGTCCTATTTGAAAACTACAGCTCATAACTTAGTAATAAAATGTTGGCATTTAGATAGCAAGGACTACTCCTTCAAAACAACAAAACCTTCTAGGTTTTCTGCTATCATTTTGAAGTGTTCATGTTACAAAGTGTTTAAAGGGGAAAAAGCTTGTGACAGCAAGATATTTGGAAGAATTTTAGAAAATCAGTTCACTCATTTCATCCAGTATATCTGTCAGTCTTCAAGATCTTCTGCTATTGCTTTGCATCTTTTCGACTGCCATAAGTAATGGGGGGGGGGGGAAGGGAGGTAGGAATAAGTTGGGAAGTGAGCTGGAGGTGTTACATTCGTCTGTTGTATAAATGGGAGGGGGGAGCATAAAATAGAGTTAGGTTTCTATTTCTCGCTTAGCTTTCTTCTCTCTGCGCAACTGCAACCCGTTATCAAAATATGCCAAGGTCAACGGACAGAGGCTTCATCATCACCTGAAGATGCCACATGATCATATCCACAACTTCTAATTGGAAGTGTCATTTGAACTATTGGGGGTGGGAACATTTCCATCACTTTCTATATGTGAATTGCGCGCCTAAATTCTCAGATTCAGAATTCTTTGGTTGCTACCACTTCACTTTCAGTAAAAGATATCTTTTCTCTAAACTAAAGAGTCTAAGTATTTCTTTCCTGGATTTTGAATGGAGCTCCGCCTGACATTATTCTGAATCTCATCCACCTGCCCACCCGGAGAAAATACCCAATTTTCTTCTGAGGGGGCCTGGACATCATGTCATCTTCAAATAGTGACCAGGAGGATCTGGGAGCCATTGGAGGCCAAGATTCTTTGCTGATGCAGGAAGCCCAATCGCTAGCAAAGCTCATTCTGGAGAGGATCCAGCTGTGAAGCCCAGATGGTCAGTGGGAGTTGGTTGGAAAGATCCGGAGAAGGACCCCCCCCCTGGGGTCGCAACTACCCACCGGCGTGGAAAAGAGGAGCCTTGGCAAGAGAAGGAAAAGAGGGAACTCTTGCTGGATCAAGCCAGGAAACTCCTGAATGAAGCCTTTGAACAACCTCAAGCTCCACAAAGGTATGAAGGGGGAGGGGAAGTAGCCCCAGCCAGAAGAAGCAGAGCAACTCCCTCTCCCATAAATCAACCTGATCCAGCAGCAGCCCTGGGGCCTTCAGCGGAAGGTGTGATTCCAAGAAGGCGTAGAGCTCCTAGGCTGCCTCCGTTAGAAGTAAAATACGGAGGGGATCCCAAAGCCTTGGGATTTTTCTTAGCTCAAGTTTGGAGCCATATGGAGGAGTATGGGGAGGATTTTCCCTCAGAAGCAGCCAAAGTGAGATGTGTTACCAGGGCTCTGGAGGGAATAGCGGCAGAGTGGATGGTGACCTTGCATAATGATAATGCTCCTCAGCTGCTGAATTATAACCTATTCATGGCTGCATTGCGGGCTAGGTTTGAGGACCCACTGGCAGAGCGCAAGGCCCGAATTAGGATGAAAACCATAAAACAGGGGTGGAGGTCTGTGGCTGATTACACTCAAGAATTTAGACAGTTAGCAGGCCATTTCCGAGGCTGGCCCCAAGAAGCCCTGATAGAACTGTTTAAAGATGGTTTAAATGAAAATGTGTACCAGAGATGCACTGCTAGAAGAGACCCCAATGACTTGCAGATATGGTACCTGCTGGCAGAAAAAGTGGAAACTGATTTAATCCGAAGTAAACGGCGGGGAGGTTATGGGTGGAGCAAGTTTTCCCCCTCGCGCCCTCAAGAGGCTCCTAAACCTCAGAAGGGAGGAGTGGCGGCAAGACCCAACCCCTCAGCCTGCTTTCGATGTGGGAAAGAAGGTCACCGGGCTGTGAACTGCAGAGTCAAGTTGGAGCCAAAGGGGGCGCCAAAGGAAGGAAAGAAACCTGAAAAGTCCCCAGCGAAGCCTCGCGAAACAGCACTAAAGTCGAAAGAGACAGCAGAGGTCGCCCCTCCCGCAGGAGAGGAATCAGAAAGCCCAGTGACCCCTGAGGAGGAGGATTCTGACTCAGAAGACGACTTCCTGGTAAGTCCAAGCGTGGGCCCTATGACCATTCCGGTGAAGTTGAGGGTACCCAATTCAGGGGTCGAAGGGGAAATGCTAGCCCTGTTAGATTCTGGGTGCACCAGGTGTATAATAAACACGGAAGTAGTGAAGAAAATGGGCCTAAAGTTAAAACCTTTGAAGATGCCCATTTCCTTTTGCCAACTAGATGGATCAGTGGCTGGAGGTTGCCCTGCACATTTTGTCACGGAACCTATAGAAATGATCATAGGAGAGCATGATGAGACCCTGCATTTTATTGTGGTCCCTGGGATGGAGCAACCATTAATACTGGGATTGCCTGGCTCCGGAAATGGAACCCCCAGGTTAACTGGAGAAAGGGGTTGTTGCACATACGCACAAAGCAGCGACCGGGAGGAGGGGCCAAATCTCAGCCGAAGCCTGGGGGCCTAATTGAAATAGCTTCCACAGGTACTGAGCTCGTAAAAGATGAGGAGAAAATTCCCAAAGAGTATTGGGATTTAAAAGAAGTGTTCAGTGAGAAGGCCTCGGATGAGCTTCCGCCTTATTGGTCAACAGACTGTGCTATTGAGATTTTGCCTGGGGTGAAGCTCCCGAAACCCAAGTTGTACTCAATGACCCCACGGGAATTGGAAGAGCTAAGATTGTTTATTGATAAAAATTTGGAACGTGGTTTCATTCAACCTGCTAGACCCCGGGTAGCAGCCCCAGTGTTGTTCCATGAAAAGAAAGATGGTTCCAAACGCTTGGTGGTGGGTTACAGAAATTTGAACGCTATTTCTGTGGAAAACCTGTACCCCCTTCCTTTGATGAAGGACATGTTGGCCCATTTAGCGAAGGGAAAGATCTTCATGAAGTTGGATTTGAGAGAAGCATACTACCGGATTCGAATTAAGGAAGGGGATGAGTGGAAGACCGCTTTTAACTGCCCGATGGGATGTTTCCAATTCAACGTTCTTCCTTTTGGTTTACAAGGGGCCCCAGCTGTATTCATGCAAATGATCAATCAAGTGTTACATGAACATTTATACAGGGGGTTTTTGGTTTATCTTGATGATATCCTTATCTACACAGATGAACATGTGAAGTTAGTGCGGTCGGTTTTACAGAAACTGTGTGCCGCTAAGTTGTATGCTAAATTGTCAAAGTGTGAATTCCACCAAGAGAAAATTGACTATTTGGGATATCGCATTTCATCCGAAGGCATAGAGATGGATCCAGAGAAGGTGCGTGCCGTTCTGGAGTGGGCTCCACCACGCACCAGAAAACAACTTCAAAGCTTTTTGGGATTTGCAAATTTTTATCGGCAATTCATCCCGACGTTTGCTAAGATAGCAATGCCCATCACAAATCTCTTGAAAACAAAAGGGGAGGTGAAGCCAAGGCCAGGAAAGCAACTGGAGTGGTCCATGGAGTTCCAAGCCACTTTTGAAAAGCTAAAACGACTGTTTGCTGCAGAACCAGTGCTGAAACACCCGGATATGGACACTCCTTTCGTGATTCAAGCCGATGCAAGTGATGTAGCTATTGGAGCGGTATTACTTCAAATGAACGAGAAAGGGACCTTACAGCCTTGTGCGTATACCTCCCGAAAACTGTCTGAAACAGAGAGAAGATGGGCCGTCTGGGAGAAAGAAGCTTTTGCAGTTTGTTGGGCCTTGCTGACCTGGAGACATTTCCTGGAAGGAGCAAAACACCCATTTGAGGTATGGACTGATCATAAGAATCTGGAAGCCTTAAAAACGCCCCGGAAACTGTCCCCTAAACAAGTTCGCTGGGCCCAGTACTTCAAGCGATTCAATTTCTCATTGAAGTACATTCCAGGCGGGAAGAACTTCATGGCGGATGCTCTCTCTAGACTACCTCAATATAATAGTATGCGTCAGGAGGTGATAAGCCCAATTGTCTCAGCCAAACACCTAGCTGCCCCAGTGGTCACCAGAACCCAAAGGAAGAACCAAGAAGTGGTTTTATCGAATGACCTTACCGAACAATTAAAAGAAGTTTTAAAACTGGACGAATGGTTCCTGGCTCATTCAAGTGACTATACAATTAGAGATGGTTTGGCTTGGGTGGGGGCCAAGTTGTATGTGCCATAGGTACTGAGGAGCCAAATACTACAACAGGCTCATGATTCTAAAGCAGCTGGCCATTTTGGATTTGTGAAGACCTTACATCTGGTTAAGCGACAATTCTGGTGGCCTACTTTAAAGAAGGACATTGAAGCTTATGTAGCTAGCTGTCCGATTTGTGCTTCGGCGAAGAGACCTCCTTGGAAGCCAGTAGAATTGTTTCAAAATGTAGCTAGACCAATGGCTCCCTGGAAGGAAATCTCTATGGACTTTATAGTTGAATTACCCGAAAGTGGTGGAAACACAGTCATCTGGGTAGTGACTGATTTGTTTTCCAAACAAGTACATTGCATACCTTGTTTCAAGATTCCCTCTGCTAAGACGCTGGCTAAACTATTTATATTACATATCTATAGGTTACATGGCATCCTGGAACGCATAATCTCTGACAGAGGGGTCCAATTTACCTCAATTTTTTGGAAAGAGTTCCTGAAGTTAATAGGCTCCTCCCAGGGGCTAAGCTCCGCCCACCACCCCAAACCAATGGGGCCTGTGAGAGGACTAACACAGTGTTAGAACAATATCTCAGATGTTACATAAATTATCAACAAGATAACTGGTCCGAATTACTACCATTTGCCGAAGTGGCATACAACAACTCCGTACACAGCAGTACTGGATTTACTCCATTTAAAGTGGCTTCGGGACAAGATTTCGTTCCCATACCTGAACTTCCTCGTGAAAAGCCCAACATCCATTCATTGGATGAAAGGATAACTCAACTCCAACTTAATTGGCCAGTAACACGCAAAGCATTAGATGAGGCCCATCAAGCTCATAAGAAATTTGCAGACAAGAAAAGATCCCCACACAAAGAATATAAAGTGGTCGACAAGGTTTTCCTGTCCACCAGATACCTGCAGACCACTCAAAAGTCAAAGAAGCTTGGTCCTAAGTACGTTGGTCCATTCACAATTGAACGGATTATAAATCCTGTAACAGTCCAGCTGATCTTACCCAAAACTCTTTGACGAATTCATCCAGTTTTCCATGTTAGTTTGCTAAAACCTGAACGTACTTCTGACCTAAGACCCATCCAGACTGACCCTGCCATACCAATATTGATTGAAGGCGAACAACATTTTGAAGTTAAAGAAATTCTGGATTCTCGCAAATGGAGGGGTTGACTCCAGTATCTTGTAGCCTGGAAACATTTCCCTTCTTCACAAGCCGAATGGGTTAATGAAACCGATGTTAAAGCCCCTAAGTTGATCAAAGCATTTCGTTCCAAGTATCCTGATAAGCCTTAGGAGTGTATTGTTTTGAAATTGTTTAATGATTAATAATTGTCTTTATATTTTCTCCTCTCTCTCTTCTAGGACTTCTAGGACTGATGATTTTCCTTTTTCTAGGAGGGCTGAATGTCAGTCTTCAAGATCTTCTGCTATTGCTTTGCATCTTTTCGATTGCCATAAGTAATGGGGGGGGGGGAAGGGAGGTAGGAATAAGTTGGGAAGTGAGCTGGAGGTGTTACATTCGTCTGTTGTATAAATGGGAGGGGGGAGCATAAAATAGAGTTAGGTTTCTATTTCTCGCTTAGCTTTCTTCTCTCTGCGCAACTGCAACCTGTTATCAAAATATGCCAAGGTCAACGGACAGAGGCCTCATCATCACCTGAAGATGCCACATGATCATATCCACAACTTCTAATTGGAAGTGTCATTTGAACTATTGGGGGTGGGAACATTTCCATCACTTTCTATATGTGAATTGCGCGCCTAAATTCTCAGATTCAGAATTCTTTGGTTGCTACCACTTCACTTTCAGTAAAAGATATCTTTTCTCTAAACTAAAGAGTCTAAGTATTTCTTTCCTGGATTTTGAATGGAGCTCCGCCTGACAATATGTTCTTAAACTACTTATTCTACATTTGATCAAGCTTAAAATATCTAGAATGAGTCTGGTTGCTTGTGTGACTCAGCCATTCCAGATTATGTACCCTAAGATGATTTTCAACAGAATTAGAGTGTGTATCAATCATGAGAATCTTTATGTTTGCTCCAGTTCCAGAAGAACAGGGCAACATTTAATGTGCATTCAAGTAAATAAAGTCAGGCTCCAAATCAATGTAAACCAAGATTGATCTGAATGAAAACTGATTATAATTAAATAAACTGATTACAAATAGATAAGATATAGGTTTCTGTAATGATAAACTAGGTTTATAATTATCATTCCATTCTTAAAAAAGAACACAGATAAGTTATATGGCTACTCATCCTAATCTCATGTCTCTGGGCATTTTGCATCAGCTTCAGGTTCCAGGTGCTCTTTCAGGACAGCTTCATGTAAAGAGCATTGCAGTAGTCCATTCAGGAGATGAATGTATATGTGACTGTAAACAGAGGCCCCCAGTCCAGGATGAATGCAATTAGCACACCACACAATGCTGTGCAAAAGTCCTCTTGGCTACAGCTGTCACTTTTTTCTGTAATATGTGTACATTAAAGTACTTCTACACAGAAACCATTTTTGACCCTAATCCCCATCCTCAAATTCATATTTATGCCATGCTAGAAATACCTTCAACAATAATTAAAAAGGAACCTCGGTAACTTCCTGAGCAGGCAAATAGGTTATATATAAGTGGTTGTCCAGGCAGTGATTACACCTTTAGTTGGGCATATTGCTATTTTATCTGAGTTGAGAGAAAAAAACTGCTAGGAGAGACTTCCACTGAGGAGGCTATGAAGTAGTGGCAAGGTCTTGTAATGGCTTAACTAAGAGAGTAGGACCTGAAAGAGCAAAAGTTTCTATCAGTGGAAAACCAGAGTATACACAGCACTGCTATGTACACAAGATGATCTTAGAATAGCAGCAAAGACAGCAGTTAATAGGCTTAGTTATGGAAGACCTTCCAAAGTGGACAGCACAACCAGAAAATATAGAAAGGCTTCTTTAGTTGTTGACTTTTAAATCACATATTAAGTATATCAACTGGTTTTACAAGCAATAGCATTGCCTGAATGGAATTCTATCCAGAACATTTCTGCAAGCAAACAGATGCACCATATTTCCACTCCTTTATCCCCTACAACCCATAGTGCTATTTCTTTCAATAGCAGTCTTGAAAGTCTTGAAGAAGACTTTCAAAAAGTCTTCTGCTTTTTAAGCAGATTTTCAGGGACAACTGCTGAACTTATTTTTCTCACATTCTAATAAGTGTCTATTGATATTTTTCTTAAAGAAACTTTCCATAGGTGAAAGGAGACCTTTTACATGCAAGTGATAAAGTCCAGGTCCAATCCAATATTTCTTTTTAATAAAAATATTTTATTGATATTCCAAAAATGTAAAAACATAAAATAAAACTATATGTATTGTTATCAAATCAAGACATCTTTTACATTTCCTTACATTTTTCAATATATGATTACTTATTCCATTACTATTACATCTTACTCTTGTTACAAATCAATATATTTCATCTTATACTTCAATCTTTTCTTTAACATATATACATATTTACATACTTCCTCATTCTTTTCCTAATTGCCATTTTATTTTCTTTTTATTTTATTTTATTTTTTTAAGAATTTTATTAATTTTCTACAAACAGACATAACATACAAAACATTAAAAACATCTACTCTCATATATACTTCCGGTGTGTCGGTTGGTTCCTCAGTTTTGTGCATTCATTTATAGTCTCAATTACAGTTATATTACATAACCACTCATATTGTCAATCCATATCCTAA
>BLBF01000005.1:18434284-18445769 GCA_015471245.1 Laticauda colubrina
CAATGATACACAGTTGCAAACACATAAATGATACATAGTTACAACATTTCCCCTCCTCTCAGCTGATCATAGGAGGCTTGTTTTTACTATTGGTTCTGTCAAACTGGGCTGAACTGGTAGCATCAGTGTGGGATTCAAAAATGTTACTACCGGTTCTGTGGACATGGCTTGGTGGGTGTGGTATGGCTTAGGCGTGGCAGGGGAAGGATACTGTAAAATCTCCATTCCTACCCCACTCCTGGGGGAAGGTTATTGTAAAATCCCATTTCCTCCTCACCCCACTAATCTGCTTTCGGGGACCATTCTCCTGTGCAGGGCAACAAAAGAAGACCCAGCTGATCAGCTAGGACTCGGGAGGCAGAGAATAGATGGGGGCATGGCCAGTCAGATGATATTTGCCAGTTGTCTGAACTACTCAAAATTTCTACTACTGATTCTCCAGAACTGGTCAGAACCTGCTGAATACCACCTCTTGATAGCATACCATCACTGAGATGGATATTTATCAAATCCAACCTAGAACTAAAGAGAAATTTCCTGACAATCAGTGGAATGGCTTGCCTCCAGTAGTTGTGGGTAGTCTATCACTGGAGCTTTTTAAGAGATTGGACAGCCATTTGTCTAGAATGATAGATGTTCTCCTGCTTAATCAGGGGTTTGAATGAAAGTCTCCAAATCCCTTCCAACTCTGTTATACTTGTATTGTCTTCTGGGATTTTTTAAAAATATAAATTTTCCTATCTTGTCAAGTCCCATAGAATTTCATGGTGTCTCCTATCCAAAAGCTAACTAAGCCCATTCCTGCTTTGTTTTCAAGATCAAGAATAGCTAAGATATCCATTAAACTTAAGAACTTAAGAAAGGAGGACAAAAACTTAATAAAGAATCCTAACTTGCTTAAACAAACTAAACAATCAAAGATTAATATCAGATATTTGCCCACCAACAGGGTGTGATGGCTCCGTGTTTAAAGACCAGTGTCTGGAAAGCTGACAGCCCAGGTTTGAGAACCAAACACTGTGTGACAGGATGAGCTCTTGTTATTTGCTTTAATTCCTGTCCACCTAGCAGCTCAAAAGCATGCAAATATGAGTAGATAAATAGGTAACACTTCAGTAGGAAAGTAACAGCACTCAATGTGCCTAGGCTTACTGTGTAGTCATGTTGTCCACATGACCATGGAAATATATTTGGACAATGCTGACTGCCTCAGCTAAGAAATGGGGATGAGCACCACTCCTAGATTTGGACATCCTGGAAAGGACAACTCTTTATCTTTACCTTTATCTGCTCACCAAACCTATACAGATTAGTGCTGATATTAGTGCCTCTTTATTGCTTAGCAGCTTTCCATTGTCTTTGAAGTGTATCCTTTCCCTACAACAAGATGGTCAAATGCAGAATGCATGATGATCAACATTTCCGCTGATTGTTATAAATGTGTGATCTTTTGACAACTCCAAATTAGAGTAAATATTTTGGGAAAGCTACTGAACCAATTCAGTTTCTAGAAAACTGTTGTCTTTGAATCTCCCAATTTCATTTGTTTTTCTAAAACATTTTTCTTCTTTGTTTTTCTACCTACAATTTGTTCTCTGTTTCACATGTAAAACTTTGTTTTCTCCCTTACATGAACAATTGGGATTATTATTATCTCTCTTTTATTTATTAAACATGAAACTCAGTCAACTGTATCATCATCATCATCATCATCATCATCATTATTTTTAGTAGCACTATAAATTCTGGGTTGCAAAAATCCAGGTTATTAAATGGCAGCAAAGAGTTGGCTTTATTAATATTTATATACTGCCATCTAGAAGTCTTGCAAGAATTTGCAGGAATTTGCAGTCCCGTTCTTAGTTTTAACTCCTAAGATATATGGTTTCCCTACCAGGGGTGTTAAACTGGTCACCTGTGGGTCGGATGCATCACCCACAGGCCATGCCCACCCAGGTTCCACAAAGGTTAAAAATGTGATATGTCACATGACATCACATGATGCCCATGCTCTAGTTCAGAGCTTTAAACTTAAACTTAAAGTTTAAGAACTTTCTGACTTTGCCAAAGTTTTTATTAAATCCAACATAGAAAAATTATGCACTCTTAGATTATTGTTTGGATTCCCCTGTTATTTATTAAAACATTCAGCCAGTTTATTTTTTATGTCCAGTGGAACACCTTTTTCCACACCATTCTTGTAGCCTCTTATTTGTAAGTCCATTTTCAACTCAGTCTCTGACTGAGTAAAGCCCATGTCACACTGCACCAATGGATGCAAAGAGGATGTAAAACGGACAAAAAAGCTTGCCATCCGTTGGAAAACATGATACATCCGTTGTGTACTCACTGCGTACGTCTTTCATGCGCTCTATCCGTCGAGCATCCGTCTACTGCTATTTCATCCATTAAAAAAGTTTTGAGCTGCACAAAACTTTTTGAGCGGATGAATTTTCCGCCGCGTACGATCTACATCCTCGACACATATAGGCAACAAACGTTCTACGTCTGTTGTCATCAGTTACACGTCCGATGTATCCTCTCGGCATCCTCTGGACATCCGTGCAACTCACATCCGCTACAGCTGGAAACGGAAAGAGGGAGGAAGCGAAAGGTACTTGGAACGTCCACACAGCATTAATAGCACAGACATAGAAAGGATGAAAGCGGATGCAGCTTGTATATAAAGCATTAAAATGGACAAAACGTTCGTATATGGGACATATCTCAGATATTTAGGATGTCTGGATATTTAGGATGTCTAGAGTATGTGGAAGGACACCGAGCAGAAAACTGACATTTCCTATAAAAAGGGGGAGGAATCATCTGGATCTCACTATCAGTCCAGCAGCCCTGGTGTGCAGACCTCTTCAGCCTTGCTCTTGCTCTTCCACATCATCCATTGATCTCCACCATGGATCATCGCACACTCCTTTTGGTAGCCGCCATCATTCAACACCAGAACAAAGCCCTCTTCAGACTGTTTCACCTTTTGTATGCAAGGAGGAGACGTCCAAGAGCTGTCTGGGTCCAAGGATAGATCGGGAGAAGAGTGGAGTTTGGACTCTATGACAAGCTGATGATGGAGCTGAGGAATGAAGACCCTCGTGCATTCCAGCACTTCATGAGGATGCCACCAGCCATGTTTGATGAAGTTGTGGAGTGTCTGAGACCCAGGTTGACCAAGCCAAGCACCAACTTCCGTTCCAGCCTGGACCCTGGACTGAAGGTGGCACTGACTCTGTGCCACCTGGCCTCTGGGACCACATACAGAAACATGCAGTATACCTGGAGGGTGCCACACAACATCATCAGCATTGTGGTCAGAGAAGTGGTGCAGGTCATCATCGAAGAATACGTGGAGGAGCTCCTCCAGTGTCCCACCACTGAAGAAGGCTGGAGGAAAGTTGCAGAGCAATGGTATCAGAGGTGGAACTTTCCCCACACCTTTGGAGCCATAGATGGGAAGCATGTGGCCTGCAAAGCTCCACCCAACTCGGGGTCCAATTATTTCAACTACAAGGGCTTCTTCAGCATCATCCCCTTTGCCATGGTTGATGCTGACTACAAGTTCATTTACATTAATGATTCAGGCAACAGGTCAGCTTCAGATGCCCAGATATACAATGCCAGTGACCTCAAGGATGGGCTGGAACACAACCTCATCATGGGTTTCCCAGATCCAGACCCCCTACCCAATGACACACAAGATGTGCCCTACTTCATCATGAGGGATGACGCCTTCTCCCTCAGAACCTACCTCATGAAGCCCGACACTTCCAGATGCCTCACCCGTGAAGAGAGTATCTTTGAATACAGGCTGTCCAGGGCAAGACGGGTGGTGGAGAACGCCTTTGGCATCCTGGCCAACAGGTTCCAGGTACTTCTCACCACCATGCAGCATCGCCGAGAGACCGTGAGGAACATCGTGGAAGCTTGCTGCATCCTGTACAATCTCATGCGCACCAGCTACCCAGTGTTGCAGAACTGGCTTGTGGACTGTCATCAAGGCAATGGGGACATGGAGCCTGGAGAATGGAGGCAAGGACAAAACCTGATAGACACTGTGGATGTGCAAGGCCCCAACAGAGCTTCACATGAAGGGAAGAAGCAGCGCAACCTCTTGAAACACTGGTGCAACTCCCCAGCTGGAGCAGTGGAGTGGCAAGACAGGATGGTAGATGCTTAATGGATGCTTCCTTCAGCCTGTCTCATCACACGGATGAGATTATGCCATGTATGTTGAGTGGCCTTATAATGAATAGGGAATTAATAAAGAGTTTTGTTTATGTTGAAATGTGTTGATCAATGATTAAATTGTTATTGATAATAAAGGGCCATATGTGTGGCAGCTGGGAGGGTGGACCATACAGTCCCACTATGCTTGCATTGGAGGTTTATCTATCCCACAGCTATCCTTACACATCCCATAGCTATCCTTACCCATCCCACAGCTATCCTTACCCATCCCACAGCTATCCATCCCACAGCTATCCTTACAATCCCACAAGCATGCCAAGGCTTAACCCTTTTTTCAAAGTTTTCCCCAAGACTTTATTAAGTAAAAAAAATGAACCAAGTGTGTGAAGCAAAGATAGCCTTTATTAATAACAAACTGTATGACTTTATTGAAAAGCAAAATGACCCAAGTAAAGTGTCTTAAGCAAAGATAAAGTGAACAGGTAACAACTCAGTCTCTGGTCCTCTTCTCAGTCACTCTGAGGCATGCCCATGGTCTCAGATGTAAAGGGGCCAGGGACTGTGGAGGTGGTTGTTGCTGGAGTGCTGATCTGAGGCCCCATTGGGGTGCCTGGCCCCATTGGGGTGCCTGGAGTACAACAGGAGATGGTGTGTGCAGGAAGCTCTCAGAGAGCTGACTCAGTCCCGTGAGGTTGAGAGGCCCTTCCTCAAGTACCTAGGATGTGAGGCCCAACACTGATGACAGATGTTCTGAGGAAGGGCTTGGCTGTGGGGTGGAGGAAGGAGGAGTGTAGTGGGGCTGTCTGGTCTGAAGTTGGGTCAGGTGAGGCATCTGTGGCATCTGTGGCATCCGAGGAACCTGGGTCTGGACTGGGAAGGGCTGCCTCTGCTGTGGGAAGTCCTGGTAGTGATAGGCTTGGTAGGCGAGGGGCTGCTGAAATCCATGGAAGGGCTGTGACATCGCCTGTGGTGGAGGAGCAGACCTGGAGTGGGTAGGAGCAGGTTCAGCTGGGCCTGGAGGGTGGTGCAGGAGAGCTGTGATCCTCTCCTTCATCGCCTGGTACTGGGGCTCGGGCATGTCCATGAGGGTCTGGGTCACGTACGTGATGAAGGGCTTGCGGTTAGAGGATGGTATGTCAAAGTGGACCAGCTGGGAGAGGAAATCTGGGCTGGCTTTGATTGTGTCCCTGATCTCCAAGAGAACAGTGTGGCTCTGTCCCTCTGCTCTGCCTCTCTGCCTGCTTTCTGTGGAGTTGGAGCTGGGGGTGGGGGTGGCTTGGTCTCTGGTGGCTGCTTCTTTTTGCTCCATCTGAGACAGGGGATCCTCCATGTCCTCTGGCATGGGAAGTGCAGCTGTTCGGGGGGGTCTCTGTCATGGGGCCCTCCAAAGACACCTGCCTTGACACGGTAGCTGTCTCCTGGCTGGAAGAGGAGTGGCTCTCTGTGGGCTGTCTGAGGGAGAGGGTTGACATAGGGGCTGCTCCTCGGTGACGGATCTGCACCTGGCCATGACATAGGTCTCCCGGTCAGTGAGTTTGACAGCAGCCTGCCCGGATTTCTTCAGGTGCAGCTTGCCATACCAGGTGTGCATGTGCTTCCACTAACCAAGGAGTACATCTGAAGTGTAGCCCAGGCTCTCTGCCTTCTCTCTCCATGCTGCCTGCTTCCACTTGGTGTCACGATAGAGCCTGTGGCCCTTCCTCCAGAGGTACTTGTTCTCCCTCAGCCATTCCAGCACCTCCTCCTCATGGTCTTCGGAAATGGAGTACTCTTTCCTCTCTCCCCTCTCCTTGCCTTGCCTCTTCCTCCCTCTGGCAGGGGCTTCAGGGCCTTCAGCTGCAGGGCTTTGAGGGCCTTGGGGCTGGTCCATCACAGCAGCAGCAGGAGAAGCACCACCAGCAGCAGGAGAAGCACCAGCAGCACCAGCAGCACCAGCAGAAGCAGCAGCAGGAGAAGCACCAGCAGGAGAAGCACCACCACCAGCAGCAGCAGCAGCAGCAGCAGCAGGAGAAGCACCAGCAGCACCAGCAGGAGAAGCACCAGCAGCAGCAACACCAGGAGCACCAGTAGCACCAGCAGCAGCACCAGCATCTTCAGAGTCAGCACCAGGGGGTGGGATGGTGGTTCTGTCCTTCTTGCCAGGGCTGGCAGGTAGGCACAGGATTCCTCTTCTTCCCCATGGTGTTCTCTCAAGATGTCTCTGGCAGCAGGTCTTTCCTCTGAATGGTGACTGCTTGCGAGCTGCATCTTTTTATATCTGCAGAGCTTACTCAATTCATCCTCCCCGCATGCGCATTGAACGCTTTGCATCCGCTAGGCATCTGCTATGCATCCTATAGGCGTCCATGATGCATCCGCATCATCCGCTACGCATCCGCTTCACTGTTCTCCCCCGGAAGCCCTGTGGATGTGTCATCCACTTCCATCCGCTTCCATCCACTAGGCTTCCTATGAACATCCGCTTTACATCCCCGCTGCATCCTCCCCACGTCCGTTCCTTTCCGTTGTTGTCCGCTCTGTTTATGCAAATTTGGGGCACTTTTAAAAGCTGATAACAATGGATGGAAAATTTGCTCATCCGCTGTGTCCTTTTTACATACGTTTTGCATCCATCGGCCAGTGTGACCTAGCCTTAAGGTAAGCTAACACCTTTCAGACAGATTAAATTTTATAATGCTTACACTATTCTGTAACTGTTAGTTAAGATTATGTGTTTTTCTATGTTCATTGAAATCCTTATTTTCTTTTGGTATACAATTTTAACTAACTAAAATAACTAAAACAAAAGTGTTTTCCCACAGGAAGGTTTTTAAAAATTAATTTTAAATCTTATTTCAAATTTATCTGGACTCTTAGTTTTTGACTTTTTAAAATCAAAGTTTTAATCATCCTTATGCTGTTTATTTATTTATCTATTTGTTTATTTGTTTGTTTGTTTATTTTTAATCTTCAGAATGGGCTTTTCCTTCAGAACTGTTGTTGGAGAACTGTTATCAGACAAACTTCACTGTTCCACATTTCAGTGGCCAAGAAGTTTAAATACTAATCATTTTGCCATATTGGGTTCAATTAGAAATAGGAGAAAATTCAATTCTCTTCTTTTACTAAAAGAATCCAGCACTCTTTGGAAAATTATTCACTGATTGAAAATGGAAAAAAAATGGGACAAAGCATAAATAAATTTGCCCATCCAACTTTGAGCATTCAGAAGTTTAAAGTCTGGATTTTGATGTTCATGTTTTCTGGATTTGAAATATGTTTTGCTGAAACAGGTTAAGCATGTTTCTAATAGTCTGTATAATTTGTATTATTATATGAGAGGCTGATACAAAATATTTCTCAGAAACAATATCTAGCCAAAAATGTAGAAATGTCTTCATTAAGAAGATGGACGGAGGGAGGAAGGGGGATATTCTTTGTATTGTGCATTAGGATCACACGAAATAAAATTGAGATATATATCTAATAGAAAAACTATCTGGTTGTGCTCATCTTTAATTTGTGATTCTATCCTCTTTGTTTCTGCTATTATATAATTAAAATGTTGCTTTTCCATTTTTCAGTTCCCCTCAAAATAGCTTATGGTTGACAAGCAATAAAATACTCCCCACAACCTAGTTATGTTCAAATTAGTCATTCTATTCATAATAGAATAATTAATTAACATAATTAGTATCCACAATAAAATAACAAAGACTGTAAAAACCAATTCAAGAATTACTGAAAAAAAAATTCCTGCATGTGCAAATATATCTCATATAATAACTATGATATGCTATCTAAAATAGCAAAGAAGTATGAATGAGCACATTTTGCCATTGGATATTAGATTTCCAGATATTATCATTCTCTCTTAAGTTTTTCATGATGTAGAGAAAAAGGCATAATTCAAAGCATCATCAAACCATCATATAATACTATAAGTGTTCCAATATTTGAGGAGCTCCTACAGAGAGGAAGGGGTCAAGCTATTTTCTAAAGCACATGAAAGGCCAGACAGGGAATAATGGATGGAAACTGAACAAGGATAGATTTAACATGGAAATAAGGAGAAGCTTTCTGACAGGGAGAACAATCAACCAATAGAAGACTTGCCCTCGGAAGTTGTGGGAGCGCTATCACTTGAGACTTTCAAATAGAGATTGGACTGCCATTTGTCAGAAATGTTGTAGGGTCTCCTGCTTGGGCAGGGGGTTGGACTAGATGATCTACGAGGTCACTTCCAACTCTGATTATCTGTTATCTGTTATCTATTACATGAGGAGATGCTTGATATTGCCTCAAGAGTAACAGGGTATTAAAATTCTAACATGGGGGAATTCATGCTACGTTATAAATGGCACATAGCTTATACCATACCTGATCTCTGAGAAGAGTAATAGAATATGTAATGTCTGATTTTCTGTGCTCACTCTGAATTTTAAGCTACTTGAAGGCCTAGCCACAAATTTGCACAGACTATAATAGAATATTTTATTTCTCATTACAATGCTGATTCCCGTAACAAGCAAACAAAAGCAATAATGTGCTATCATTTTCCAGATATACTCTGAAATTTAGCAAGGGAGACAGTCAGTCTGTGCTTAATATCAGATTAACTATGATTATCATTTTTTTAAACATAATGGCATTCAGTGTGACATCATATTCCCATAAAATAATTGATGGAGCTTTATGTCAAATATAGGAACAGAAACACTTTCACCAGTAGGCTTATATTTTCAGTCATTTACTGAAACATAATTTGGTTTTGGGTCTGATGAAAATTCTGCCATATGAAAAGTGTGAATTTCAGGACAAAAATGAATCCCATAGAAATTTAAATGTATCTGACCTATTTGCATGATTTAGTCTCATAATCATTTGTTTCCTTCTGGTATCTTACTTGGAGTAAACCAGCAAGATTGATTGCAAGATTATTTCATCTTCATGATCATCCAACCGGATAAAAGTATTTTTGTCCTATATTTGACTTTAAGCCCATGTCACACTGGCCAACGGATGCAAAAAGGACACAGCAGACGAGCAAAATGTTCCATCCGTTGTTATCCGCTCTTAAAAGGGGCAAACATTTGCATAACCGGAGCGGATAACACGGACGTGGGGAGGACGCAGGGCGGATGCAAAGTGGATGTGGAACGGAAGCCCAGCAGATGGAAGCGAATGGGAGCAGATTGCGCAACCGCAGGGCTTCCGGGGGGGCTCAGCAAAGCAGACGCGGAACGGATACAGCAGATGCAGAACGGATGCACAGCGGATAAAGTGGATGCACAGCGGAAGCCTAGCAGATGCACAGCAGAAGCGGAATGGATGCCGACCGTTAATTGCTCATGCGGGGGGGAAGTATTACATAAGCCCCCTGGATATAAAGGGAAGCAGCTCGCACGTGGCCACCATTCCGAGGAAAGACCTGCTGCTGGACACATCGAGTTCCTTGCCTGACCTGCCAGCCTGCCTTCCAGCCAGCCTTGGTGCCTGCCTACCTTCCTGCCTTCCTGCCAGCCTTCCTGCCAGGCTTACTGCCAGGCTTCCTGCCAGCCTTGGTGCCTGCCAGCCTCCCTGACAGCCAGCAACCCCACAACCATGGGGAGGAAGCGAAAGCCTCAGCAACCTGCCACCATCCCTGGCAAGAGGGACAGGGCCAATTTCCTGCCCCCTGCCCCTGACTCTGCTTCTGCTGGGGCTTCTGCTAAAGTTGCTCCTGGCGGTGGTGCTTCTGCTGGTGCTGGGGCTTCTCCTGGTGCTTACTCTGTTGAAGCTGCTGCTGGTCCTGCTCGACCTGCTCGTGCTCCTGGACTTGCTCGTCCTGCTCGTGCTCCTGGTCTTGCTCGTCCTGCTGGTGCTTACTCTACTGCTGCTGATTCTGGTCCTGCTGGTACTGCTGCTGCTGCTGCTGATGATGATGATGATGATAATGATGATGATTATGATCCTGCTGGTGAGGATGATGATGATGATGATGATGATGATGATGATTCTGCTGGTGCTGCTGCTGCTGCTGGTGGTGTGGAGGAGCAGCCCCTACTACCTGGGAGCCCCTCTGATGATGGGCCCATCTGGTCTAGGCAAAGGGAGGAACAGGCATATACGACAATGGGAGAGGAGGCAATACTATATTGAGTAGGCGCACGAGGATGAGGTGCTGGAGTGGCTGAGAGAGAACGACTATCTGTGGCGGAAGGGACACCGGCTGTACAGGGCACCAAGCGGAAGCAGGCTGCTTGGAGAGAGAGGGCAGAGAGTATGGGTTACACTTCGGAGGTGCTCCTCGGCTGGTGGAAGCACATGCACACCTGGTACGGGAAGCTGCACCTGAAGAAATCTGGCCAGGCCACTGTGAAGCTGACAGACAGAGAGACCTACGTCATGGCCAGGTGAAGCTTCCTGGACGGTGAGGTCCACCACCAAGGAGCACCAGCAGCCCCTCTCATGACCCTCTCTCTACGGCAGCCTGCTGAGAGCCAGTCCTCTTCCGGCTGAGAGTCAGTCCCTGTCTCCAGGCAGGATTCTGTGGCGCGTGCCACGGCGGAGAACCCGTGGACAGGTGTGGTAAGCGTAGTGGAGTGCGTAGATGACTCCCTGGTGCGGTGGGAGAAAGGAGACATCGAGTCCACCACACTCCTAGCCGCATCCCCCCCCAGCTCCGCCTCCGCAGAAAGGCAGAGAGCCGGACAGCTGGAGGGGCAGAGCCACACTGTCCCGCTGGAGATCAGGGACACCATCCGCACCAGCATAGACCTCCTCTCTCAGCTGGTCCACACCGACTCCTCATCCTCCAACTGCAAGACCTTCCTCACCTATGTCAACCAGACCCTCAAGGAAATAGCGGATCCACAGTACCAGCTGGTGAAGGACTGGATCACCAAGCTGCTTCACAACCCTCCGGACCCAGAGGAACCTGCTCCCACCCAGTCCAGGTCTGCTCCTCCACCCCAGGTGATGTCCCTCCCATTCCAAGGCTTCCCACAGCCCCTCACCTACCAAGGCTACGGCTACCAGGAGGTTCAGCAGCACAGGCAGCAGCCCTTCCCATTCCAGGCACAGAGTCATCGGGCGACACCGTTGCCACCTGTTTCACTGATGCCACCGATGCCACCCACGCCAATGATGCCACCGACGACAGGGATGCCACCCATGCCAATGATGCCACCGACGACAGCGATGCCACCCATGCCAGTCCTCACCCAGCTGCAGACCAAACAGCCCCACTACACTACTCCTTCCTCCATCCCACAGCGAAGCCCAGCCTCAGTACATCTGTCATCAGTACTGGGGCTGACACCCT
>BLBF01000005.1:18488074-18503122 GCA_015471245.1 Laticauda colubrina
TCTTAGGTTTTCGCGGGTACTTACATGTGTGCTGTTTAGCTTCCTTCAGGTATTATCCCATGTCATTGTAGTTCTGTTAGCAACGTTTCAGCAGAATCTCATCTGCCATCATCAGGCTTCTGTGAAAGCCCAGAAGCCTGATGATGGCAGATGAGATATATATATATTTGTTTTCTTCGGTTTTCGCGGGAACTTACATGTGTGCTGTTTAGCTTCCTTCAGGTATTATCCCACGTCATTGTAGTTCTGTTAAAGTTGTAGCAACGTTTCAGCAGAATCTCATCTGCCATCCTCAGGCTTCTGGATGGATATGGGTCTTACAGCTCCTGGTTTTAAATTTGAGGCTGGTCCATTCTGATTGGTTGGGAGCCTGGACCTGTGTTCATTGGACTTGGAGTTTGATTGATTGGTGTTCCTGGTTTCTTCTGTCTGTTTTGTGGCTTTGATTGGCTGGCAACAGTCTGTTCTTGTGTTGACTGGCTGGCAACAGTCTGTTCTTGTTCTTGTGTTGGAGGCTTTTAGTGCAGCTTGGCTCCGTGTGAAGGGACGGCTGCTCTTCATTAGCAAGCTGCTATTCATTAGCAAGCTGGGTTTCACCTGGGTGCCTGGTGGGGGGGTTAGGTTGGAGCTATCAGAGGGAGTCTGTTTTTGCCCAGGTGTTTGTCTGGCTTGTGGCATGGAGATCTTTCTATTTGAGAGTGCAGGCTTCCAAATGATTGACAGTCTGGTGGAATCATTTCTTCTATTCATGCTGTCAGGTCTTTTTTCAATCTCTATGGCTTCTCTGATGATTCTGTGGCTAGGGTTTTCTATAGTGGCTAGGGTTTTAGTGCCATTGAAGTTGATGTTGTGACCTGTGGCTTTCATGTGTTGGACTAGTGAGGAGGTGTGTTCCAGCTTTTTTACTGCATTTTTGTGTTCATCTAGGTGGGTACTTATTCTTCTATTGGTCTGTCCAATGTATGTGGCCGGGCATGATGTACAGGGAATTTCGTATATGCCTTGGTTTTCCAGGTCAATTTTGTCTTTGGGGTTCCTCAGGATGGCTCCTATTTTTTTGTCTGTTTTGAAGGCAGTCTTGATGTGATGCCTGCATAGTATCTTCCTGATTTTATCTGTGGTACCTCTTATGTAGGGCAGGACAGCTGTTCCATAGGTCTGTTGGTCTTCTAGGTCTCTGTTGTGTCTTGGTGTGTTTTTGTGGATCAGGTTGGTGATTTTGTTTTTGTGGAAGCCATTGACTGTCAATACTTCAGTCAGGGTGCATAGTTCAGTCTTTATATGTGTCTTGTCTGCCAGGCATTTGGTTCTGGTAATTAGTGTTTTCGCTATGGAATTTATCTGTGCTGGGTGGTGGTGGGATTGGGCGTTGAGGTAGCGGTTGGTGTGTGTTTTCTTTTGGTATATGGTGTGTCCCAGTGTGCCATCTGTTCTTTTGTAGACACATACAGAAGCCTGATGATGGCAGATGAGATTCTGCTGAAACGTTGCTACAACTTTAACAGAACTACAATGACGTGGGATAATACCCGAAAGAAGCTGAACAGCACATATATATATATATATATATATATATATATATATGTATGTATGTATGTATGTATGTATGTATGTATGTATGTATGTATAGGTATAGGTATATGTATATGTATATGTATATGTATATGTATATGTATATGTATATGTATATGTATATGTATATGTATAAATATACATGCACACACATGTATATTTTGGCAAAATGTGAAAGTAATGTATATTTTGGCAAAATGTGAAAGTATATATATTTCACAAAATGTGAAAGTAAAATGTGAAACAAAATGTGAAAGTAATATTTTGGCAAAATGTGAAAGTAATACAGGCCATCAAAGATTCTTTTTCAAAATTACTATTTAAGAGTATACTGAAAAATAAATGCAGAGCACACAATGCACAGGTACAATTTGTTCATTTCCTCTAAATAAATGAACTCAAGTGTCCTCCACTGATTTTCTGCTCATATTCCTTAGTGTCAGCCCTGAGTCAGTGAGTCAGTGATGACAAAGTGTTTGCCCATCGAGAAATGGATCTAGCTTTCTTCTGATATAAAAAATGGTAAGCAATCTATTGTGGCTAATCTGTCTCCATCACTATATTTTTAACTCCAAAAGGCCAAGAGGAACAGATAGTCCATTCAGGACTAATTAAATCACGTTTCATCTCAAGGAGGCTAATGCTATGGAATAGGTCTTTGTTTTAATTCACCTCCCTTCAAAAAAATAATTTTTGCTTAAACCTGATCAAAACAGGAAGTTTAAAAGAGCAAGAGCTACAAAGACACCTCATGTTGGTCTCCGAGTTCACCCAGAGCCTGTCTTTTGGAATATGCCTTGTAGCAAGTCAGCTAGCATATCATCTTATCTCTGCTGCTGCTGAATGTGTATTTCTGCTTGTGTGCTGGCTGATAAGCTTTGGAATGACTCAGCAGAGCTGAGAATGGATTCTGCAAGAACTGCAGGGCTGCAGGATGGATTCTGCAACAAATGTAGGCCTGCTGGAACTGGCTGTTTATTGGTGTGGTGCATATTGTTAAAGTGGGTTGGGGCACATATAGGTGGTAATTAGGAATTAGGTTAGAACATGGTGAAGATGGCACCAGGTGGGGATCAGTTATTGAGGGTTGAAATAGGGTAGGAATGTAGACATGTTATAGGGTTAATAGAATTTAGGGTGTTCCGTTCGAAAATAAGTTGCGCGAGACTGGGTTCCAACAATAACTCTTTTATTTAACTCAGTAAAGCAATGGCAACGGAACAAGAGCCCAAGCCGCAGCAGCCCTTTTTATAGCGGCTTGCTCGCGGCTTGTGGCCAATGATACCACTTTAAGTGTTCCCGCCATTAGGCAGGCCAATCAGATTGGTTCTCGAATGGCCAATCTGAGAACGGCTTTTTTGGCTAATCAGAATAGGGAACTTGGAGCCTATCAAGTTCCATACACAACACCCCTCCCCCCTTGGTTCAGTCCAATGTGTTTCACGTAGTCATGCAGGTAGGTGGGGCTTTTTCGAGTCCTGGTTGACCTGCGCAGCTCAATCTCGGCGTGGTCTTCAAATGGTTCGGACAGGATTGCTGTCTCTTTGTGCCTCCTGCATGGAACCTCCTGGAAGGGTGAGTCAGCCTTGTCGCTCCCACCTGAGTCTCTTGGGCTGGTTGAGATGGCTCCGCTGCTCCCTCCTGGTTTGTCCGGGTTGGTTGAGCTGGCCTGGCTGTCTCCCTCCAGAAAGGCCTCGCTTCGTTCTCCTGTTCCCGGACTTCTCTTTTGGGGTTCATCTAACCATGAGTGCTCTTTTTGATTTATTTGAGAGTCTTTGTGTAGTGTTTGTTGTCTTGTTATGGGAGGTTTGTCTCTCCCTTTTTTATTATTTTGTATTTCCCCCCCTCCTTGGTTGTTTTTTGGTCATTATTTATTTTTGGTGCTGGTATGTTATTGCGTTCGAGGGTTTGAGAACGAAGCTGGTCGATGTGCGCTTCCATTCTCTTCTGTCGTCTAGGAGTAGTCAGTAAGACCGGGGGCCTGTGATCTGGGTGATTGTAGCTGGAAGCCATAATGGGTCCCCAGTAAGGTTTTTGGCATAGACCAGGTCACCTATTTCAAATGCACACTATTTGCTGGAGGAGTCAGGGGGTTTATCCCAGGTATAAGGGGGGTGCAGTCTGTCGAGGTAGGAACGCAATTTCCTACCCATTAGGAGTTCTGCTGGGCTTTTGTTGGTTATGCTGCTAGGGGTAATATGCTGTAGGGTTAATAATTGGTTTAGCTTTTCATGCACATCCCCCTTGTCCATTCTATCTCCTTAGTGTACCAAACCATGTGTTCAGCCCTGCCATTTGCAGCCGGATGGGCCAGCGCTGTGAAAGCATGTCGGATGCCCTGGGCAGCTAAGTCCTGCTCGAATGCCAACACGGTAAACTGAGGCCCATTGTCCGATACCTATACATCAGGCAGTCCATGCATAGCGAATAGTTTTTCTAGCTGTTTCATCACTGCCTCGGTGGTTGTAGAAGCCATGAGTATGATTTATAACCAGTTCAAGTAGGCATCCACAACTATTAAATAGGTATTGCCTTTTGTCGGCCCAGCAAAGTCAATATGTAGTCTAGACCATGGGCCCCAGGGAGTTTCCCATTCCCTAACTGGTGCCTGTGGGGAGATAGGCCTCAATTTTTGACAGACATGGCATATTGCTACCATGTTTCTACCCAACATTCAATGTCCTTGTCCAGCCCTGGCCACCAGACATAACTCCTGGCCAGAGCTTTCATCTTAACTATGCCCGGGTGCCTCTCGTGCAACATGCACAAAACATCTTCCTGAAGTTTGTCACCACCCTGTCACCCCACAAAATACAGCCGTTCTCGATAGACAGTTCGGTCTGTCGGGTGCGAAATGGCTTAAAAGTCTCAGTTTTGTTCTCTTCCGGCCAGCCCTTACCTACCCAATTCAGGATGCGAGCTGTCAAAGGATCTTTTGTGGTGGCTCTCGCGACGTCTGCTGCGGTTTGTGGTAGGTTCGGCCAGGCCTCAAGTTGGAGTGTGGAGATGGTGGGAGCTGGGTCGTCTTCTGTGATGGGCAGCGGGGAATGGCTCAGAGCATCGGCATGGGTGATGGTCCTTTCTGGGCGGTGGATCAGTGTGTAGGTGTAGGCAGCGAGGATTTCAGACCACCTCATCATTCAAGGTATCAGAATGTTCGGGGTTGGCTTGTTTCCTGCTAGGATCCCTAACAAGGGTTTGTGATCAATGATGATCGAAAAAGTTCTGCCGTAAAGGTACTCATGGAATCTTTTGACTCTGGCAATGATTGCGAGGGCTTCTCGGTCAAATTGGCTGTAATTGTGTCCTGATTTGGAAAGCGTTTTTGAATAGAAAGCGACCGGTGCCTCTCTGCTGTCTGGTAGCTTGTGGCTCAGGATGGCGCTGATTCCAAAAGGTGATGCATCACAGGTGACCGTCAAAGGCAGGGTATTGCTATACTGGATTAAAATGGTGTTAGACATTAATAGGTCTTTGATACCTTGAAATGCTGCTCATTCCCGGCGGCCCCATTTACAGATAGTTTTTTTGTCTAACAACCAATGTAAGGGTTCTGCTATGGTTGCCTTATGGGGCAGGAACACATTGTAGAAATTTATGAGACCTAGGAATGCTTGAAGGTCAGTTTTGTTCCTAGGTCTAGGTACGTCTTTGATTGCCTTTATCTTTTTTTCAGTGGGGTGTATCCCTTGTTCATCTATTAGGTAGCCCAGAAACTCGACCTGGTTGGTGGCTAAATTACATTTCTCTCGCTTTATCTTAAGGTCTGCATTTCTAAATCTTCTTAAGACTTCTCTTAATCTGCTCTCTAGTTGGTTAGCGTTTTTTGCTGACACCAGAACATCATCAAAATAAGGGATGATTCCCTTGATTCCGTTTAACAGGTGCTCCATGAGACTTTGGAACACGTCTGGGGCAACGCTAACATTGAACTGGAGACGGTAACATTTGAATGCCCCTCTATGTGTCACAATAGTCTGTGCCTCTGTGGTAGTGGGGTCAACGGGTAGCTGTTGGTACGCTTGTGCGAGATCAAGCTTTGCAAAAAATTTTCCTCCCCCTAGGGAGTGCAATAAGTGTTGCACTACTGGTACTGGGTATGCGCTTTATTGGAGCGCATGGTTTAGGGTTGTCTTATAGTCTCCACAGATGCACACTGACCCATCTGGTTTTACAAGAGTCATGATGGGTGTTTCCCACCTGGCATGGTCGATTGGCTCTAACACCCCTAGTGCTATTAATTTGTTTAATTGTTCGTCAATTTTTAGTTTTAATGAAAAAGGGATGCATCTGGCTTTTAACCGGATGGGGGCTATTTTTGGGTCTAGGCTAAACAAAATTGGGGCCCCCTTGTACTTGCCTAGGGTCCCGTCGAAAACATCTTGGAATTCTTGTAACAGGCTCTCTTCCCAATTGGCTGCAACAATGCGATTTATCCCAGTCATCCCAATTCCCAGGGGTGTGAACCATTTGATCCCTATAAGGCTAGGGCGATCATGGTCGACGATGGTCAGAGGCAAGATTTCAGCATAATTCTTAATTCAATGAGGAAATGTCCAAGGCCCACGACTGGGATTCAATTTCCCTGGTAGTCCTTTAAAATCAAT
The DNA here is from genome assembly GCA_015471245.1 of Laticauda colubrina. Taxonomy (NCBI): domain Eukaryota; kingdom Metazoa; phylum Chordata; class Lepidosauria; order Squamata; family Elapidae; genus Laticauda; species Laticauda colubrina. The sequence continues at coordinate 18,494,254 of BLBF01000005.1, forward strand.
CTTTGTTTTTGTAGTTCCTTTTGTTTGATGTCAGTATCAGGCGCTGGATGGTGTTCCAGGATACCATGGATAAAAAGGACCCGGAGTCAACTTCCATCTCACAGGGCTTCCCTTCGATGTTCACCTCTATCCGGACCTTTATTTTTGTTTGCTGCCCTGGCATTTCCGATGGTTACCGTCTGGTGCATTTCCTCTCTGTCGCTGGTTCTTTTGCTTTGCTTCCATCTGCTTCCAGCTTGTCTTTCTTTGTGTCTGGGTGGTGGTGGTGCTGCTGCTGTGTCTTTTTGGACTATAGCTCTTTTTGTTTCGGTAGATCCTTTTGATGTGCCCCCATTTGTTACAAGCCCTACAGATTGTGTCTAGGAACCTGCATTCAGATCATGGGTGGTTGCCTCCGCATCCAGCACACTGAAACTCCCACCTGTTTCTTCTCTTTTCCTGCCATTTCTTGTCTGATTGAAGTCTATGGCGGTGGCTTCTGCAATAGCCTTGGCCAAGGTTATGTTTGGTCTATTCAGCAGCTTTCTCTGAAGTGTAGTGTCCTTCAAACTGAGGACCACGTGGTCCTTCATGGTCTCGTCCATGTTCTGGAACTCGCAGGCTCCTCCGATCTATCTCAGGGCTGCTCCAAAATCTCCGACGGTTTCATCTTCTTTTTGGTCTCTCTTGTAGAACTCGTGTCTTTTTATCAAGTTGGAGACCACAAGTGCGTAATGTGCTCAGAGCATTCTGTTCAGCTCGGGCCAAGTCATCTGTTTGATGTCTCTTGGTTTGGCTAGCACCTTCGCTATTTTAAAGACCGCTGGTCCACAGTGTGTAAGGAAGACAGCCCTCTTCCTTTGGTCAGATATTTCCTGCAGTTCGTTGCTTTCTAAAAACATAAGAAAGTGATCGATATACAACTCCCAATCCTCCTCATCAGGATTGAATGGTGCAGGTGGCACATTGTGACCGGCCATCTCTCTTGCTCGGTTCAGATTGCCGCGTGCTTCGATCTTGCTCTTCTACAATGATCCCACCTTTGTCGCCAGTGTTCCATTCGGAAATAAGTTGTGCGAGACTGGGTTCCAGCAACAACTCTTTTATTTAACTCAGTAAAACAATGGTAACAGAACAAAAGCCCAAGCTGCGGCAGCCCTTTTTATAGTGGCTTGCTTGTGGCTTGTGGCCCATGACACCACTTTAAGTGTTCCTGCCATTAGGTGGGCCAATCGGATTGGTTCTCTAATGGCCAATCCAAGAACGGCCTTTTTGGCCAATCAGAATAGGGAACTTGGAGCTTACCAAATTCCATACACAACATAGGGATAATGGATTAGGCATGGCCAGAATTAGAACTGAGTATAGGCCTGGATGTGGTGGGGTTTGTCTCATTATAATGGTGATAAAAGGAAAGGGAACAAACTCAATCCCAACTCTAACCTTGTTTGACTTTTAGCCATTCTTGCCTGATTATTTGTATTTGTTGTTTTATGCAATATTGAAGAAACCATCTTTGTCCTAAAGAGGAGCTGGAGTTTGGTTTCATTTAAAGACAAATCTTCAGTACTCAAGGACTAGCTGAGATCTCATTGTCCATGTAAATATGTCACATGTTCTGAAACAAATGGAATCGGTATTATTATTGGTATAATTTCCAACTAAAGCATGAAACTGTAACATGAAATTAAAATCCCTGATCTACACATAAACATGCTTTGAACAGCGAGGAACACATCATTCTGTGCCTCTTATTGTGTGTATGAAAGGGCAAAAAGATAGGAAGGCACTGATCAAAATGGTGGCATTAATAATGACATAAACATGCATGATACCAGAAGTAATAGCTGAAAATGGTAACAACTTTTCAAGATCTTATAGAGTAGATTTTTTTTTAAATAAAATACTTATTACAAAGAAATTAGGTTTTTCTATCTAAAAAAAAAGGTCTGCTGTTTGGTAAGATAATGAGGCCAAATTCATTAAAATATATGTTCTTAACCTTAATGCTTAGTTTTGAATGTGGCAAAGTGCATTTCTATTTAAAATAGGTGGAGAAAGAGGCAACTTGCTGTGTTTTGCAAGCAAATTGGCTTCTGCCTATAAATTATTCTACAGTTTGCTTTTATCCCGGCAGCCTAGCAAAATGTTTAGAGATAATTTGAAAAAGCTGCTTTCTCTGGCCTGAACAGAGGTGGATCTTGACACTTCAATACCACAAGCCTAGTATTGCATTACTAATAGGGTGCACAGCACCATGAGAGGCAAAAAGATGAGTCTGTGTTCTCATATTTCTTGTCACTTTAATTAAGAGGGGAATTGGCAAGGGAGGCAGGTTCCCATGATGCCATTGCTAATAGGAGGTAGATTCCATTATGTTCTCTGGGGCTTTCAATTCTCCTATCTTTGCACACTGAGTCTAAAGTGCATTGGGCATCCTGGCACATGTGCTTGAAGAAACTTATGTTTTTTTTCCAGAATTATCCAACAGCTGTGTGGAAGATATCTGCAACCCTAGAAAAAAAAAATATTGTCTTGAAATTTTTCAGGCATTTGTTATGTTCGTGCTTTCCCCACTTTTTGGAGATCAAAGCATAAGCACTGTACAGTGTCTTAAGAGCTTTTATGACTACACCAAATGTGATAAACATATATATCACACAAGAGTTGCAAATAATATGGTGGAGTAACAGTCTAAGAATATATTGTCTTTTGCAGGAAAACCAATATGCATGAATGATAAACTCCTCAGTCTTCAAGATACGAATTGTTGGAGGATATGAATGAAATCCATGTTTTTGAAAGTTTATATCCATTTTTCCTTTATCTGATAGCCTTCCAATACCTCCACGACTGAGCACTGCTATTCCAGATGAGGAAAAATGTTTTCTGTTAATCTTATGAACTTCTGAGTGATTGAAAAGTCAAGACTTTCTCTCCTCAGATTTTTGGAGACATCTTTAGCAGTTCCAAAACTCTCATTCTGGTCTGCTTTGTTTATGAAGTAGAACAAGAATCATACAACATGCAGGGAACATTTTACCACATCAACCATCAAAAGTTTAGTCTATATTAGTGTTGTTCCATATTCAATTACTCTATAGAGTCTGAATATTACTTGATTGAAAGTTATTCCAGGGCTGGACTTATTCTTAAGGGATATTTGGGAAATTATAGTTGATTTATCTTCATTACTTTTCAGAATCTTAAAAGGAGACCACTAAAGATAATTGAGGCATTCTTAGTGTGCCATAAAATGTTTTTTTCCTTAGAGAAAATTATATCAGATGTTACCAGGAATAGGAGAAATATGAGCAATTCTTTAAAAAGACATGGATGTTTCTAGTACTGTATGCTTAATCTTTTAATGCAAATAGCCCATTATTATCCATGATATGGTTACAATATGGTTTTTGTTTGATTTAGATTAAAATACAGCATTATATAGTCCAGTAAATTGTTTTCATTATTCATTACTTATAACTACATTGATATTTACTATCTCATTCACTTTTTTAAAAAAACATGCATACCTTGTGTCTGACAGCTTTCCTGCCTTCCTTAACCTGCATCCTTCAAAGGTGAAATTGCTCAGGGATCCAACTCTGAGATGGCTGGAGGTTTGGCAACTGTAGTCTCAAAACATCAGGAAGGCACTAGATTGAGGAAGACTGCTATACTGTACACTTTTAAATTACTACTAGTTTTTGGTATTGTGTGTGCATACATACACATATTCAGTCCACCAAATATTTTATTCTAAGGTTCCTCTAACACCTAAAATTTGTGTTTCATAATATGTTTTCTTTATTTTCATCATGCCAACAGTATATTATGAATTAGGGTTATTTTAATTACTATTATAAAGCCTTTCAATCAGTGGTGGGATTCTAATAATTTAACAGCTGGTTCTCTGCCCTAATGACCATCTAGGTAGGCATGGCTGGGTGGTCATGTGACTGGATGGGCATGGCCAACTTGATGTCTGAATAGCACTCATCTTGGTTCCTTGTCATTAAAAGTTTCTTTCTAGCAGCTCTGCTTTGTTATTCAATTATTTCTTCGAAGTGCTGATCATTGCATCCCAGCTGGAAGAACTCCAGCAGGGGAGTATTTCCTCCCAACAGCATTATAAAAAGCTTAAAACAACCCTTTTCCTTGAAGAAAGTCAAGCCCCAGCAAAGTAACAGCAAAGAAAAAGAAAAAAAAAACTCTGGAGCTCAGGTGACAATAAGTCTAGGCGTACTGTATAACATTTAGCTGTTCCAAGGGTTAACTGAGAGACAGTTTCTGTAAGCAGGGCAATAAAGATTAAGCTAGAAACAACAACAGAATGTTTCCTTCCTGCCTTCTTTACAGGATTAGCCCTGTAACGTGGAAAAAAAACCAAAAGGAGATTTCTTCCAACAACCAGTTCTCCGAACTGTTCAGAAAGTTAACAATGTGTTCTCATGAATAGGTGCGAACTGGTTGAATCCCACCACTGCTTTCAACATGTTGATTTAAATAGCTAGTTTTGCCTGATGCTTTCAATGTACATTAGTTATAAGATTGATGATAGTTATTTATTAACAATTTACTTATAAATGAAGTAGTTATTATTATATTATATTATTTTTATATAAAATAAAGAGTAAGGACTACTAACCGGGATTTAGCCAACAAAGTGGATAATATTTGATTAAATAAAAGGGAAAAAACGATTTTCCTTATCTATTTTCTACAGTTTCTGTTACTCTGGTTTCAGGAGACCTGAACCAGCAAATTGTTCTGTAATATAAAAACTAGATGATGATTACAATTAACTAAGATCCAAAGAGATTGGATAAATTCATGAAACATTTACCACTATTAGTTTCGAAGGCTTATTGTTTTTTGAGTTGAGAGCATGCTGTCTCCAACAAGAAGCTTCTGAGACCTTCTTAAAGTATTTGACTGACCATTGTAAAAAAGCAAAGTGCTGGACCAAGGGGCTTTGCACTTATTGTTTTTTTTAATTTTAAAAATAAAGTATACTTAAGTTTCATATATTTAAAACATTTTTTAAAAAACAAACATAAAAACAAATATATGTACATATATACATTTTGCAGCAGGTATTGAGCATTGGTTACATTTTTCTTTTCTTTCTTTTCTTTTACCCCATAACATTGATGTGATTTACCTTATTACAATACCTTCCTTGCTCTTTTAATGCTTTAATTTCACAGAATACTTTACAATTAAATGCACGTCCTTCGTAGTTTCATAACTTATTCAGTTGCCAAATATTGCTTTTTCTTTAACCATTCATACCAACAGTTCCAAACTTTATAGTATTCACTATCTTTGTTTTTTTTTTAGTAATTTGGTGTGGCTATCCATCTCTGCACACTTGTAAAATTTTTAATGACCATCTCCTCTGAAGGGACAATAGACAGTTTCCCATTTTGTGCATAGCTTATTCTGGCTGCCGTTATAATGTGCAAGATTAAATATTGACATTTTTTTTTCTATTTTTTAATCTATCATACCCAGCAAAAAGGTTTTGGGTTCAAGTTTTACATCTTGTTTAGTTATACTGAGAATACAATTTTTAATATTTTTCCAAAACTTCTGGGCATGTGGACATGTCCACCACAGAGGATAGTATGTTCCCTGGACACAGTTACACTTCCAACAATTTGGGGGGAGGTTCGGAAACATCTTAGCCAGTCTCACAGGTGGCAAGTGCCAACAATACACCTTTTTATGCAGATTCTCTTTGTACGAGGCTGACATAGTTAATTTGTAGTTTATTTCCCAAATGTGTTCCCACTTGTCTAATTCAATATTGTGGCCCACATTTTTTGCCCAAATTATCATACAGTCCTTGACTATTTCTTCTTTTAATTTGTAATCCAAAAGATATTTATATATTTTACTAATCAATTTCCTTTCCTCTCCATGCCAAATCTCATCTAATTCTTGGTAGGTCATATTAAAACCAAATTGTTCTTTATCTTTTTTGTAATGCGTTTGTATCTGCATATATGGCCACCATGCTATCTCTTTTCCTTGGATTTGTATTTGATTCCTCCCCTTTAACTCTCCAGTTTCATGTAGATCTTTATATCTTACAATATTATCAAAATCTAAAACATTTGGATGTGTAAATGCCTCCATTGTAGATAACCAAAGTGGGACCTTACTGTAATTTATTTTTTTAATCTTTTCCCAAATAGTTAAGAACATTCTCCTTACATAATGCCTTTGAAAGTGCAAGTGATAAATGTGTGCCATCCAAGTTGAAGATCAAAGCTCTCTAATGTTAAGATCCTTTTATTTGTCAAATTAACCCAGTCTTTGAGCCATGTTGCTATCACAGCATAATAATATGTATCAAAATCTGGAAGACCAAAGCCTCCTTTCTTTCAATCATCCTGTAACAATTTATATTTTATTCTGGGTTTTTCCCCTGCCATATAAATTTGGATATATGTTTATTTAGTTCTTCAAAAAAGCTTTTTTCCAACTTGACTGGCACCATCTGAAATAAGAACAATAATTTTGGCAAAATATTCATTTTTACTGTTGTAATATGACCAAATAGAGATATTTGTAATTTAGCCCAATTATCTAAGTCTTTAAATGTTTGAACTGTTAATTTATTGTAATTATCTTTTTAATTGATGAGCACCTAGCTGTCAGCCATATCCCCAAATATTTTACTTTATTTACTACCTGTATCCCTAATCTCTTTGTTAGTTCTTCCTTTTGTTCATTTGTACAGTTTTTGTTATCACTTTTGTTTTTTCTTTATTAATTTTCAACCCTGCCACCTTTCCAAATTGTTCTATTACTTTCATTAAAATGGGTGTCGTTTCCAGGGGATCTTCCACTATAAATGCCATATCGTCAGCAAATGCTTGAAGTTTGTACTCCTCTTTTTTAACTTTTAATCCCCTGATCCCTTGATTTTGTTGGATTTGCACCAGTAGTCGTCTACTAATATATAGAATAGGGGAGCCAAGGGGCATTCTTGTCTTACACCCTTATTTATCCTTATATTATCTGTATTTTCCCCATTTATTAATATTTTTGCAGTTTGGGTATTATATATTGTTTTAATGAATCCTAAAAAAGTTCATGAAATTTCATGCCTGTCAGTTGTTTAATAAGAAAATTCCAATTCAAGTTGTCAAAAGCCTTCTGGATGTCTAAAAACATCAGTAGAATTGTTTTAGTTGAGTTTTTATTTTATTTTATTATTTAAAATACATTTTTCTTCATCCATAATTTCCAGCAAGTTTTTTTTTCCTTCAGATATTGATTAATAAGTTCTTCTGGTACTTCTTGATTGTATAGATTTGTAAAAAAGTCCATAGCAATATCTTTCTTTTCCTTTGCCTGAGTACATACTTTCCTTTCTTGGTCTTGGAGAGCTACAATTGTTATTTTTCCTTGTTCTTTTTTTTATTTTATGGGCTCACCATCTCCCTGGCTCATTTGCATTTTCAAAATAATTTTGTTTTACTAATTTAACTTTTTGGGCCAGGTCTTCCAGCATACTTAAATTTATCTTATATTTTACCAATCTATTTCTTTATTAATGTTTTGATGATTCGGATCAATTTGTCTTCCTGCTTCTAGATCTTTAAGTTTTTCTCACCACACGTTTTGTTGTTGCCTTTTTTCTTCATTCTTTTTAATGCTATAGCCAATAGTTAACCTCTCACGTAAGCTTTTGTTGTATCCCAGAAGTTTTGAAGGGACGTATGTTCTCTCTTATTTCAAAAAAATATTTTCAATTCTTTTTTCACCATTTCAATATATTTACTATCTTTTAGTATACTATTATTAAATGTCCATCTTCCAATCATTCTCTTTTCTTTCCACTTAATTTGAATAGGGTTATGATCAGCCCATATATTTGGCAAGATCTCTATATTTTAAATGTTTTCCATTAAGCCTGAGTCCATCCATATCTCATCTATTCTAGACCAAGAGTGATAGAGATTGGAAAAGAAACTGTATTGCTTTTTAGTTGGATACAGTTCTCTCCACACATCCTTCAAATTTAATTCCCTCACATGTTATTAAAAGAAGATGGGAATAGTTTCCTTTTATTTTTATTCTTTTTGGAGCTTTTATAGTCTTTGTCCTTGTCTGAAACAGCATTTAAATCTCCTACAATACATACGCTTGTATATTCAGTTTCTATTATCTTGTGATGGAGTTTATTATAGAATTCTTATTTACATTCGGGGCATATACTGTAACTAACAAAATCCTTTTCTGGTTTAATATTATTTCTATAAATAACATTCTCCCTTCATCATCCTTATATACTTGTTTGTGCTGCAACCAATCTTTTATATATACTACAATATCCCTCTTTTTTTTATTTGAAAGAACCCAATACATTTTCCCAATTTAGTATCCTTTAGAAGGTCTGCCTGTTTATCTATGATATGTACTTCTAATATGTATACAAATTATGTCTGCATTTTGTTTTTTAAGTTTTCCAAATAGCTGTTTTCTTTTTAATGTTGAGTTTAAACCATTGATTTTAACTGCAAATAAGGTAATTTCTCTGTTCGTGTTACTGTCTGTGTAGAGCATTTTTTATTTCTTTCCTTGTTCTGGGTTCTTGGTCTGTTGTACTTTTCTTCTTCTCTAGGTTTCTGAGATTCTAACTGTGATGGAAGTTCTTTCTCTTCAGAGTGTTGTTCTTCCTGCCTTTTTGCATTTGAATCTTCTCCACTTTTGTGTTCTTCCTCAGGTCCCAGATATTGTTCACAAAATTAATGTGCTTTCTCTATTGTGTTGATTTTATATTTTTTGTCCTGCCATGCTACTAGGAGCCCTTCTGGGGTGAGCCATGTTAAGCCTGGATTCCCCAACCAGGGTTAGGTAGACAAGCTAAACA
>BLBF01000005.1:18518122-18531950 GCA_015471245.1 Laticauda colubrina
TCATTTATCTGTGTGCCTATCTGACTAACGCTGCACATTCTGTTTAGTTTGTCTACCTAACCCTGGTTGGGGAACCCAGGCTTAACAAAGACAACTAAAATCACAAATGTCAAAGAAGACTGGAACCTGACCTACATTAAACCCATTTCAGAAAATCCATTACCAATGGAAGTTGGTGCAAAATTATTGATCAATTTATTCAATATGAATTTTGCATATTTGATTAAAAGATAACAAAAAGAAAAGAGCAGCAAATTCTTAAGTTTTTCCCTCAGATTGTCCTTGGTCAGCTTTTTATGAGTTGAAATAGTTTTGAATTATTTATATGTAGAGTTGAATCAAAATGTTATTTCCTTCTTTTCTGCCTCCTTAAAGAAACTACCACATTCTCTGTTTGAAATGCAAGCTAATGCCAGCTCATATCCCTCCATAATTATTGCTAGCTCTATCAACAAGAAGAGGGAGGGAAGAAAAGATCTATATAATGCATTTCAAAGGGGGAAAGAAAAGATCTATAAAATGCATTTCAAATGTTTCATAAGATTCACATTGTTGACACCTTCTGTAGCTGAGCAGAAAAAATCTATTACCAACGATCATCAGATTTTAAATTGTTATTAGAGGGAATAGAATACTATTACTAATAATAACATTCATCATTATCGAAGTGTCTTGGCGTTCTCTTCTGCCTCTAATATTTTACATTTCTGCCTTTTCTCTTGTCAGACTTTGTCAGCTGATGCTGTTTCATTTTCCTCATGTCAATAATCATTTCAGAAACTGAATTTTAATGTTTCAAATTCATGAACTAAAGAAGACAAAACATTCCTATCAGATGAATTTTCCTCCTGTTTTGATGAACAGATTTTAATGATTAATGACTTGACATGATACAGGTAAAACTCAAAAAATTAGAATATCGTGCAAAAGTTCATTTATTTCAGTAATGCAACTTAAAAGGTGAAACTAATATATGAGATAGACTTATTATATGCAAAGCAAGACAGTTCAAACCATGATTTGTCATAATTGTGATGATCATGCCTTACAGCTCATGAAAACCCCAAATCCACAATCTCAAAAAATTAGAATATTACATGCAATCAATAAAACAAGGATTGTACCTAGAACAATCTCGGACCTCTGAAAAGTATAGGCATGCATATGTACTCAGTACTTGGTTTGGGCCCCTTTTGCAGCAATTACTGCCTCATTGCAGTGTGGCATGGAAGCTATCAGCCTGTGGCACTGCTGAGGTGTTATGGAAGACCAGAATGCTTCAATAGCGGCCTTCAGCTCTTCTGCATTGTTCGGTCTCACATCTCTCAAATTTTCTCTTGGCAATGCCCATAAATTCTCCATGGGGTTCAGGTCAGATACGTTTGCTGGCCAATCAAACACAGTAATCCCATGGTCATTGAACCAGATTTTGGTGCTTTTGGCAGTGTGGGCAGGTGCCAAGTCCTGATGGAAAATGAAGTCAGCATCCCCATAAAGCTCATCTGAGGAAGGAAGTATGAAGTGCTCCAAAACTCCTGGTAGACAGCTGCTTTGACCCTGGACTTAATGAAACACAGTGGACCAACACCAGCAGATGACATGGCTCCCCAAATCAACACAGACTATGGAAACTTCACACTGGACTTCAAGCATCTTGCAGTGTGTGCCTCTCCATTCTTCCTCCAGACTCTGGGTCCTTGGTTTCCAAATGAGATGCAAAAGTTGCTCTCATCAGAAAAGAGGACTTTGGACCACTGAGCAACAGACCAGTTCTGTTTTTCTTTAGCCGAGGTAAGATGCTTCTGATTTTGTTTGTTGTTCAGGAGCTGCTTGACAAGAGGAATACGACATTTGAAACCCACGTCCAGGATCCATCTGTTTGTGGTGGGTGGCTCTTGATGCACTGACTCCAGCCTCAGTCCACTCCTTGTGAAAGTCCCCGACACTTCTGAATGGCCTTTTCCTGACAATCCTCTCCAGGTTGCGGTCATCCCTGCTGCTTGGGCACCTTTTTCTTGCACACTTTTCCCTTCCACATAACTTTCTATTAATGTGCTTTGATACAGCACTTTGGGCACATCCAACTTCATTTGCAATTACCTTTTGAGGCTTTCCCTCCTTATGGAGTGTGTCAATGATAGTTTTCTGCACAACTGTCAGGTCAGCAGTCTTTCCCATGATTGTGATTCCTACTGAACCAAACTGAGAGACCATTTAAAATCATCTCAATTATGATACATCATGGCTTGAACTATCTTGCTTTGCATGTAATGAGTCTATCTCATATATTAGGTTCATCTTTTAAGCTGCATTACTGAAATAAATGAACTTTTGCACGATATTCTAATTTTTCGAGTTTAGACTGTATAGACTGGGAGTTGTACTCTTACAAAACTTGCAAGGCTAAATGCATACTGTAGTAAGTATTTGAATAACTGAATGTTACTACAAATTATTCTTTCTTCCTTTTATAAATATTCCTGTCCATTGTATGTTGCTGGTAGCGAGGCAGCACTGATGTGATATGAAAGACATGCAAATTCTAGGACTTTGTCAGTGCTTAAAAAACAGTTCTGTTTTCTTCCTTTCTTAAGCCACAAGTGAAATTAATATGCCAATAAATTTATCCTGTATTCGGATGCATCTTTTTTTTCATTACACACACTAGCTGCCACTTCCTAGCTTGCATTTCACTCAGATCCTAGTGTCTGTTTCTTGCTTTGGAGAAGCCCTCAAATGCAATTTTGCTGATGTGTACTGACATGTTCTAGATTTGCTGAGATTATTTATTTATTTGTTTATTTATTTATTTATTTATTTATCTATCTATCAACTCCAACACTGTCCAATTCCAGACAAACTCTGGTCAGCTCACAGTACAATAAAAAAAGGTTTTAAATAAATAATGAACAGAATAGAAGGTTGCATCAAACAACACAGGAATAGCAATAGCACTAAGACTTACATACTGCTTCACAGTGCTTTACAGCCCTCTCTAAGTGGTTTACAGAGTCACCATATTGTCTACAATAATCTGGGTCCTATCTGTCTGTCTGTCTGTCAATCTATCTATACCTATCTATATCTATCTGTACACACACACACACACACGTATGGATTTGTCTGTGGGGGACATAATAAAAGTATTTTTATTTGTTTTATGAAAGGAGTTGGAATAACTTTTCATTCATTCATGGGAACCCTTGGTGGGAACAGTAAACTCTGTATTAAGCAAGCTTGATGCATAGAAAGTGATTGCTATGTGGCTGGTGTTTGGGATATTTAACTGTTGACTAGCAGAGATTGAATAAAGCCTAATTGCAGTTCAAGTCTAAGCTCTGGTCTCGAAAATATATACAGTAACTAACACTATGTCAAATGTGTTTCCAGTCTGCAGATGAGCACAATAGCATGGAGGAAAGTAAGTTGGTGTCAACAGATGTTAGGAATGAAGAGAAAATGTCGTGTGGTATGGCATTTTTCACTATTTTTCCACTATTTTACCTAAGCTAGCAGTTCCACCTTCTCTTCTTCCTAATTGCAACCTGGGAGAGGAAGAGAAGGAGAAAGATAAAGCAGCAGCAGCCACCACCATCCAAAGGCAAAAGTCAAAAAATATACTTAAAATTTAAAAAAATGAAAAAGTTTTAAAAAGTATCCATGATTTTGCAATGTTAAATTAATATGACTAATGCTCTCCAGTAAAATATTTACAGTAACAGTATCCTTATTCATTAAACAGCAGAAATGAAGTTAAGCATTTTAAGGAACATCCTCTGTTTTGCTCTATAGCTAGCCTGTCCTGGATAATTTACTGCAAAAATAATGAAAGCAAACAAGACACAGTGTCCTTTGCTGGCTTGTATTCAATGTAATATAACCTAATTTTTTTAAAAAAATATTCTTCATATCTTGTTGCATTAGTACCGTGTACAATTTTAACAATTCTGAATAGAATTATTTTATTTTCTGCAGAACATCTTCAGCATGCTCTTTTTCTCTAACCTTTGGGCTCAATTGTTTAAAAGCCAAAATTCTTCCTGTGATTTAAAAAAAAACAAAACACCACCCTGATTTAGCATAAGGTAGAATAGAATATATGTAGTTCAGAGTTGAACTGTGGAATCTCTGGTGCTATCTGATTAGGTAACATCAGTGTAAGTGAGTGTGGGGTTTGATCCCAGTTTTTATACAAAAGCTTGTCCTGCCAGTTTTGGTAGTTTTCTCCTTAGAAATTCCTTGATCAGAGGATATAATTTTATGCTTGATTGTTTTGTGTTAATCTCTGCTTTTCTGGCTGATATCTGACTGCTAAAAATGATATTTTCTGGTATTTTTGTTTCCTCAAACAATCAACTGAATGTTACCTAGTCAGGTAATGGAACTTCTGCAAGCAAACAACCAAGTGTCCTATTAGCATAAAAACCCTGCCACATCTCATTTTCAAATGGCCAAGCTTTAGAATATCATTATCAGACTTGCGTAAATAAATAAAGTATCCATTTGCCTGGACAAGTTAGGGCATGATAAACAGACACTTGTGTTGCCTATATCATACTGTACAACTACCCAATCTTACTGGGGAAACTCAGTCAATTTTCCAGTATGTTTGCAATTGCACAATTAGCCAGATGGATAAGGAATTTATCCTTGAAATTAACCAAAAGGGCCGCCTTGTGTCATGTCTCCTGTTAGGGGACAGATTAAATTCTGTACTGCAGCCAACTAAGGGTTTCTAACTAATCCTCATGACCCCATTTTGAGAGAGTTATGTTTAATTGCTGCAGAAGAAGAGAGAGTGAAAGTAACACAGAGACAAGGTAGCATTTCCATATGCTTCACAGCCATAGAGAATGTGTACACTATTATTGCTATGCAATTTACAGGGACTGCTATTTGCTAAATCTGGGGTCATTCCAGGCAGAATTATATTGATTAAACAGGCTGCTGGATTTTTTTGAACTAATCAAAAATCTTGGATTTCAGATTGGCAGTATGTCCCTCCCAATTTCTATCTTCAGGTACTTGACTTGCAACCTTGTGAAAGAGTATCAAATTATTTTATTTATCCTTTATTAATGATTGGTGTGCCACAAAGTGTCAAAATAAATTGACTGATCTTCAGTAAATTGTATTTTGATTTGGGATAAGGTTCAGATACTCAAGCAGTCACAGATATTTGTTATATGTAAAGAAAAAGGTAAATTACAATAAAAGTGTTAGATCCTTAGGTCACTTTTTTCACTGCACAAAACAGTTATTGTATTTTGTAAGGAATACTTTTCACATGCTCGATAGCACTCTGTCCTAACTTTAAATGTTATTTGCCAAATATAAATCATATCATATCCCCAAATCATATCCCCAAATCATTCACCATAATCTCCAGGAAGCGAGTGGGGCAGAAAAAAAAAACCAAGTAAATAATAATAAAAAATAACTGAACACCTAGAACAGCACAAAGACACCAGAATAAGGTTGGTTGCATTGCTATACTTGTGATACAATTGGTTACTTTTTGCCTAATGCAGAATGAGGCTTGGAGCATTTAGCAATGCCAATGTCATCCAGGGCCTCTTCAAGGTGGCAGTGGCAGGGGAATTTCAAATGGATAAATGAATATACATATATATTTAAAATGAGTGCCTTCTTACTCTGTGATACCTCTGCAACTCAGATTTATTTCCTATTTACTTTATAATGTAGATATGTGAATCTTTTTCATTCAGAATTATGTGGAGACATGCAAATTTTGTGAGTCAATGATATGTGACTACTTAAAACCATGGGTTATCTCAGTGTTCAGCAGGCTGGTGCTCAGCCAACCTATGACAAACCAAAAACAACTTCCTTAGGCTATATATATGTGTGTTATCTGCCAATGAGGCTCCATACTGAGATCACAAAGGCAGACAGTAATCCTCACAGAATCGAAACAGCAGCTTCTCACCAACTTCTGCTCTGAGTTGTGCAGTTGCCAGCAGAGCAAAGCTGGGGTAAAATAATTAACCCTCTTTTAAGGTGATATGAGCCTGTTCTTGTTCATTCCCTCCAATATACATTAATTTCTCACTTCCAGTTAGCATAATGCATAGAGCAGATACATTTGAGGAACAGGTTATATAATAATTTACTTTCAACCTACCTAGGTGCTTCTCCCTCAGAACTGATATGCCTATATGGCATGCTGGCTTAGGAATTCTGGGAGTGGAAGTCATAAAGGGCCCATAGTTCTCCACCTCTGCTATATAACGACCATTTTTGGTTTGTTTTAAAAGTATGTCAAGGATTCCCTTTCTTCCATGCTTCAATTGAAAGAAACCGGTACACCATGCTGGGCATAAAAAACTAGCCATGGAAATGATATCCATTCATATTATTTGCAGAAAGGAATCCCTGGGGACATTCATATTTTAATTATGGTTGCCTACAACTGTGTTATCTGTCAATGTTTCATTTGTGCCTATGACATAAAACAGCTTTTCCTATCCTGATGTTCTCCAGATGTATTGGGACTGTATGTAACTTGAGGATTATTGATAATGCGTTGACTCTTAGCAACCACATAGATTTTCTCCATGACAATCTGTTTCTATGGGAATTATTAGAGTTGTAGTCTAAATACATCTAGAGAATTTATACCTGGTGACGGGAGGGTCACCTATATGTCTGTTTCACAATATTTTTAAGCCTGTTTTTAATCCTGTTACAAGCAGTCTTTGTGGTAAAATCACTCAGCTCTTCACACCTAAAAAATCCACATTCTGGTCTGAGATGGTGATACATAGCTTATCTTGTCTATAGCCCTACTAGGTTTCTGTTCTCCTTTCTTAATTTTCTTGTGCCAATCTTCAATGCAAGTGCAAAGCAGGGAATGGAAATCACAGTGGGGAACTGACTGTAATGAAAGCTCTTACTGAAGTCCCTCTGTTTCCTGGAACAGTACAAATGGATAGTGTGATTTACAAGGTTAAAATGAAATGAGAGTACCATTGCTCTGGATGCTGTACTATAGACATCCAGAGAAAGGCAACATTAGCAGCACAAATGATGCTATTGAAGGTAAAATCTCCTTCAAATTGAATTTTCTCTTGGTGACTTCATAGACTCATCAATGTACCTTTTTTTTTTTTTGGCAACAGAGCAGATGTGATTTGCCAATATATTCTCTTCAAATTTTGGTATTCCTTGAGAGACTCCCATGAAAGTAAAAACCAGGCCCAATTTTGCTTAGCTTCTGAGTGCAGACAAGGTCAGCTAAATCTTACCACATGGTGAAGCACAAAACTCTTTTGCATTTCATATAAATTATTAATAATGGTTTCTCTTATTTCACTTTCTCCTTTCAAAGGGCAGATCGCATAAAGACACTGCTTGACTGTCATCAATCCATAGACTGATATGAACATTGAGTTGTTTTGGACCAGTTGAAAAAATAAGGTCATAGAGAACACTCTCGCAGAATCAATCTGACATAGGATCAGAGCCACAGAGTAAAAAAAGAAATGTAATTAGTAAATGATTTGCTATAAACAGTGATGTAAAAATAGAGTATTTTTTAAAAAAAGTATAAAAAGGCCTCATGCCTACCAAACAGTGTATCTCATCTGAACATGATATGATTTTACAATCTCATATTACCAGGCCCTATGTGTTGAGCATCTGCACAAGAATAACCAAGTCAAGAAGTTGTTTTCCAACCATATCTTAAGTGTGTGCATCTTCAAAAAGGAAGCTTCATTGAATATCATGAATTGATGACATTTTCAGATTCCTTTTGAATAAGGATAAAACTGAATAAATTAAGACCACATTGGTCAAGTGGTATATTTTGTTCACAACCTTCAAACAATTGGCAACTTCAAATCTCAACAAATAAATGTTCTTCCTACATATTGGCAAAAAAAATCAAAAAATAAAATACAGGCTGAATAGTCAAGACCTTGTTGATGATCCAAACTCTGTCAAGGATCTTGGAGTATTAGATAGGGCGTTGGTACTTACCTGATATGCCTGTTCTCTTTGAGCTGTGAAGAGCATCCAGTAGTGGGAGGTGCTTAGTCTCCACATTCACAGGCTAAGCTTGATTTGTAGAACGCTCCTCCTCCACCACGTGACTCCTCAGCGTTCCCCAGTTTTGGCGAAGACGAGAGAAAAAAGCGCTCTCATCCTCACATACTAAAAAGTTCATTGGCCGAAACAGGACCCCACCAGATGGGAAAAAAGAGTGGGGCTGGATGCTCTTCACAGCTCAAAGTGAACGGGCGTATCAAGTAAGTACCAACGCCCTTTCTTCTATGAGCTGCTCAGAGCATCCAGTAGTGGAACATACCAAAGCTTGGCCTATCCTATGGGAGGGACTCCGTCTGGTCTGGAATCACCTCCTGGTCTCTGTGGACCTGTTGCAGAACTCTTCTGCCAAAGGAAGCCTCAGAAGAAGCAAACACATCAATTTTGTAATGTCTAATGAAGGGCGATGGGGAAGCCGAAGTCGCGGCCCGACAGATTTCAGTTATTGATGCCTGTGTGGCCCGTGCTGCTGAAGTTGCTGCACTCCTTGTTGAATGAGCTGTTATGCCATTAGACACCTGCAGAGATTGTTTCTGATATGTTTTTGCTATTGCAGCCCATATCCAACGGCCTATCGTAGATGGTGAAACCTTGCAACCCTGAGAATTTGGCTGAAAGGACATGAATAAAGCTTCTGATTTCCTGAAAGCTGCTGTACGCTTGATATAGATTTGCAGGGCACACCTCACATGAAGCTTATGCCATTGTCTTTCCATCCCCTGTGATGGTCTGGGACAAACATTTGGAAGAATAAGCTCTTGAGCTCTATGAAAAACTGAATTGACCTTGGGCATAAATGTGGGATCGGGACGAAGGACCACATGATCAGCATGAAAAATGCTGAGATCTTGTCTGATAGACAGGGATGCAATTTCCAAGATACGAAGAGTGGAAGTGATTGCTACCAGGAAAACTACTTTGTACATGAGAAATTGGAGACTTGAGGATTTCAAAGGTTCAAAAGGACCCTTAGTGAGAGCGACAAGGACCTTGTTAAGGTCCCAGGTGGGATAATGGTGCACTGCTGGATGGCGTAAATTGGTGGCTCCTCGAAGGAATGATCTTATGTGTGGGTGATGTGAAAGAGAACTGAGGCCCTTGTGAGTGAGAACTGATCCCAAGGCCGCCACCTGCCTTTTTAACATATTAGGTGACAACCCCTTATCAAGTCCCTCCTGTAAAAAACTCTAGAATCTGGGTGACAGAGGGAGAGGCAGAATCAGTTTGAAGCTTACTACACCATTTGTAGAAAGTTGACCATGTGGCATTGTAAATGCGAATTGTTGAGGGGCGTCTGGCAGCTAAGATAGTGTTGATAACTCTGTTGGAGAGCTTTTCACTCTTCAAACCACTCCGCTCAACCTCCAAATGGTCAATTGTAACCATTGAGGATCCGGATGTTGAAGAGGCCCCTGAGTTAATGAGATTCTGTCTGACGGGATTCTCTGGGGGGGGCCTACCGAGAGACTGCAGAGATCTGCGAACCATGGCCATCTGGGCCAATAAGGCGCTACTAGAAGTAATTCCGCTCTCTCGTCTAGTAACGTCTGGATGACTTTGGGAACCAGTGGAAGTGGAGGGAATGCATACAGGAGCCCCGGGGCCAACGACAGTGGAGCGAATTGTAATTCTCTGCCCCTGGGGATGGGTACCTGGAAAAAAATCTTGGGAGCTGAGTGTTGAGAGGGGAAGCAAATAGGTCTACCACCAAATGACCGTGTTGCTTCTTGGAACAGGGATGGGTGAAGGTGCCACTCCGACTGATCTATGGTGGCCCTGCTTAGCCTGTGTATTCGACAGACCCGAAATGTGTTCTGCTTTGATGGAAAGTACGTTGTTCTCCACCCAGCGACACAGGTGCTCTGCTTCCCACATTAGCTGCTTCGATTGTGTGCCCCCCTGCTTGTTTATGTGAGCTTTGGCTGTTACACTGTCAGAATCAGTATGTGCTGACCGCGTACCTGGGGGAAGAAATTCCGAAGGGCCAGGTGTACTGTGCAAAGTTCCAGCCAGTTTATACTGCATGACTGTTCTATGATGGCCCATCGGCCTTGGATGGTGAGCGACTGGACATGAGCTCCCCATCCAAAGAGACTGGCATCTTTGGTAATGGTGAGCCTTTGTGGTTCCTTGAAGAGACAGCCTCTGTTGATAACCGGTTTGGACCACCAGAGGAGAGATTTGAGAACCTTGGGCGGGACCCTGACTTTGTGTTTGGAGTTACTTTGGCAGGATCACTGGTACGGTAGCAGGAACCACTGGAGGGATCTAGTGTGAAGGCAGGCCCAAGCAATAATAGAAATACATGAAATCATTTTGCCCAACAATTTGGATAAGTCCATTAGGGACACCCTCTTAAGCACCCTGATTTCCTTAACCAATTTTTGAATGCTATTTAGTCTACCTGGTGACAGATAACCTTTGCCTTCCATTGTATCTATGACCACCCCTAAATAAATTAACTGCATCGAAGGTGTTAATTGACTCTTCTTCCAGTTTATTGAGAAACCATGTTCTTGTAGGGATAATAATGTGTTCTGAGTGTCTATGACTGCCTGATGGGCAGAAGGAGATAAAAATCAAAATATCATCAAGGTAACACTGGAGGCGTACTGGGATATTCCTGAGGTGGGCAGCTGGCGCTGCGAGGACCTTGGTGAAGGTCCTGGGGGCAGAGGCTAATCTGAATGAAAGGGCCACATATTCAAAGTGGTGGTTATTGTAGCAAAATCACAGAAACCTATAATGGGAGGGTCAAATAGCAATGTGCAGGTACGCCTCCGTCAAGTCTATGGACGTGAGTACGTCCTCTTTCCTGATGCCCTGCAATATTGATTGGAGGGTATGCATTTTAAATTTGAGATATACTAAGAAACAGTTGAGACGTTTCAAATCTAATATCACTCTCCACCCCCCTGAATTTTTTGGCACAACGAAAAGATGTGAATAAAAACCTTGCCCTTGTTGGTTGGTCGCTACTGGTTGGATGGCTCGTATATCCTGTAGATGTTGGATAGCGGAATCCATGAGATTACGCTTGACCTGGTCCCTGGAAGGAGGGTATGACATGAAGGAATCTGGGGGAGTGGATCTAAACTCCAGCGCGAGTCCAAATCTAACCGTATCTCTGACCCAGGCGTCAGAGGTAGAGGAGTCCCATTGGTCAGTGAATAACTTAAGACACCCACCAATGGGAATTTGGTGCCAGGAGTTATCTTGGTTGCCGGAAGGGCCTGTTCCCTGTTCCCCGAAAGGATCTTTTGGATTGACCACCTCTTCTACTTCTATCCACTGAGTTGGACCTATCTGGTTGTTGTCCTGGTCTAACTGCTGGGGGTCTCTGGTATCTGGAAGAGAAGGATCCCTGATAGAAAGATCGAGAGAATCCCCTCCAAAAGGACTGGGGGCTTCTGAAATCTGACTTCCGAAAAAGGGAAGGGAGAATTTTCTTCTTGTTGTGTGTTTCAATTAGTAGTGGATTCAGGGAAGGGCCAAACAATCTATCTCCCGCAGTGGGAGATGATGCCAGCTTGGATTTGTGTTTGAAGTTGGCTTGCCAGTGTCTTAACCATAGCAAGTGATGCTCTGTGACATGCGAAATAATGGCCCCTGCTGAAAATTTGATTGCGTGATAGGTAGCATCGGCAGAGAATTCAGCAGCTGCCGTAAATTTGGCGATGTCTTGGTGCACCCTGATGTTAGAAGAAGGAACATGTTGTTTCAAAAGATGAAGCCATCTAAGAGACGATCGCTTGAAGAAGGAGGCGGCTCTGGCTGATCTGATCGCCCATGCATCAGACTGATGAGCTCTGCGTAGGGCTAGCTCGACCTGTTTTTCCTCCAGCTTTAAGGCCTCCAGTGCCTCACTGGGAATAGAGGGGGATGCTAAAGCCACTATAGGCTCATCTACCTTGGGAGTCCCCAGTAACTTTGCAAAATCAGGGTCCAAGTTGAAGAATTTCCTATCATGTCCAGTTGGGGAGGTGTATACTGCTGCAGAAGACCAATGCTTCTGCACCAGGTCCGAAAATATGTGTGGGACTGGAATTACCTCTGCTGCAACTACCAGTTGGTTGAAGATCATGTCCTCTGGTTCCCCCCCCCCCCCCCCGAAGGTTCAGGTGTGTCAGAAGGTTTTGGCTTGTTTAGGCCTGCAATGTTCTTTGCCTTAAACAAGAGAGATTTGAAAAGCTGTGGCCAAAATAAGCCTGTAAAAGCAGGTTGATTGGGAATAAGACCTTCATCCTCAGACATTTCCCCTTCTTAGGGGTCTGCCTCTGACAGGGGCTCACTATCATGAATTGATCCCACTTCAGACTCGGCCATTTGAAAGATTTGATCTACTTCCTCCTCCTCCTCCTCTGGCCCTTGGAGAGGGGTCTCCCCTGTAAATGTACCTGGGACTGGTGTTGTTCTGACCTGGTCAGTGACCTCAGTGGTTGGGGCTCTTGGTCAGTAGCTATAGGGTAAGGTCTGGACATTACCACGTGTTGAAGCCCCGCTGCAATCCCTTGGCAAATAGCCATCTCCATCCAGGCTTTTATCCTTTCTGGAACCTCTTCAATGAAGCTGTCACCCTGGCAAAGACCAGCAGCTGTCGGAGTGAATGTGGCTTCAGGGGCCCGTCTGGTTGGTGTTCCAGACACTTGGGCCTGTTGTCCTGGTGGAGTTAAGCTGCGCCTGGATGAAAGGGAGAGATCTAGAGGAGGAGGGTGTGAAGAAACTGACGGACTGCAAGAGGGGGCACCCTGAGATACAACGTGGACCTCTCGAGAATGCCTGTCTATTTGCTTTTGTAAGGCTTTATGGCGCCTTAAGGCGTCCCTTTCTGAGGCTTTAGAATTTCCACTGTGTTTTCATTTGGCTTTTGCCTTCAAGCAAGGTGCCTGAGAGGTGCTACCATCTGCCATTTTGATTAAAATTAGAATAACAGTAATTGAATATAATCTATGTATAAGGCAGTTGGCACACCCAGGGTCCAATCTGAGTCAAAAATGGTTGCACTGATAAAGTTCTTATTGCTCACTTTTATTTTATTTATTCTTTTTATTTTACTGGTGTCTATATATATATATAATAAGTTGTATCTCAGTAATAATATTTTATTGAAAATTAAAATATTATACTGTTAAGTAGTTTGTTACCATGAGTGATTATTATGATTGTAATAATTATTATAATATTATTGCTATAATTGCTTTGTAATTGTTCCTATGAGTAGTGATATATGTATATTCCAATATTAATAATAGAACAACCAATATTAATGAGTAATCCAATTACCCAAATAGCAAATGCCTAAGGCCCGGATTGATAATTGTAAGGGCCTTCAGCAGCTTCCCTGCACAGGCAGACACTGGCCTAGGTGCTTGCTGCTATGCCTCTGAGAATAAGGCTGTGAGGATTAAGCCAACAATTTTTAAAAAGCGAATTAATTATCCTCGAGTGCAGGTAGCCAAAATGAGGGTAAAACAGCTCTCAGAATCCTGAAGGGATTCTGTTGCTTCGAGCAGAAAATACCTCACACAGCTCAGGAAAGAGAAATAAGGTGCGCAGCCACGAGGTGGCACTCAAGAAGGCCTCCAGCAGTTAAAGTTTTTTCATGCGCTTCTCAGCAGCAGCTTCCCACCTTGCAAACCAAGCCAGAGCTCAAATGAAGCCTGAGCTCTCAAACAACAGAACGGCAGAGAAGAAAGGGGAATTAATACTAATTAACTTCCCCACTGAATAAATGGTGTTCGGGGGGGGGGGGGGGGGG
>BLBF01000005.1:18532350-18552157 GCA_015471245.1 Laticauda colubrina
CTCTCTCGTCTAGTAACGTCTGGATGACTTTGGGAACCAGTGGAAGTGGAGGGAATGCATACAGGAGCCCCGGGGCCAACGACAGTGGAGCGAATTGTAATTCTCTGCCCCTGGGGATGGGTACCTGGAAAAAAATCTTGGGAGCTGAGTGTTGAGAGGGGAAGCAAATAGGTCTACCACCAAATGACCGTGTTGCTTCTTGGAACAGGGATGGGTGAAGGTGCCACTCCGACTGATCTATGGTGGCCCTGCTTAGCCTGTGTATTCGACAGACCCGAAATGTGTTCTGCTTTGATGGAAAGTACGTTGTTCTCCACCCAGCGACACAGGTGCTCTGCTTCCCACATTAGCTGCTTCGATTGTGTGCCCCCCTGCTTGTTTATGTGAGCTTTGGCTGTTACACTGTCAGAATCAGTATGTGCTGACCGCGTACCTGGGGGAAGAAATTCCGAAGGGCCAGGTGTACTGTGCAAAGTTCCAGCCAGTTTATACTGCATGACTGTTCTATGATGGCCCATCGGCCTTGGATGGTGAGCGACTGGACATGAGCTCCCCATCCAAAGAGACTGGCATCTTTGGTAATGGTGAGCCTTTGTGGTTCCTTGAAGAGACAGCCTCTGTTGATAACCGGTTTGGACCACCAGAGGAGAGATTTGAGAACCTTGGGCGGGACCCTGACTTTGTGTTTGGAGTTACTTTGGCAGGATCACTGGTACGGTAGCAGGAACCACTGGAGGGATCTAGTGTGAAGGCAGGCCCAAGCAATAATAGAAATACATGAAATCATTTTGCCCAACAATTTGGATAAGTCCATTAGGGACACCCTCTTAAGCACCCTGATTTCCTTAACCAATTTTTGAATGCTATTTAGTCTACCTGGTGACAGATAACCTTTGCCTTCCATTGTATCTATGACCACCCCTAAATAAATTAACTGCATCGAAGGTGTTAATTGACTCTTCTTCCAGTTTATTGAGAAACCATGTTCTTGTAGGGATAATAATGTGTTCTGAGTGTCTATGACTGCCTGATGGGCAGAAGGAGATAAAAATCAAAATATCATCAAGGTAACACTGGAGGCGTACTGGGATATTCCTGAGGTGGGCAGCTAGCGCTGCGAGGACCTTGGTGAAGGTCCTGGGGGCAGAGGCTAATCTGAATGAAAGGGCCACATATTCAAAGTGGTGGTTATTGTAGCAAAATCACAGAAACCTATAATGGGAGGGTCAAATAGCAATGTGCAGGTACGCCTCCGTCAAGTCTATGGACGTGAGTACGTCCTCTTTCCTGATGCACTGCAATATTGATTGGAGGGTATGCATTTTAAATTTGAGATATACTAAGAAACAGTTGAGACGTTTCAAATCTAATATCACTCTCCACCCCCCTGAATTTTTTGGCACAACGAAAAGATGTGAATAAAAACCTTGCCCTTGTTGGTTGGTCGCTACTGGTTGGATGGCTCGTATATCCTGTAGATGTTGGATAGCGGAATCCATGAGATTACGCTTGACCTGGTCCCTGGAAGGAGGGTATGACATGAAGGAATCTGGGGGAGTGGATCTAAACTCCAGCGCGAGTCCAAATCTAACCGTATCTCTGACCCAGGCGTCAGAGGTAGAGGAGTCCCATTGGTCAGTGAATAACTTAAGACACCCACCAATGGGAATTTGGTGCCAGGAGTTATCTTGGTTGCCGGAAGGGCCTGTTCCCTGTTCCCCGAAAGGATCTTTTGGATTGACCACCTCTTCTACTTCTATCCACTGAGTTGGACCTATCTGGTTGTTGTCCTGGTCTAACTGCTGGGGGTCTCTGGTATCTGGAAGAGAAGGATCCCTGATAGAAAGATCGAGAGAATCCCCTCCAAAAGGACTGGGGGCTTCTGAAATCTGACTTCCGAAAAAGGGAAGGGAGAATTTTCTTCTTGTTGTGTGTTTCAATTAGTAGTGGATTCAGGGAAGGGCCAAACAATCTATCTCCCGCAGTGGGAGATGATGCCAGCTTGGATTTGTGTTTGAAGTTGGCTTGCCAGTGTCTTAACCATAGCAAGTGATGCTCTGTGACATGCGAAATAATGGCCCCTGCTGAAAATTTGATTGCGTGATAGGTAGCATCGGCAGAGAATTCAGCAGCTGCCGTAAATTTGGCGATGTCTTGGTGCACCCTGATGTTAGAAGAAGGAACATGTTGTTTCAAAAGATGAAGCCATCTAAGAGACGATCGCTTGAAGAAGGAGGCGGCTCTGGCTGATCTGATCGCCCATGCATCAGACTGATGAGCTCTGCGTAGGGCTAGCTCGACCTGTTTTTCCTCCAGCTTTAAGGCCTCCAGTGCCTCACTGGGAATAGAGGGGGATGCTAAAGCCACTATAGGCTCATCTACCTTGGGAGTCCCCAGTAACTTTGCAAAATCAGGGTCCAAGTTGAAGAATTTCCTATCATGTCCAGTTGGGGAGGTGTATACTGCTGCAGAAGACCAATGCTTCTGCACCAGGTCCGAAAATATGTGTGGGACTGGAATTACCTCTGCTGCAACTACCAGTTGGTTGAAGATCATGTCCTCTGGTTCCCCCCCCCCCCCCCCGAAGGTTCAGGTGTGTCAGAAGGTTTTGGCTTGTTTAGGCCTGCAATGTTCTTTGCCTTAAACAAGAGAGATTTGAAAAGCTGTGGCCAAAATAAGCCTGTAAAAGCAGGTTGATTGGGAATAAGACCTTCATCCTCAGACATTTCCCCTTCTTAGGGGTCTGCCTCTGACAGGGGCTCACTATCATGAATTGATCCCACTTCAGACTCGGCCATTTGAAAGATTTGATCTACTTCCTCCTCCTCCTCCTCTGGCCCTTGGAGAGGGGTCTCCCCTGTAAATGTACCTGGGACTGGTGTTGTTCTGACCTGGTCAGTGACCTCAGTGGTTGGGGCTCTTGGTCAGTAGCTATAGGGTAAGGTCTGGACATTACCACGTGTTGAAGCCCCGCTGCAATCCCTTGGCAAATAGCCATCTCCATCCAGGCTTTTATCCTTTCTGGAACCTCTTCAATGAAGCTGTCACCCTGGCAAAGACCAGCAGCTGTCGGAGTGAATGTGGCTTCAGGGGCCCGTCTGGTTGGTGTTCCAGACACTTGGGCCTGTTGTCCTGGTGGAGTTAAGCTGCGCCTGGATGAAAGGGAGAGATCTAGAGGAGGAGGGTGTGAAGAAACTGATGGACTGCAAGAGGGGGCACCCTGAGATACAACGTGGACCTCTCGAGAATGCCTGTCTATTTGCTTTTGTAAGGCTTTATGGCGCCTTAAGGCGTCCCTTTCTGAGGCTTTAGAATTTCCACTGTGTTTTCATTTGGCTTTTGCCTTCAAGCAAGGTGCCTGAGAGGTGCTACCATCTGCCATTTTGATTAAAATTAGAATAACAGTAATTGAATATAATCTATGTATAAGGCAGTTGGCACACCCAGGGTCCAATCTGAGTCAAAAATGGTTGCACTGATAAAGTTCTTATTGCTCACTTTTATTTTATTTATTCTTTTTATTTTACTGGTGTCTATATATATATATAATAAGTTGTATCTCAGTAATAATATTTTATTGAAAATTAAAATATTATACTGTTAAGTAGTTTGTTACCATGAGTGATTATTATGATTGTAATAATTATTATAATATTATTGCTATAATTGCTTTGTAATTGTTCCTATGAGTAGTGATATATGTATATTCCAATATTAATAATAGAACAACCAATATTAATGAGTAATCCAATTACCCAAATAGCAAATGCCTAAGGCCCGGATTGATAATTGTAAGGGCCTTCAGCAGCTTCCCTGCACAGGCAGACACTGGCCTAGGTGCTTGCTGCTATGCCTCTGAGAATAAGGCTGTGAGGATTAAGCCAACAATTTTTAAAAAGCGAATTAATTATCCTCGAGTGCAGGTAGCCAAAATGAGGGTAAAACAGCTCTCAGAATCCTGAAGGGATTCTGTTGCTTCGAGCAGAAAATATCTCACACAGCTCAGGAAAGAGAAATAAGGTGCGCAGCCACGAGGTGGCACTCAAGAAGGCCTCCAGCAGTTAAAGTTTTTTCATGCGCTTCTCAGCAGCAGCTTCCCACCTTGCAAACCAAGCCAGAGCTCAAATGAAGCCTGAGCTCTCAAACAACAGAACGGCAGAGAAGAAAGGGGAATTAATACTAATTAACTTCCCCACTGAATAAATGGTGTTCGGGGGGGGGGGTAAGGGTGATATGACTTTTAAAACAAAATATCAAGCCACTAGCAAGCAAACGGAATAAAGACACAGCAGCAATCAAACTGGCAGAGGTAAGAAAATTTTGGCTGTGGGGAGGTGGAGCAGAGCAGCTGCAAAAGCCTCCTACCACCTCTTTTTTTTTTGGAGGGGGGGCGAACAGCACTTCCCTTAAACCGGACTCTCAGACTGATAAAGATTGAAGGCTAAAGACAAAGAAAAAACCAAAGGAAAACCGAATTGCAATCAAACCTGCTAATATTACTGTTTCAGACAAGGAAGTATCTAAAGCACTGCCTGTCTCGTACAAGGCTGAGCAAAAAACTGGGGAAGGCTGAGGAGTCACATGGTGGAGGAGGAGCATTCCACAAATCAAGCTCAGCCTGTGAATGTTGAGACTAAGCACCTCCCACTACTGGATGATCTGAGCAGCTCATAGGAAAACTCTAATGAACTAAGTGCTAGAGCCCAGTGTAGCCCAAAACCCACATAGGCAAAAAGGCTTTAGGAGTTGTTAACCTAATCTTATGTAACTTTTTCTCTGGTAATATTACACTAATAACTAGAGCATAAAAAACATTTGCTAGACTAATACTCGAATACAGCTCATCAGTCTGAAACTCACATTATATTTTTGATATTAACAAAGTTGAGAAAGTCCAGAAATATTTCACAAGAAGAGTTCTCCACTCCTCTACTCGTTGCAGAATACCTTATGCCACCAGACTCAAAATTCTAGACCCAGAAAACCTCGAACTACGCCGCCTTCAGTCCAATCTTAGTATATAAAATCATACAATGCAATATCCTACCTGTCAATGAATGAATACTTCAGCTTTAACCATAACACAAGAGCAAACAATAGATACAAACTCAAGATTAATTGCTCCAAACTTGATTGCAGGAAATACGACTTCAGCAACAGAGTGGTCAATGTCTGGAATACACTACCTGGCTCTGTAGTTTTTTTTTTCCCAAACCCCAAAAACCTTAGTCTCAAACCTTAGACTGTCTACTATTGACCTCACCCCTTTCCTAAGAGGTCTTTAGGAGGCGTGCATAAGCGCACCAATGTGCTTACCATCCCTGTCCTATTGTTTCTTTTTTTATTTATTTTTCTTATATGTATCCATGTATTCATAACTATGGTTTTACTTATACCAATTATCTTGTAAGCAATTGACAAAAATAAATAAATAAAAATAATTATGTCTGATCCACTTCACTGAATCAGCTGCATATCTCCTTCAGTCCTTTCTTTCTACTCCCCTCCCCCATGACCTATTTTAAGTTCTTTTCTGACACAAATCTATTTTTAAATTGTTTTTGGAAATCCTATAAAATACCATTTTTCTCTGATATGCATAATTCACGATGGTTTTTGTAATGTTCAAAGACAACTTTCTAGGACTATCTGAAATGTGCATCTTCTAAATAAACTCCTTCAGGCAAATCTGTCTGGACTATAAAGATAAGAGATAGGAATGCCTCACAAGTGATATTACATATAGTTTCCAGTAAACATCACTACAGTTTCTTCAGAGGCATCTTGCATGTTCTCCTGCAACACAAAAATTTATTGCAGGTATTAATATAAGCAAATGTAAAACAGACTTTGAATCTTAGAAACTGGCATTACTGATAAAGATTGATAGTCATAATCCTGATTTTTTTTAAAAAATAATGAGTATAAATGAACTGGAGGTGGGCTGAGAAGATGTATAGTTACATATTTATCACTGCTTTATCTTCTCAGAAAAGTTTATTTCAGATTTTACTCAAGGGGAAAGAATAGATTTCAATTCATAAAGCAATAATAATGTCTTTTCTTGTAAAGAGTAGCACAAACAACAGACTGAAATTCATTGCAGGAGCGTACAACAGCATCAGGACCGTTCAGATTAAAATCTAATTTTAATCATTTCCTGAAGTACTGAAGCTACACTTTCATTTGTAGAAAGTAATCATCCCACAATCTGTCACCATCTAGATGAGATGGATTATAATTTCCAACCTCCCTAAGTGAATTCAGTTATGACTGTATTAATGAGGCATTAATCAGAGTTGAAATCCAAAAGATCCAAATGGCATTACAATAAGAAAAATATGATGATTTCTCAAAGACATATATTTTTTTCCTCCAGCAGGGGTTACAAATTTTATTCAAGGAAAAGTACCGTATATACTCGCATATAAGCTGATCTCGCATATAAGCCGACCCTTAAAAAACTGCCCCAAAATGAGGAATTTTGCAAAAACTCGCATATAAGCTGACCCCCAAATACCATGGTGTTCAACCCCTGATAAAGGAAAATCTGGAGACCCATGAAAAAGAATCTGGAGATGGCGTAATTACGATGGCGTAATTACCAACATTTCCCCAAGAGCTGGGAACAGGTAAATTATAATTATTTTTGAGTAGATCCCAGCACAGAAACACCCCTCCCCCAATTAACTTCAATCTGTCAGGTTATCCCGTTCTGAGCAACACGGTGGCGATCAACCGCCGAGCTCAACGCCCTGTGAAGATGGGCCAAGACCAAGGCTCACCGTCAGAAAGATTCTGGGAGGACAGGGCTTTGGGCGCGACTTCCCTGAACAGCAGAAGTGAAGCTCAGAGGGAAAAGGCGGCGGGGCAAAAGTTGCGGCTCATCGTCCATCCAGGGAGAAAAATGGTGCCCGACTTCGTGCGCATTTTACTTGAGGCAAGGGCTGCTAAGGGCCAGCTGGCAGGGTGTACGAGAGCCAAGACTCTCATCGCGGGAAGCCGCCTCGCTAAGTCGCTGCTCTGGCGCAAATCGAGGCATGGCCACCGAGAGGGAGAAGGTGGGGATTTTCCTTCCAAGCGGTCATTGAACCCACCGGACTGAAATAACCGCTGGCTAAACCAGGGGATTCTGGGCCCTCCTCACCACCATATAATGGTGGTTATATAAAAAAAAACAGATTTATGCGCATATAAGCCGACCCCTAAATTTGAAGGAAAAAAAAAAGCGTTCTAAAGTCGGCTTATACGCAAGTATATACGGTATATGTTCATACAGTTCTCTCATTACTTCTAATTCTGAATGCCTCATCATATGTGCCAATTCCATCCTATTGTAAATTTGAAATATTCTTCTAGACTTACTAACTATTCTTATTCCTGAGTCAGATGATTTTGCTTATCTTTCATTTTGATTATTCACTTCTCCATTTCCTCAGAATATCATTTTAATTATGCAAGTTTAATCACAGAAAATAATTATTCCTTTGCTTTTATTCAAGGACTTGCTGATTTGTGATTTAGTGACTTTTAGGCACTAGTTACTGTAACTATTTGCACTGTTGTCATCATCACACATAAGTCTTGAGTCTTTTGAAGAATGGGGATAGTTTAGCTTGGGGAAAGGGAGTATTTAGCATTCATATTGGCTACATGACCAGAGTCAAATGCATCAACAATGCCCTACAATTCAAAAGTTTACATGAGCTTCTTGATAAATAAATATTTTTGTCACCCATACAATATCAAGATATTGAACCTTGTCAAAACTAACTGAAAATGTAAGAAAACAAAGATTGAAACAATTTATTTTTCTGGGTAAGACTCAGTTTGCATATTATGTATGTTTTTTACAAAGAATAAATTAAGGGAAAATTTATATTTAAAAAAACTATTTCTATTAAAAACAAGCCAATTGTCTTTGGATGTTAGAGAGATTCTTTAAAGACCCAAATGACAAAACAGTATCACTTCTAAAGGATACTTTAGTATTTAATTTGCTGTACAAAATGAATATTTAGCCTGAAGATTCATCTAGTGAAGCAATGTCCCATCATCATCATCTAGTCTATGCTCTATAAAATCTAACAACCGTCATTTGATCTCATTTGATGAAAGGATAAAACATGAGCATGCATTAGACAGAGCTTTCTCTCAAAAGGAGCTGGCTGAAATCATGCCATGACACTCTTCAGGCACTGTTTACAGTCAGTGACTGTATAGGTAAATATGACAACAGGTATAAATACACCCACACACCTGAAAAAATGGCTCTCCTTTTTTTCTTCTCCTAAGAAATAAATACCTTTTAACAGCTAAGAGTCAAGGATGTCCTTGAAGGCAAAAATCTCACTTAACACAGGGAAACCACAAAATTGCTCAACATTCAATTGTCTACTTAAAACATATAGGCAATGTTGACTTGCAGTGCACACAGGAATTGCAAAATGTGTTTAAGATTAGAAGGTGCTAAAAAGGTTCTTTTCATTGATGGCCGTAAAACCTTGGAGAGATAACCAATGACCCAGGATGATCCTAGCAATCATGAAAGAAAGGTAGTAAACTGAATAATCGTTTAAAACAAATTACATTGTAATGGGTCCCCAACAATTGCTTAACACTCCTGGCTCTAAAACAGGGTGACAGGCACAATAATTTCTGGGTTTCTGATCATTTACTGGTGCAATTACAAGAAAAGCAAGCAGCCCAGACAGCCCTGATAAACAGTGGCTCTTTGATGGACTCTTTCTGATAATATTGACCTCCTCAATGGTTATTTTCAATACGTAATGCAATCCCAAACCAGCATCTTTTGCCTAGAATGAATTGAATTTAACAAAAAAAAACATCAGGCTGTCTTTGCATTGTCGGTCTCACAAATCAAAGTTGCACCCCTTGCTGCATTCATTATGTATCATTTGGAAACAAGATGATTCCTTTCATTCATAATGGTTCAGTGCAGCACTTCTAAATGTTTTTGCTTTCATTGAACATTAAAGAAAGTAACTGTTAGCAGGGTCCCTTAGACCAGCGGTTACCAACCGGTGGTACCTGGGATTTAAAATTATGAGTTTGGTGGTCCCTGAGGTCCAAAAAGTTGGCGACCCCTGCCTTAGACTGCAGAACTGGGTCTATGTTTTTGTTGTTCTGCTTATTTTGTTTTTAACAAAACCCAGTTATTTTGTCAAGATGGTATCAAAAGAAAAGTTTTGAAAACAGCCTCCTGAACCTTTCCATCTTATCTTTCAAACAGATGCTCTGAGCAAAATGAATTTAAGGCAGAAAGTTCTTTCCTGTCCAAGTTATTAATAGTATTGCTGTCTAAGTTAATCATATCATGTAACCATGGTACACCAATATATTTCCAAACAATAAGCAAAAATTATTAGGACAGGGAAAAATATCCCAGATATGAAAGTGGTACATGTTAAGAATATTCTTCATTGCTATGATGAGGATTCATAAAACACTATAGTGTCTTCCATACAAACTATCCATAATCCACCCAATTCTACTCAACCTGTGTGCCCTTCGGTTGAAAGAATCCTCAGCTCTGGCCAATCATGTAGAAGTTGACACTATAGAGTATCAATTTAGAGAAAGGCAGCACTTGCACTTCTAAGTAAAGCAAAATCATTATGGCAAATATGTCACAAGCTTTAAAAAAGGACAAAGTAATGCTCTATCTGTGAGGGCAAACCTTTTCCATGTTGCGTGCCAAAAGTGTGCGTGCACACACTTGTGTGCCTGCACTCATGATGCAATGTGCATGTGACTCCTCCCACCCCCTACGCATGTGCATGTGACCCCCTGCATGTGCACCACATGCCTCTGCACATGTGCATGCAAGGCCCACACATACCACATACCTCTGTACATGTGCATGCATCTCTCACCATGCATGTGTGGCAGATACCTGACAATCAGCTGGCTGGCACGAGATGCACGTACATGCGCAATGGAGGTCTTCTGAGCAAACTGTCATGTGCAGGCAGAAGTGGCTCTGCATGCCACTTCTGGAACACGTGCCACAGGTTTGGCCTTACAATGTTATATTATAATCATATGCTGATGGATTTTCTTTGGAACAAACCCTTCAGTTTCATCAGTATGAATGGTAGCTGTTCCAAAATTAAGTAGATTCAAGACTGGAATAATGAGTAGTATCTCCTTTAGTGTTTTATCAAAAGAGAGGAGAATCAGAGAAAAAAGATTAGTTTGGTGTATGTGTGTATATGTTATAATACACACACACACACACACACACATTTCTCCAAAGGATGAGGTCCCCTTTACCATGGTGAAATGGCACTGGAGCTTTCTAAAAGGTCAGATTATTAACTCTGCCCTGTGAAAAATGAAATATTTTAAAAGTCATCGGTCTTCTAAAACTGTTTATTCTTCCTTTTAATTATTTTGTCAGTCTGGAATTGATAATATAATTAGGCAGGGATGGGATTCAAATTTTTAACAACTGGTTCTGTGGGCGTGGTTTACTGGTCATGTGACTGGGTGGACATGGCTTGGTGATCATATTATTGGCTGGGTGTGGCCAACTGAACATCACTCACATTGAGGCATGCATCTCCTCGCCTCACCTCTCATGAGTGTGGGGATGTTGCAACAATCATAAGTGTGAAAAATGGTCATAAGTCAATTTTTTTCAGTGCCATTGTAACTTTGAATGGTCACTCCACACAAGCAAAGTACCAGGAAAGGAGGGGAAAAAAAGACATTCCTGAGACAGAAAGTCTAATCCTGTCAAGAATGTAATAAGGGCTAACAGAGAGGCAGTTTTTGTAAGCAACACCAGAATGTTTCCTTCCTGCCTTCCTTACAGGATTAGACCAGTAATTTCTTCTAACAACAGTTCTCCAAACTGCTTAGAATGTTCACAACCAGTTCTAGCAAATATGTGCGAACTGGAAGAATCCCACCCCTGTCTTTAAAACACAGTTGATAGAAATAATATGGAAAACCAAAATTATCTTCATAGTATTAAAATTTGGCTCTGTAAATGATATAAACACAAGAAAAAATATCTGTTGTGTTAAATCTTACATGATAGAAAAGCTTGTGCAAGATGATTATTTCAAGCCTTTTCCACAATTCAGTCCCAAAACAAATGTGTAGAGGATACTAGTGTTAACAAAAACAGCTAAGAATGGAAAGAATGTTGACCCAACAATTTCTTAAGAGCCTGTCATTTTGTTCTGCCAGTCAATCCTGATAATCCATAGCAAGCCATTCTAAGAAGCAAGATTTGGCACAGATTTTTTAATTTATTTTTGTCAAATGCCAATTCATACTTTACAGAGAAAGAAGTCTGTTTTTTCCTGAGAGAACATTTTCACTAGACAACCTCAGCCAGTCCTTTCATAAAAGTATGTACAGTAATTAAGGTGTCCCATACTATGTCATATTAAAACATCACATTGCAAAATACATTTCAAAAAACATAATGTGACGTACACAAATACATTTAATATAAACTTGGAGTGGTGATGGTGATCTTGATTGTAAAGTTGGCATAATCAAATACACCTCTGATTTCACAGAAAATATCACTTTTTTAAAGTAACTTTTAAAAATTCTTTCTATAGGTGACAAATCTCTTTCCCAGATGATTTACAAGTTTTAGATATGCTGAATCAACACTTACACATTTTTAAAATTTATTTTATATGCCACCCATCTCACTATCAAGTGACTTGAGCAGCTCACAACATCATAAATAATTGTACAGACAATTAGAATGTTTTAATTTTTAGAACACTTGATATTAAAAATTAAAACATTAAAATTAATAGCAGAGTAGATGAAAAGACTGAATAGAGAAATGGGATGAAGATGAAATCCTCACTAAATCTATCTATCACTTCCAGAAAGGGAGGTGAATCTACCTTCCTTCTAATCTTATGCCTGAACCAAATGTTCAATAGGGACATTTATCTCTATTATTTCTCTGCTGTATCTAATTGCAAAACTATTCCCTGCATGGATGTCCTCTTCAAGTTTCCAAGCCCTCAAATATATATTGGATAAATGATTGTCATAGCTGCATTATTTGCATTCTGGCATTGCCAGCTGTTAGTATGCTGAGTACATTCTTTTGTGACTACAGGAAGAAAATGTGAAGGATGAATGAAAACATTTAACTTCTCAACTGGATATGTGTCAGTCTTCTAATATGATAGGCATTTGTTTCTGTGCACTGGGCCAGCTTGTTTTCAGCTTCATGCTTTCCTAATTCATTCCACATCACTGTGTAGGAAAGAATGTTTGACTTGATAAAATTATGCACTGTCTTGACTTCAGAATATTAAAATGGGCAGGGAATGTATGGCTCACATGATTGGTAAAGGTTCATATTTCAGTGCACTGTTCATAATTTAGTTTCTAATAATCACTCAAACGTTCTTGTAAACAATTCAATGCCTTCAGTGAGAAGAGTAAGTGTGAAATTCATTACAGTTTTTATGTAGCAGACAAAGAAGAAAACCATGTGTCATTATCAACGCTAAAGCCTAAAATATTAGTTAATCTGAATGTAATTCTAAGTTGAGCAGCAACAGAGAACAAAATGTTAAAATAAGAGGCAATTTGAAATCACACCCCTTATTTATTTATTGCATTCACTTTATAAGTCACCTAACTGGAAGATTTAAAGTGATATACATAAATTTAAATGCATCATGTCCTGCCAGAAAAGCCAAGTTTGAAAACAGTAGGGTTAGAGACTTCAAGGAAAATACTATTCCTTGAGAGGAGAATTGGCAATATTTATTCAGTGACATATGCTATGGGTGAAGAACTTATTTTGGGATGGAAGCAACATTTTAAAATTATTTGGCCTTTGCAGATAGTGAATTGTATGTGTGTTGGTGTGATTTTATGTCCTGATTTTGTGGGTGTAGGGGAATTTAATGGTTAAAAAGAGGGTCAGTCCACCAAGGTTACTAATCATGTCACTGGGTCAGGTTTTGGAAGACTGGAAAATTTGGGGAGAAGAAGATTTCAATGCAAATGAGGTAGTTAAATCCAGTTGACACTTGTTCATTATAAATACTTTTATTCCTATTCCCAAACTGACAGAGATGGGGGGGGGGGAACATGCCAATAAAAAACAGTATAAAGGAAAGAAAGTAATACAGTTCTGATCTTGAGCTGAACACTAGAAATGAAGAATTCAAGTTATTATCATTCAGAAATCATCCCAAATTAGATGTTAGTAAAGCTGCATGGGAAAGCATTTTCACTTAATTATGTTTGCATTTATCCCCAGTTTTCAGTAATTGTGTAGGAAGGAAATCAAGTTTTCCCAGCACATATTTTTTCCACTACAATCAAGATAAAATGTTCAAAATCACACAACAGAATCAATGCTAGACAAATATCAAAATGCAATGGAAAATGCCAATATAATTGGATGAACGTTCAGTATAACAATATAAGAGAGTTGAAAGGGACTTTGCAGACCTTCTAATCCAACTCTGCACAACAGGAGACTCTATATACCATTCAGGACAAATGGCTGTCCAATCTCTTTTTAAAAATTTATAATGATAAATTTTACAACTTCTGGAGGCAAGCCATTCCACTTCTTGTTTTCACCCTTAGGAAATTTCTCATGAGTTCTAGATTAACGTCCTTTCTGGTAAGTTTTGAAATGTTACTTCTTGTCCTACCCTCAGGTGGTTTGAAACATAAGTCAACCTCTTTCTCTTTGTGGCAGCCCCTCAAATATTGGAAGATTGCTGTCAAGTCACCCTTAGTCCTACTTTTTGCTTGACTAGACATACTCAGTTCCTGCAACCATTCATTGTAGGTTTTATCTTCCAATCCCTTAACCATTTTTGTTGCTTTTCTCTGAAGTCTCAATATTTTTTTTGTATCATGATAACCAAAACTGGATTCAGTATTCCAGAAATTCCTCCTTGTCTATCTAAAATCGCTTTAGTCAACAGGGTGACTGATTGGGGCCTCTTGGAATGCCAGCTAAATGTACCCTTTCAAGGAACAAAGAGCAAAAATTCCTTTATAAAGGGCTCTTAGGAAAGACAATGTGTGTGCCTCCAACAGCTGATTTTGTACAGTGCACTCTCAAACTTCACCTCTGATTCCAGTAACTATGCACATTCTTTATTCCTGGCTTAGAAATGAACATGGAAAGATTTCTTTTCAACAACTGTATTACACACAAAAAAATCTGCTTTTTAAATCTCATTAAAGAGATCAGAGAGTTCCATGGAAATTTTCACTGGTGAAAGGTGGTATTTTTACACTTAGGGATGAGAGAGCTAAGTGCACAGTGTGTATCTGTGTCTACAGGAATGGTTTTATCTTTCATTGTAGAATCATTTTTCCAGGAAATTGCAACATCTATGTATTGCTATGGGGGAATCCTGTCATTCAGAAATAGTTGGAGATACTATTTTTCTCTAAAGAAAATGAGGCAAAAAAAACCCCTACAAAGTTGGTGGAGAATTTTGAAATGTCATATCTGCTTAGCTCCAGTTGTCACACCTGGCCCTTACACAACAAACAGTGTGTGTGTGTGTGTGTGTACATACAGCCATACACATATACAAGTAGTCCTCAACTTACAACAGTTTGTTTAGTGACCGTTCAAAGTTACAATGACACTAAAAATGACTTATGACTAATTTTCACACTTACAACCATTGCAACACATGATTTACATGCAGATGTTGGACAAATAGTTCATATTTACGACAGTTGCAGTGACTGGGAGGTCATGTGATCAGCTTTTGCAATCTTTTGACAAGCAAAGTCTATGAAGAAGCCCTCTGGCCCTCACTTAAATGTGTCACTAATTTAACAACTGCAGTGATTCACTAAACAAATGTTGCAAGAAAAGTCATGAAATGGGGCAAAACTTACTTAACAAATTTCTCAGATTTATTTGTAAGATGTACACTGTTGTCCATTTTAAACATCTCTGGGTTGTCCCTAACAAACTACTTCTCAGAAAAAAATGCAATAAAATCATATTGTTAATGCAAATATCCGACACAGTAGAATATTCTTGAAATTCAGGAAAAGAAAAATTGTCTCTAATTTCATTTCTAAAGAACCAGTAAATGACTGACATATCCTCCCTGATAAAAGACAATATTACTCCTAGCAGGACTGGGGATTGAGCTGAGCTGTGATTGCTCAGTACTTTACATTTCCTTTTTTTTACTAGAATCTTTCCCTGCAATAAATGGAATGTTAAAAAAATGAATCCAATTCTGTAGTAAAACTGTTCTTTAATTCCTTAATTCTGCTGTCATATTCCTTGGGTCAGTACAGCCTGGCCATTTGTAGTTAGACAGAAATTATGTAACAAAGATGATTTGCAAGAAGATATAGCATGGCACAGTGCCGTCATTTTTCTTATTGGGGGAAAACAACAAGCTACTTTTGATGGAAAGCTTGCATAACAGATTCAGGAACAGGACATGTATAGTATAGATTCAGCAACAGGGCAGCAACTGGGCTAAAACTTCTAGGAAATTGTGCAATGAGAGTGCCACTGGACGTGTTCAAACACAAGGTGTATAGCTGCCTGTCAATAATGTTAATTTGGGAATACGGCATTGTGCATGGAATCAGATTCATTGTCTCAGTAGCCCCACCCAGCTTGCTGATTCTGTTTTGCCAAAGTTTTGCTAGCATTTATTTGCAATTCTTCAGGAAGTTGATTTGTAAAGCCCCTGTCCCACTGCACTTACGGATGCAAAGAGGATGTAAAACGTTAAAAAAAGCTTGCCATCTGTTGGAAAACGTGATGCATCCATTGTGTACTCACTGCATACATGTTCCATACGCTCTAGCCCTCGAGCATCCATCCACTGAGATTTCATCCATGCAAGAGGTTTTGAGCTGCACAAAACTTTTTGAACGGATGAACTTTCCGCCGCATATGATGTACATCTGCGGCATATATAGGCAACAAAAGTTCTATGTCCATTATCATCCGTTAAGCATCCGCTGTACCCTCTCGGCATCCTCTGGCCATCCCCTCAACTCACATCCACTGCAGCTGAAAACAGAAAGAGGGAGGAAACGAAAGGTACACGGAATGTCCACACAGCGTTAGTAGTACGGAAATAGAAAGGATGTAAGCAGATGCATCTGGTATATACAGGATTAAAATGGACAAAACATTTGTATCTGGGATGTATCTTGGATATTTAGGATGTCTGCAGTATGTCTAGAGTATGTAGAAGGGCACCTAGCGGACAACCGATATTTTCTATAAAAAGGGGGAGAAAATCATCTGGATCTCAGTATGAGTCCAGCAGCCGTGGTGCACAGACCTCATCACCCTTGGTCTTGGTCTTCAACATCATCAATTGTTCTCCACCATGGATCATGACACAGTCCGTATGATAGCTGCACTCATTCATCACCAGAAACAAAACCTGTTCAGACTGTATCAAGTTTTACACAGAAGGAGAAGAAGGAGACGTCCAAGAGCTGTCTGGGTCCGAGGATGGATCGTGAGAAGAATGGAGTTTGGACTGTATGACCAGTTGATGGTGGAGCTGAAGAATGAAGACCCTCATGCATTCCATCACTTCATGAGGATGCCACCAGCCATGTTTGATGAACTTGTACAGCATCTGAGACCCAGGTTGACCAAGCCGAGCACCAACTTCCATCCCAACCTGGACCCTGGACTGAAGGTGGCACTGACTCTGCGGCAACTGGCCTCTGGAACCACATACAGAAACATGCAGTATGCATGGAGGGTGCTACACAACAGCATGAGCAAAGTGGTCAGAGAAGTGGTACAGGCCATCATTGAAGAATATGTGGAGGCTGGAGGAAACTTGCAGAAGAGTGGTATCAAAGGTGGAACTTTCCCCACACCATTGGAGCCATAGATGGGAAGCACGTGGCCTGCAAAGCTCCAGCCAATTCAGGGT
The DNA here is from genome assembly GCA_015471245.1 of Laticauda colubrina. Taxonomy (NCBI): domain Eukaryota; kingdom Metazoa; phylum Chordata; class Lepidosauria; order Squamata; family Elapidae; genus Laticauda; species Laticauda colubrina. The sequence continues at coordinate 18,549,291 of BLBF01000005.1, forward strand.
CCACTTATTTCAACTACAAGGGCTTCTTCAGTATAATCCTCTTTGTCATGGTTGATGCTGACTACAAGTTCATCTACATCGATGCTTCAGGCAACGGGTCAGCTTCAGATGGCCAGGTATACAATACAAGTGACCTCAAGGATGGGCTGGAACACAACCTCATCATGGGTTTTCCAGGTCCAGACCCCCTACACAATGACACACAAGATGTGCCCTACTTCATCGTTGGTGATGACGCCTTCTCCCTCAGAACCTACCTCATGAAGCTGTACAGTTCAAGATACCTTACCCGTGAAGAGAGGATCTTCAACTACAGGCTGTCCAGGGCAAGACGGGTGGTGGAGAACACCTTTGGCATCCTGGCAACAGGTTCCAGATACTTCTCACCAACATGCAGCATGACCCAGAGACTGTGAGGAGCATCGTGGAAGCTTGCTGCATCCTGCACAATCTCATGTGTACCCGCTACCCAGTCTTGCAGAACAGACTTTTGGACCATCAACAAGGGAATGGGGACATGGAACCTGGTGAATGGAGGCAAGGACATAACCTGATAGACACTGTGGATGTACAAGGCCCCAACAGAGCTTCACATGAAGGGAAGAAGCAGTGCAACCTACTGAGACACTGGTGCAACTCCCCAGCTGGAGCAGTGGAGTAGCAAGACAGGATGATAGATGATTAATGGATGCCTCCTTGAGGCTGTCTCATCACACTGATGAGATTGTGCCATGTATATTGAGTGGTCCTACAATGAATAGGGCATTAATAAAGAGCTTTGTTTATTTTGAAATGTGTTGATCAATGAATAAATTGCTATTGATAATAAAGGTCCATATGTGTGGCAGCTGGGATGGTGGACCATACAGTCCCACTATGCTTGCACTGGAGGTTTATCTATCCCACAACTATCCTTATCTATCCCACAAGCATGCAAAGGCTTGATCATTTTTTCAAAGTTTTCACCAACACTTTATTAAGTAAAAAAAAATGAACCAAGTAAACTAAGTGTCTTAAGCAAAGATAACCTTTATTAACTTTCTTAGGTAAATTTTATGACTTTATTAAATAAGCAAAATAAACCAAGTAAACTGTATTAAGTGCATTAAGCAAAGATAAACTTTCTTAGGTAAACTTTATGACTGTATTAAATAAGCAAAATGAACCAAGTAAAGGGTCTTCAGCAAAGATAAACTTAACAAGTAAACAACTCAGTCTCTGACACTATTCTCAGTCACTCTGAGTCATGTCTATGGTCTCAGCTGTTAAGCAGGCAGGGGCTGTGGATGTAGCTGTGGCTTGAGTGCTGGTCTGAGGCACCATTGGGGTGCTTGGCCCCGAGGGTACAACAGGTGGTGGTGTGTTCAGAGGACTGGCTGTCTGTGTGCTGTTTGAGGGAGAGGGGTCTCAGAGAGGCAGCAGCAGCACCAGCAGCACCAGCAGCATCAGCAGCTTCAGAGTCAGTGCCAGGGGGTGGGATGCTGGTTCTGTCCTTCTTGCCAGGGCTGGCACGAGTAGGAACCGGCTTCCTCTTCTTCCCTGACTGACGAACCATGGTGTTCTTTGAAGATGTATGTGGCAGTACATCTTTCCTCTGAATGCTGACTGTGTGCGAGCTGTATCCTTTTATATCCATGGAGCTGATGCAATTCATACTCCCCGCATGCGCAGTGAACGCTTTGCATCCGATATACATCCACTATGCATCCGCTTTGCTTCCTATAGGAGTCCGTGATGCATCCGCGTCATCCGCTATGCATCCGCCCCTTCTGCTATGCGTCCACTTCAAAATTCTCCCCCGGAAGCCCTTTGGATGTGTCATCCGCTTCCATCCACTGTCATCCGCTAGGCTTCCTATGAACATTCATTTAACATCGCCACTACGTACTATCTCCGTCCGTTCTTTTCCGTTCTTTTCCATTCTGTTTATGCAAATTTTCAAATTTTCTGTTTATACAAATTTTTTTGGAGCAGATGACATCAGATGGAGCCACCCCTGAAATTTTGCTCATCCGCTGTGTCCTTTATGCATACGTTTTGCGTCCGTCAGCCAGTGGGACCTAGCCTTAAGATCGTTTCATGTCCCTAATTTTTTTAGGAATGAATACGTACAGAATTGTATTGTTCGTTTCTGATTCCCTTTTGTTCTTCCTCTACCTTTCAGAAATCAGTACAGGTACTCCTTGGTTAAGAACAACAATGAAAAACTGCTGGTGACCTTGTACCGCTGTACCATCGAGAATATCTTAATTTACTGCACCTATACTTGGTTTGCCAATTGCACAGTGGCAGATAGGAAAACACTCTCGAGGGTGAACATCATTGCTCAGAAGATCCCTGGTTGCCCTCTCCCTTCTCTGAAAGAGCTTTATAGCTCTCACTTCCTTAAGAAAGTTCAAAATATTCTCAAAGATCCATCTCATTCTAGGAACCCTTTATTTGAACTATTACCATCTGACAGATGGTACAGAATATTAAAAACAAGCACAAATAGGCTGAAAAACAGCTTCTATCCCAGGGCAGTAGCTCTTTTGAATTCTACTGCATAGTGCAGTGTTGGTGCGGTGTTGCGGGTTTTCAGTTCAATGTGTGGAGTGTGAAGAATGTGTGTTTGTGTGGTGTTGCGTGTTTTCAGTTCAATGTGTGGAGTGTGAAGAATGTGTGCTTGTGTTTATTTTCATGGTCATGATGTGTACTGAAGATAGTGTTTGATTTTGTTGTATGAGGTGCAGTGACAATAAAGTAAATTAAAACTAAAGAAACTTTCATTCAGTGACCTTCTAAAATTATGATGACATGTGTTAGGGATAACATTGTTTACCCTAACTGGTTTAGGTGAAATAATAACTATGAATCATAGTTAGTGT
>BLBF01000005.1:18557157-18567312 GCA_015471245.1 Laticauda colubrina
TGTTTAGCTTGTCTACCTAACCCTGGTTGGGGAACCCAGGCTTAACAACATGAATAGAAGTTATGGCCATTGCAGTGTCCATGGTCTCAAAATTTGGGTGCTTGGCAGTCTGCCCACTTTTACAATTTCAGGGTGCAAATCAAACTCCCCCACGCCTTATTTTACATTACAAATTTACAGAATCAGGCACTGTGACTTTATGATCCTCTTTGAGATTACAATGGACGCTTGATTATTTTTTTTTTTTTAAAAAAGGTCAGTTCATGTTCACTTCTCTTCCAATCAAGAAGCCTAATTCCTAGATAGGTCTTTATAAAATGTTTCAGATTACTATGTCATCTCCAGGTTATTTTTGGATAGTACCAGCACAGAACATTCTTATAGTGGTATAGCCCTTTCTTTAACAATCCTCAACTATATTTCCCCCTTTAATTAAATGAGGAAGAGTGTTCAGTCAATAGGAAATTGCAGTTTAACATGTCTGGAAAATAAGTACATTGGAGATGGCCACCTTACACACCCTATAATGAATGATGCATACCTATAATGAGTTTCAATGAAATGCAAACAGTTGTCAATTTAACTTTATTATCAACTAAACAGTTGTCAATTTAACTTTATTATCAACTAAAAAGCCAACACTTTATAACCAGAAGTTTTTTAGCTGTTGATAATGACTACCCTGCTTCCTATTTATTTCAACACAATTATCAAGATTTATGGCAGTATATAAAGTAACATAGTTGGTGGGTTTTTATCATTATACCATTTTATTATTATTATTATTATAATATAATGGTAATTATTATTGCAATCTTCCTTGTATTTCCTGACAAACTGTTAACAGGAGATAGTATCTTGAATGCTTAAATTGTTACTGTAAAGATTACTGATATCATATTCTCATTTTTTTCTGGTTATGAAAACCCTCCTAATCCAGTAACTAAGCATTGGAGCATCCCAAAATCAAATGGCGCTTTTCAGTTCATGAATGAAATAGGAGAGATTTTGAGAATTATCTGAGACCTGGACAATAAGGCAATGAAGTCAAATCACTGAGTGACCTTCAAAGAGCATTAAGATAGCCAAGGAAACTACCATAATATGTGTTAGTTTTTCTATAGGGAATAGGATAGCTTATACAATATTAGCCCTCAGATAAATTTTGCTAGTGTGTGTAGGGGGATGGGATGGGAACAGAAAGCAACTTGCAAATGTGTTCCAGCTAGCAAGAAAACTTAATGATTTTATACACAACACCAAAATCACTTTGTATAGGTCTTGGATTTCTAGTCAGCATACAAAGACAAAAGCAGGTTTCATTTTGTGTCTGGGTTACCTTCATTAGCTAAAATCCACATTTTGTGCAAATCTGATTAATCATCCGTTCTGCACATGTACATAATCCAATGTTATAATGGTCTCAATGTAGCCTTTTAAAATATATAAGGCTATATATATAGGCACAGAAATGAAGTAGGAAATTGCTGAAAGTTTTTGATTTCACACAATCAGCATCAGGGTCATTTCACATTATACAGCAGCAAGCTCAGCACTGATACTAAGGATCCTAAACTTGTCATGACCATGTCTATGTTTTGTCTCAACAACTGACTTCTCTAGTTTATGGTCATGAGGATTTCCTGGAAGTTTCCCCATCAAAGTACTAATCAACTCTACTTGTCTTTTAAAAAAAATAGTTAAATTCAGTAGGTGCTGCTACCTAGTTTTTTTTAATTGGCTCAGTATCCAGGCTTTTTATTTAAGCCTTCTCTGCTTGTTTTATATTAGAGGAAAATGTGATTATAATTTTCTAAGAAAAAGCCTGAAGGATCACAAGAGCTCAAGTTCTATCTTAGGAGGGTGTGCATTATTAGCTAGAGTATAATGTGCTACTAGGTTTAAACATAGTCCATAGCTGCAGGCTAACTCTGATGATTGCCAGCAGTTCAATCTTGACCAACTCAAGATTGACTCAGCAATATACCAACTCTGTAAACTATTTAGAGAGGATTGTAAAGCACTGTGAAACGGTATATATGTATAAGTGCTATTGCTAAGTTTCAGTCTCACTGGTAGTCTTTGCACATATACATTCCTTCTGCTGCTTTTAAAAAAGAGGAAAATTTGATGCAATTTTATATCTGAGTATTGCCCTCCCTTTATGACAAGGTCTTATTTTGTTTTGTGCTTCAGAGTCAGTTTATGACCTCTATTGACTGTCTGAAAAATACCCTACAGTTTTCTTGATAAGATATTTGGGAAATGGCTTGCCCTTGCCTCCTTGCTAGGACTGGAAGATTGGCCCAAGGTTAGCCACTCGGCTTTATGCCTATACCTAAACTGATCTTGTGGTTCCTAATCTGATGCCTTAACCACTGTACCAAACTGACTCTCTTAATGACAGAACTCAAATATAAAACTGAACTTTCTGCTCTTCTAAGATTTTGGGCAGGGCAACAAAAGAAATTGACTTATTTCTAACCATTTTTTTTTCCTGCAATATACAATAGGCTGCTAAAAGTAGGAAGTATAGTTCAAATTGTTGCTAAAAGAGCTAAAGGGACTTTTTAGTGGCAACAGGAACAACTAGCAAAATATATACGAATTGTTCAGTTGAAGCTAATTTCTATTATTATTATTATTGGGCTTCTAGAGTTAGGCAATTACTTTACTAGGAACAAAGTCAAATTTTTGCTATACATATTACACTGTCTATGCAGCAAAAGCTACTGGTTATCATTTCAACATTCCTAGAATCAGATTACAAGAAAATTTTATGTTGTGATGGGAATTTGCCAAGGAAGCAACTTTCAAAGAGGTTAAAGAAATAATATTAACAACATAGACTGTTTATGACAGCAATTTTCAAATTCATGGTGCCTTCCAATGCCAGAAGCAATCGCATTGGGAGAGTGTTATTATAACAGCATGATTCTCTGTGAAAGCTTGTCACCTTCTGCTCTTGAGTCTTGCTAATGCACAAAGGCAAGATGCCCAGTTTAGAAAAGGAATGTTTTTCAACAATTACATGGTAGCTGCTAATTCAGATATTAAAGCACAATAATGGTCTATTCTTGCTGCAACTAGCACAGGAAAAGCTTACCTCTGAGGATAAGAAATGTGAATACTGAGCCTGAACACTTAAAAAGAACCGATTCAGGCAGTATTATTTTTGAAGAAATGTTGCCAAAATGCTATTCTGATTTTTTTTTTTCTGGAAAATGTCTAACCCTATAAGGATTAGCCAATGCAGAGTAATTCATTTTTTGTGTGTCTCAGAAAATTCCAAAAATCTTCATCAAGTTACCAACACAGGTGAGCCTCCTCACTAAGGTCAAAACTAATAATTTAAAAACTGTAAAAGACAGAAAAATAGATCATTATTTCAGATCACTACAGCCCCTTCTTCTAGGGAAGAAACACAAGCACAAAAATTACAAGTACAGTGACTCTAATTTGAAATATTGTATCTGCATACTCTTATTCATCTAGTTTCTCTTAAAAAAAAGAACTAACTAAAGGAAAAGAAGGACTAGGGATGACATGATAGCAGTGTTCCAATATCTAAGAGACTGCCACAAGGAAGAATTCTCCAAAGCACATGAAGGCAGGAGAAGAGGCATTGGATGAAAACTAATCAAGGAGAGATCCAACCTAGAACTAAGGAGGAATTTCCTGGCAGAACCATTAATCAGTGGAACAACTTGCCCTCCAGAAGTTGTGGGTGCTCCAAAACTGGAAGTTTTTAAGAAGAGATTGGACAATCATTCGTCTGAAATGATATAGGGTTTCCTGCCTGAGCAGGCAGTTGGATTAGAAACCCTCCTACATCTCTTCCAACTCTGTTACTCTGAAAAAATATATGAACTAACTGCCTGAAGAAGTTTGCTTCACGCAATACCTTATCAGTGTCAAGATGAAAATAATTCTTCAGTTCTTCGTTAGTTTCTTTGCTTTCCTTGTCTGATGATGTGGATTCAAATAGGTCCAAATTATATAGGACAAAAGCAAGAATGTACAATTTCAAGATGTAAAGGTTACAAGTAAAGAATCATCCTGAAATTCCTAGGACTTGGTCAGAATTTACAAACCACTGTGCTCAGTTAAACAAGCTTAGTCCTTTGTAGGTAAATTTCAGATTGTGGTCTAAGGCACACTTTTTTGCTACTAATTGGGAAATATGAAATTTTAATGAATAATGGAATATTTCTCCAGCCAATGCTCTATTTAATTACTGCTGTACTGTGACAGACTACATCCAGTCATCCGCAACAGCAAATGTCTCATCATTCATTCTTCATCAAACCAATATTCTCCATATGTTTAGAAAACCCAAAGCAGAGAAAAACTATAAATTGCCTTCCCAGCACATCTGGAGAGTGTGAAGTTGGCATAATGAATTAATTGATTAATTCATAGAAGTATATTATGTTATTCCTTTTAATACATGAGTCTGAAAGCAATCAGCTATGCCAATTTCCTGTTAATCTAGCCAAATGTCCTCTTCAGGTATTTTTATGATGCTGTAGGACACTGTGATACCCCAGTATCTCAAAGTCTCAGCCTATCAATCAGATTACAAAGTGAACAAGGCAGAATGGAACAAGAAACTGCCCGAGCTTATTAATAAAGCACAGTGCACAGAAATCCCAAGGTACAGTCTTTGTATCATCAATTAGAGGAGTAAGGCAGTAATAACCATAAGCTAGAATGACAACAAAGGACATCAGGTTTGTCATGCCATCACCATGCGGTGGACACACACAGTATTTAAGACTTGTATCACAACATCTGATGCAAAAATATAAGCTGTGCCATTTGTGTCATGAAATGACATAAATATACAATATGCCATAACATGCTTCCACGGAAGCCCTCCTCCACCAGTTGTCTGTCGCTGCAGTGGAATGAAGCAAAAAATGGCAACAGCACTTAAGACTTATATACTGCTTCACAGCACTTTACATCCCTCTCTAAGCGGTTTACAGAGTCAGCATATTGCCCCCAACAATCTGTATCCTCATTTTACTGTGCAGATTGTTCTGACTCTGTCAAGCTCTATTGTGGTTTGCATGGCTTAGAAGACTCTGAACTGGAGTTTGTACAAAGAGCTTATGGCTTTAGCAAGTTGCAAGAATACAGCCAATTATAATTTATTCAGTAAGAAAACTATGGATTGATTTTGTTCACCCATTCATTTCAATGGTACATCTAGAACAAGAGTGTCAAACTGAAGTCATCCCAGCAGTATCTTGTGACGTATCATGACTTTTTCCCTCAAAACCAGGCTGGCCGTGGCCAGCATGTGATCCTGCAGGGCAGGAGTTTTACAGCCTTGGTATTGAAAGCATCTGTTCTGGAATTTCAATATTCTCACATTCTGATTTACTGACTTACAGTATTGGATTTCACTTCACAAGTTCAGTGAGAGTAACTAGCTAAAATGAGAGAAGAAACTTCCTAAGAGATGGTTCTTCTCTTTGAACTGTATGATGTTAACTAAAATTCCTGAGTTGCTATAGTGTGGCAGAATTTTGGCATAACAACTTTTAAAAAAGAGATATGTTATTCAGTAAATAGCCCTAAAATTGTCACACTGACCTCTTATTATTTGAATACAATGCTTTAAGAAAATTGTTAATTCCATCTGATGCTGTGAAACTACAGACAGTAGTGTTTTGCACTGTATTTTTTCTTACTATTAAAAGATAGGTACTATATATTTCTATTCTTATTATGTGATCACCAAATTTGTCTTCATAATCGAATGCTGACAGCAAATTATTTTTATTCTCCTCCTTCCTCATATCCACAAGTACCAAAAACGTAATTTCAATTTGGCATGAAAAGCAATTTGTGCTTCTGAATTATGAAATGAGGTTATTTTATTTGTATTTGGTTGTTGATTAGTTCGGTATAGGCCTGGGAAACCCATTGATGTTTGAATTGTTCATTGGATGGTTTTTGACAGCTTCATGTGTAAAACAGAGGTAATTATTTTATTGCCACAGGTCAAAAGCACTTCTGCTACTAAGCTAAACAGGTTTTACCCCATTAACATTTTCCTGTCTAATTGAGATGAGAGCATTAGCTTAGGTGTATATCTGTAGTAGCTTTGTGGTTTTACTGAGCTTTGATGCAGTTTCGTTGGCTTGTCCTTTAATGAAATTCTGTGTTTTTATTTTGTTCACCACCCAAATGGCAGCCATATAAATTAGATAAAAAATAATTAAAAATAAATGAAACTACCAAGATAGTGAGAAACTCAGAAACATGTCTACATTGCATTGAGGTTATTTGTGAAAGAACAAGATTATGTCAAGCTTTCATGTAAAGTTACACCAAATCTTTTCTTTTTAAAATTGATGATTTCTTTTGAGAGACATAATGAATCAGAACCCAGTGACTAAGAAGAGAGTCAAGACAAAATGAGATTTTTTTTCCAGACGGAAGTAGGCCAGTTAAGTAAAATACTAAATTTAAGTATTGCCCACTCATCCTTCATGTGGCAGAAAACTAAAATAGGACCGTTTAAGACCAGCTGTCCTTATTGCCAGTAACTTGGTTCCATCCAAAGTAATGGGTGACAAAGCCTTAGAGATTTTATACAACATGAAGTTGTTCATGAATAGTGACAGCACGTTTAAAAAAATACTTGAATACCTATGCCATTAATGATAACTGTCTGATCCACAGTTTAGGCACAAGAGGAAGACTATCATGAGATGTAGCAGAAAAAAAATGTTGCCAATATATGTTTGACCCTTTCATTGGATGCAAATGATGCAGGATCCATTGTTCAAACATCTAACTTGGTAGAACTGAAGTTTTTTAAACATGAGATATCTGGTCCCCATTCAAGATTCAGTTGCAAATCATTTGAAAGACATTTAGAAAATTCTTAGTCATGGTGAATGCATCTTCATGATGGGTTCTGTCTTAGTCAAGCATTTCTTCACCTGTCAACCAACTCAAATTACACCTGTTTAATGTTTACTTTCCTTTAAGACTAGATAAAGCTTCAGTTTATTTCTTCAAACCAGAGAGATTTTCTACAATGAAGTCTAGTTTCCACATCATCCAGATGGCTTATTGATGTCTCTTGTAGAGCAGCGATTCTAAAACATTTTGGTCTCAGGATTCCTTTGGTTTATGTTTATGAATATTTATTATATTAGAAATTAAAACTAAAAAAAAATATTTATTTGATATCAGAGATCCAATAACAGGCCTTGGGGATACCCAAGTCTCCTGACTTGGAGAATGACTGTCTTAGGAAATTTAAATTTTTCCATATATATATTAATTCCGTTTAATTTATTTAATTTACAGAAATAGCTTGTAGCAAAGTATGTGTAATAAACAAAATGGCACAGAGACCACATACCTCTCATAGTATTGGTCTAGCTGATATGGACTAATAAAGTTGGTGAATTCTGAGTCCTTTTAATCAGGCATTGGATTAGGTTGTGGGCATTGTTGGCTGGACTCATCATAGGTTATTGTTCTTTTTTCTCTCTCTAAGTCTTTGTTTTTAATAATTTTATTATATTGTATATTTTTTTGTTTGGGTTTATTGTATACTGCACAAACTTAGTTTATAGTCAGGAAATGCTGGTATTTAATTAGTTTAATCTAAAAAGCATCTCTGTTTGTATTTTCTAATTATTGTCCATTGATATATTTTCTACTAAAATTCATAGGACATTCAAGTCATTCTGTTTAAAATTGCAGTTATTTTTTTCTTCTATTTGTAATTGAATTAATCTTTAAAGTATTTGCTACATATTAAGTCACTCTGTAAACAGTAACTAATTACCCATAGCACACAAAATTATCAATTACCAATTTCCACATGAAATTAATGGATTTCATACTAAAAATGCAGCTTGATCAAATAAACATACAACATGAACAAACAGAACACAGTTTGATATTCACAATGTCAATAATTTCTTAATGGTTCAAATTTTATGGTTTATAAGTTTAAGTAATAGGAGAAATGTTTGTACACTTTCAGCTGTATAAAACTCTCAAGATCAGTTAACTGCAGCAAATTTCAAAAGTAGTTTAGGCCAAGTACTCTTAGAGCATATTGTACATCCCTATTATCTTTTCAAGCACTTCTGTGTTAGTTATCTTGAAGCAAATCCTCAAAATTATACCAAATAAACATAATGAAGAAATTAAAAAGCAGCACAATTCATCTCACTTTTACAACTATGGAGCTCAATCTGAAGTCTGTGTGTGCATCACTCTATGTTTGTCTATGTACAAGGGAGAGAAGATTACATTTGTTATCATCTAGATTTAAGCATTTCAGTAACAATTAAAAAATCAAAATGTAATTATAAAACTCATGTTATTAAATAGATAATTATTTCAATAGTTATTTCAAGACCATCAGTAAATATTTCCCTTTGAAAATTAATTATTTTAAATTATGTTATGCTGTAATTTTTGATGCTGTAAATTCTAGCCGATTTTCTCTTCTGGATCCATGAATATATTACCAGGTCTCACTTGACAGCTGAAGAGGTGAAAGCAATGAGGATTCTTAATTTAATTCTAATCTGCCCAAAAGCCTTACATCATTTTAAATATAAAATGCTGGCCTCCAACCTATGTGACAGACTACTGAATGAAAAAACTCCAGTGTTATATGAGTTGCATTGTGAAATATAAAGAATAGAAAGAGGGATGCCTAAAAATATAGACACAGTAAGATTACAGTGTATGAACAAGACCTCAAACAGAGAGTTCTGAAAGTGTCAGATACAATATGTCAGTCAGGGTGGTATTCTACCGGTTCTGTCCTGCTCTCCAGAACCGGTAGTTCTGAAGAGCAGCAGACAGAGATCCGGCTACCCACCCACCTGGGCTCTTACCTATCCTTTATTTCCTGCTTTTTCAACCTCAGCTGCTTTGCACAGCACAGCTACGGTTGAAAAAGCAGGAAAAAAGGACTTTTCCAACCACTGTACACCCGCACGCAGCACTGCTCAGCTGTCCCGGTAGCTCAGCAGGTTGTACATTACATTCACACAATTCACACGACTCCACATGTGTGCACGACACAGAGAAACAGAACTGATAGTTATATCAGTTGGATCCTACCCCTGTCTTCAGTTCTGCAACAAGAAACCTTTCCTGTCCTAGAAATTTCTGTCATTTTTGAATGAGAACTGAGACATACATGAAATTTCTTAGAATGTCTCATAAAAGCAGTACAAGAAACAATACAATGATTTAGTCAATACTGAACTATAGCACTATAGTTTACTGCAGTGTAGGCACCTAGATACCTTCAAAAATTGGATAATTTTGTCTATGACTCCCAATGCAATCCTGATTTAAAGATACTTCTTACTGACCGAAAGTTATTGCCCGGAGAAATTTGTGTTATTTTTCTGTTTAGCACTGTGAGTATTATCTTGCTAGACTGACTAAGCCCACCAACTCATACTTATATTTTCCTGCTTGCCCATCCCTACCCCCACTTCTTCAATTTCAGAAGATTTCACTTCTATCTGAATTTCATATGAACCTGACAAACTGATTAATCATTTTCATGATTTGTTTAAAGAAGCGACCTTCAAAAAAATGTCTTGCTTCTACTGATAAATTTAAGAAGAAACCAAATCTGCATCACTACCCACTTCAAACCCCTCCGACCCATACAAGAAGTGAACTGACACCCACCATGAAGATGTGGCACGACCACGAACGCAAAGCCAAACAACTGGATCACAGCTCACCAGCTCAAATCCCCCACCAACAAAGACTAACCTGAGCACAATCAAGCCCCCACCTGAACAGAACACACCCCCAGCCAATCAGAACACAGCCAACCCCCCTACCAATCAGAACACAGCCAAACCCCCAACCAATGAGAACACATCCCCATCCAATTAGAACATAGCCAAGCCCCCACTCAATCAAGTCACACCCCCACTAGCAGTTAAAAGGAAGAAGCAGCTGCAAGCTCACATTACTCCGAGAAGCACAGAGCCGAAGAAACAAGCCTGAAGATGATGAATGAGACTTCATCGAAACATCGCCTAGATATTTCCAATTTTATGCATGAGAAAATCTGAATAACCAAAGATCCACATACAAATACCTGTGAAAACCTCAGAGAATATATATATA
>BLBF01000005.1:18592312-18629569 GCA_015471245.1 Laticauda colubrina
TTATTAATATAAGAAGAGGTACAAGACAAGGATGTCCCCTATCTCCTTTGTTATTCGTATTAACTTTGGAAGTGTTGAATAGAAATATTAGAGATGACAAAAATATAAAAGGAATGAAAATTAAAAAGGAAGAATTTAAACTACAAGCTTTTGCTGACGATTTAGCTTTTATTCTGGAAGACCCGTTAGAAACCACTCCAAAGTTATTGGAAAAGGTAGAGACATATGGTGAGATGGCTGGCTTGAAAATAAATAAAGATAAAACAAAGATTTTGACAAAAAATATGTTATTGAGACAAAGAGAAGAACTGACAGATCTTTTGAAAATTCAAATTACAAACAAGGTTAAGTATCTGGGGATATATTTGACAGCAAGATGTAGCACATTAAAAAAGAATAATTATATTAAACTTAAACAACAGATAATTACAGATTTGAAGAAATGGGAAAATTTACAATTGTCATTAATAGGGAGAATTTCAACAATTAAGATGAATATTCTACCTAGAATTTTATTTCTCTTTCAAACAATACCAATTAGACTTGGAAAAGACTATTTTGAAGATTTAAATAAAACTATGTTGAAGTTTATATGGCAAGGTAAAAAAGCGAGAATAAAGTTAAAACTTTTGCAAGATGCTAGAAATAGAGGAGGTTTTGGCCTGCCTAATTGGGAATTGTATTATCAAGCTGCAAGTTTGATGTGGGTCAAAGAATGGATAACATTAAGAAAACATAGATTGTTGACATTAGAAGGACATGATTTACTGTTGGGCTGGCATGCTTTTTTATGGTACAAGGGAACTAAAACACAGGGGTATTTCAGAAGACATTATATACGGGAGTCTTTGTGGTTAAATTGGGAGAAGATAAAAAAACAATGTTATTTGAAAATTCCAATTTGGTTATCGACTATTGAAGCATTTTCCTATCCCATGATCTATAAAAAGGAACAAACAGTTAGATATGGGGAACTGTTGGATGAAAAGGGTGGACTTAAAACGATCCAAAATTTAGAGGAACAAGGTATAAGGATGAATTGGTTTTCATATGCGCAAATACACTCAAGATATCTTGAAGATTTTAAAACGGAAGGATTCTATGATAAACAGACTGATTTAGATAAGATATTGATGGGTACTGATGAGAAAGTGATTAAAAAGTTATATGGTTATTTATTGGGAATTAAGCTAGAGGAAGAACAAGTTAAAGAAACTATGATTGCATGGGGGAAGAATTTTGGATATGGAATTGATTTAGAACAATGGCAAAAATTGTGGACTCAAAATTATAAAATGACAATGTCAATAGCATATAAAGAAAACTTGTATAAGATGTTTTACAGGTGGCACCTTCCCCCGACAAGAATAGCAAGAATGTTCAAGAATAAATCTGAAAAATGTTGGAAATGTCATCAGATACCTGGCTCATACTATCATATGTGGTGGACTTGTGAGAATGCTAGAAAATATTGGACTAAAATTCACATGTGGTTGGAAAAAATGACAAAGAAACACATAGACTTGAAGCCAGAGATCTTTTTATTGGGAATTTTACCTGATATATATAATAAAGACTTGAAATATTTGATTGTAAATGTATTAACGGCGGCTAGGATTGTATTTGCTAAAAATTGGAAGAATGAGAAAATACCATTGCAGGAAGAAATTATTAAGAAAATATTGGAATGTGCTGAGATGAGTAGATTGACATTTGAAATTAGAGAACAAGAAGATAAACAATTTTATGCAATTTGGGTTTTTTTTTATCAATGGTTAGATGATAAAATACAATAATAGAGCATTAATATTATATATATGAAGAGTTTTTAGGATTGATTTGTTATAATTATACGACAAATTATAGAATAAACTGTTTGAAGTATTGTTATCTCGCAAAGCATGAATGATTAAAAGTATAGTCAGAAAAAGATTTTTTTATTTTTATTTTTTTTTAGTAATATTAGAATATGGATTGACAATATGAGTGGTTATGCAATATAATTGTAATTGACACTATAAAATGAATGCACAAAACTGATGAACCAACCGATACACCGGAAGTATATATGAGAGTAGATGTTTTTAATGTTTTGTATGTTTGTTTGTTTGTAGAAAATTAATAAAAACTTAAAAAAAAAAAAAAAGAGTGCTGCCTGTTGCTTGGGCCAGGTGAGCAATAATAGCTATGAGGCCCTTGTAATGGCCTCAATCTGATTAAAGACTTCCAATAAAAGACAGTATCATCTCTACAGGTGATTGGGAGGCATATTTGAACTATTGTCAAAAGATTTATTTTAATTTTTCCCCACATATATCTTTCTGTAATTTAAACTCAACAGATTGAATTCTAGTTTCCTAAAGGGAAAAAAAAAAGTCATTGCCATTGTTTTGTGTGGCAGTCCTTGAGGATTTGTTGGACTACAATAACAAAAATACATGTATAATTAAATATTTTTACATTCTTAAAATCCCGTCACTGTAATATCCCGTCACTAAAAGCTCTCCCATAGCTGTGCTGTGAAATTTAGCTGTGCAACTTCTAATTATAGTGGCTCTAGAAACAAATGGCTTGTATCTCATAAGCATAATTTGACAGAATTATATTGTAGCTACATGGGTAATGCAAAAATGGCATCTTAAAATTTGCCACTCTGTCAGCAAAGGATCTGGAGAAAAATTCAACACTTCCAGTGAAATGAGAAATTCTTGAGTGAGATGATTCTCACCATTAATTTTTCTTCTTTTTGCCCTCTTTTTTTTTTAAAAAAAGAATGTTATTCTTGTAGCAACCATAAGCCCCTAACAACTTATTTGAACCCTGTGCAATGTCCTTGCTCCAGAGTCCCTTCAAGGTACTATGGGGAAAATGAAAATTCCCACAAAATAAGAAAATGAAAACATCAATTGCCACAAAACGTTCAGGTTAAAAGGAGAATAGAATGTGAAAGAGTCACAGATGTACTTTCAGAACTATAACTGAGAAATGTGGATTTAGTTCTAGCTGTTCCTTTCCCATTACTTCCAGCAAGATTCTTTCTACCATATCAAATGGGTGTTAGCCATTCTGTATTATTCAGCAATCACAGCAGGAGAAGAGAAATGTCTTCCCAAGAGAAGCTAAAATGTTAAAACCAGAGAGAATCTGACTGCTCTTCATTTTCCAAGCCATGGTGTGCTTCTTACAAGAGAAGACATTTAACTCACAAATCCCAAACAGTTAAAATTTAATGCAAAGTGCCATATGTCTACAGCCGTTTCCATAAAAGTCATTTTACCTGCAATCTTCTGTCTCACAGACAGATGAAAGCCTGGTAAATTTTTCAGAACCTTCTTAAATGCCCATAATGATCAAATGCATATGAGAAACCAGTGAAAAAAGATACAGACTGTATTCTGATAGAATACAGTCTCTTTTATTCTGATAAAAAGGGTGCTTTTTTCCAGAGCAATCAGAAGAGAGAGAAAATTATTGAGAAGCAGGAGCTATAAATTAAATAGATATTGTTCTAGTCAATCATCAGCTATTGGAAACACCCATTTATTTCAATGTGATGTGAACCTGCTGTTCTTGAGACAAAAAGAATATTTTTTTCACACATATTTTTCCATCCTGAACATACCCAAACTCAGATTTGTTAAACTTTAAATGGCTGCATTGTGTGCCTTCAGATTAAGAACACAAAACAGGAAAATATGAACACAACGGGGCAAGAGATGTTGAATTGCTATACTTTTACATTTTTGTTTAATATCTAGGTACAACTTCTATAATGTGATACACACACACACACACACACACACATCATTCATTCATACAGTGTTGTGCCAAAACTGTTCAACATGCTCAAGAAAAAAGTAAAAGAAGTACAACATAGAAAAGAAATGTTGTATATAAATGCATGCTTTATTAAAAGCCAGTCACAATAGTGGAATTAGTTAACAGTTTAATATATGCCTTAGGGACATAAATAGAGGCTAAGATGAACTATGTATTTTACTTCCATTATAAAGAAAATATAATATCCACAATTTTACAATTATAGTCTAGATTTGTAACTTGAAGCTATATAGTTCTGAAGGTTTCCTGGGTACTTTTGATGCATTTCAATTATATCAGACAGTTAAAAGTTTCTGAGGCTGAAACAATTTAAAAGGAGTTTATGATATTGCCCTTGAACTTTTGTGTGTTTTTGTGTGTGCGCGCTTTTTATTCATTGTTGATTCCTGAAAACTGCCTGAACTAGTCTCTGTTATTTTCTTGGCAAGATTTTCGAAGTGGTTTGCCATTCCCAATGCTGAAAGAATATGATTGGCTCAAGGTCATTCAGCTGCCTTTGTGCCTAAAACACAACTAGAACTTAGACTCTCCAAATTTCTATCCAAGTGCCATAACCAGTAGATCAATAGCTTTCTTGAACAAAATAACTCAGTGCTATTATTGCCATATTATGGGTACTATGCAGATTTGGCTCAGCAATCTGGATCAAAAACCCCATATATCAGACAGCATTTTCATAATTCTTGAATCAAAGCTTAATTTTTTCTTATTTATTGCTATTGTCAAACACACATCAATATAATATTCTCCATGCTACAATACATAGCACACAGTATGTGTTTAGAAATGTCTATCTTCATGGTAAACACAATTATCTTAAAGAAACACATCTCTTTAATTATGTTGTTAAGAAACAAAATGTGCTTAAATGACAAAAGTCATAATCAGTTTGTGGATCCGTTACCAATAAGCAGGTTTTGGATATTTGGATCTATTACAATTATTTGTTTCGGTTTAAACATAATAGATGCATAAAGTTAGCATGCAAACATAAAAATCCATTGCTTAGCATAAAGATTACAATTGTGACCAGAAAAGGTTTTACCATGGTGCTGTACAATTCCCTCCCCACCCCACCACTCCCGAGTATCAAAGGACTTGACCAATCTTGGGTGCAGGAGTTTTGGAAGAGGGTACCAGAGACTCACTTCTGGCAACAAAACAACTGGAATCAGGCCAGTTTAGTAAAGGGGTTTATTGAAAGTGGGAATTAATTTTGGTCTAAATCTCAAAATAATGTTAATAAATGAGGGGACACAAAAATTCCCAATCCTGAGCAAATATGAAGAAAAACTAGATACACATAGCACAAACAAAATCTTCATTCAATAGTGTAGGAATTAAGAATCACCCTATTTCAACATGTATTTAATCATATCCTTTGAGAGTACAATGAATCCTACATGTTGTTAGAATTATATATTGCTTAGAATACAACCAAGTCTGAAGATATCTATTTAAAAGTAGACTCAATTCTTAGGCAATTCTTGCTTTAGTTATTGTAATAGCAGCACGAATGTGCTAATGAATTTGTGGATATAACAATGTATTTTCTATAATAGCACTGCGGGGGCGATCACTTTTTCATAACTTTCATTTACAAAACAGAAGGCATCGTTACAAATTATGAAGTGTTAAACTGATTACGAACTGCACCCTGCCATCAAGGATTCTTAAGAAATCTTAATATTTTGTTCTCAAATTGTTAAGAAATTAAATACTCAGGAAATTATTAAAACAAATCCATCTCTGTAATAGCAACTGTATTGTTATCTTCTATGCTTAATGTTTATTTTTTGCTTTATTTTTTATCAATGAAATTCATATGTTACCCAATTTCAAAAAGACCCTCTAAAGCCCATGTCACACAGCACCAATGGATGCAAAGAGGATGTAAAATGGAGAGAAACACTTGCCATCCATTGGTTAACACGATGCATCCGTTCTGTACTCACTGCGTGCGTTATTCATATGTTCTATCCATCCAGCATCCGTCTACTGAGATTTCATCTGCTCAAAAAGTTTTGAGCTGCACAAAACTTTTTGAGCGGATGAACTTTCTGCCACGTCCATTCTACATCTGCGACACATACGGGGAACAAACGTTCTACGTCCGTTGTCATCCGTTAAACGTCCACTGTATCCACCCGGCATCCACTGCACATCCGTGCAACTCGCATTCGCTCCAGCGGAAAACAGAAAGAGGGAGGAAGCAGAACGGAAGCGGAATGTCCACACAGTGTTTGTAGCACGGACATAGAAAGGATGAAAGCGGATGCACCTCGGACATAAAGCATTAAAACGGAAAAAACATTTGTATATGGGATGTATCTCAGATATTTAGGCTGTCTGGAGTATGCCTAGAGGATGCAGAAGGACACCTAGCGGAAAACCGATATTTCCTATAAAAAGGGGGAGGAAATCACCTGGATCTCACTTTCAGTCCAGCAGAGGTGGTGTGCAGAACTCTTCAGCCTTGCTCTTGCTATTCAACATCATCCATTGATCTCCACCATGGATCATCGCACACTCCTTTTGGTAGCCGCCATCATTCAACACCAGAACCAAGCCCTCTTCAGACTGTTTCACCTTTTCTACGCAAGGAGAAGAAGAAAACGTCCAAGAAGTGTCTGGGTCCGAAGATGGATCGGGAGAAGAGTGGAGTTTGGACTCAAGGACAAGCTGATGGTGGAGCTGAGGAATGAAGACACTCGTACATTCCAGCATTTCATGAGGATGCCGCCAGCCATATTTGATGAACTTGCTGAGTGTCTGAGACCCAGGTTGACTAAGCCAAGAACCAACTTCTGTCCCAGCCTGGACCCTGGGCTGAAGGTGGCACTGACTCTGCGCCACCTGGCCTCTGGGACCACATACAAAAACATGCAGTATGCCTGGAGAGTGCCACACAACACCATCAGCATTGTGGTCAGAGAAGTAGTGCAGGCCATCATCGAAGAATACCTGGAGGAGCTCCTCCAGTGTCCCACCACTGAAGAAGGCTGGAAGAAAGTTGCAGAGCAGTGGTATCAGAAGTGGAACTTTCCCCACACCGTTGGAGCCATAGATGGCAAACACGTGGCCTGCAAAGCTCCAGCCAACTCAGGGTCCAATTATTTCAACTACAAGGGCTTCTTCAGTATCATCCTCTTTGCCATGGTTGATGCTGACTACAAGTTCAATGTACATCGAAGCTTCAGGCAATGGGTCAGCTTCAGATGCCCAGGTATACAACGCCAGTCACCTCAAGGAGGGGCTGGAATGCAACCTCATCATGGGTTTCCCAGATCCAGACCCCCTGCCCAACGACACACAAGATGTGCCCTACTTCATCATGGGGGATGACGCCTTCTCCCTCAGAACCTACCTCATGAAGCCCTACACTTCCAGATGCCTCACCCGTGAAGAGAGGATCTTCAACTACAGGCTGTCCAGGCAAGATGGGTGGTGGAGAATGCCTTTAGTATCCTGGCCAACAGGTTCCAGGTACTTCTCACCACCATGCAGCATCGCCCACAGACCGTGAGGAGCATTGTGGAAGCTTGCTGCATCCTGCATAATCTCATGCTCACCCGCTACCCAGTCTTGCAGAACAGGCTTGTGGACCATCATCAAGGCAATGGGGACATGGAGCCTGGTGAATGGAGGCAAGGACAAAAGCTGATAGACACTGTGGATGTGCAAGGCCCCAACAGAGCTTCATGTGAAGGGAAGAAGCAGTGCAACCTCCTGAAACACTGATGCAACTCCCCAGCTGGAGCAGTGGAGTAGCAAGACAGGATGATAGATGCTTAATGGATGCTTCCTTGAGCCTGTCTCATTACACTGATGAGATTGGGCCATGTATGTTGAGTGGCCTTACAATGAACAGAGCATTAATAAAGAGTTTTGTTTATGTTGAAATGTGTTGATCAATGAATAAATTGTTATTGATAAAAAGGGGCCACACGTGTGGCAGCTGGGAGGGTGGACCATACAGTCCCACTATGCTTGCACTGGAGGTTTATCCATCTCACAGCTATCCTTGCCCATCCCACAGCTATTATCCATCCCACAGCTATCCTTGCCCATCCCACAGCTATTATCCATCCCACAGCTATCCTTGCCCATCCCACAGCTATTATCCACTCCACAGCTATCCTTGCCCATCCCACAATCATGCAAAGGCTTAACCATTTTCTAAAAGTTTCCACCAAGACTTTATTAAGTAAAAGAAATGAACCAAGTGTGTGAAGCAAAGATAACCTTTATTAATAACAAACTGTAAAAGCAAAATGACCCAAGTAAAGTGTCTCAAGCAAAGATAAAGTCAACAGGTAACAACTCAGTCTCTGGCACTGTTCTCAGTCACTCTGAGGCATGCCCATGGTCTCAGGTGTAAAGGATCTAGGAACTGTGGAGGTGGCAGGGGCTGGAGTGCTGGTCTGAGGCGCCATTCAGGTGCCTGGCCCCGAGAGGACAACAGGAGATGGTGTGTGCAGGAAGCTCTCAGAGCTGGCTCAGGCCCGTGAGGTTGAGAGCCCCTTCATCCAGGAGCTGGGATGTCAGTCCCAACACTGATTACAGATGTTCTGAGGATGGGCTTGGCTGTGGGGTGGAGGAAGGAGGAGTGTAATGGGGCTGTCTGGTCTGCAGCTGGGCGAGGTGAGGCGTCGGTGGCATCTGTGGCATAGGTGGCATCTGTGGCATAGGTGGCATCTGTGGCGTCAGTGGCATCGGTGGCATCGCTGGTGTCTGTGGCATTGCTGGCATCTGTGGCAGGCGATGAACCTGGGCCTTGAGTGGGAAGGGCTGCCTCTGTTGAGGGAAGTCCTGGTAGCCATAGCCTTGGTAAGAGAGGGGCTGTTGAAAGCCTTGGAAGGGCTGTGACATTGCCTGGGTGGAGGAGCAGACCTGGAGTGGGTGGGAGCAGGTTCAGCTGGGCCTGGAGGGTGGTGCAGAAGTGCAGTGATCCTCTCCTTCATCACTTGGTACTGGGGCTTGGGCATGTCCTTGAGGGTCTGGGTCACGTCGGTGAGGAAGGGCTTGCAGTTTGAGGATGGAATCTCAAAGTGTACCAGCTGAGAGAGGAGATCTGCACTGTTCTTGATTGTGTCCCTGATCTCCAAGAGGACAGTGTGGCTCTGTCCCTCCGGTCTGCCTCTCTGCCTGCTTTCTGTGGAGGTGGAGCTGGGGTGTGTGTGTGTTGGTCTCTGGTGGTTGCGGCCTCCTCTTGCTCCATCTGCATCAGGGGATCCTCCACGTCCTCCAGCATAGGGTGTGCAGCTGTCGGGTGGTTCTCTGTCATGAGGCGCTCCGCAGACACCTGCCTGGACACAGTGGCTGTTTCCTGGCTGGAAGAGGAGTGCCTCTCTGTGGGCTGTCTGAGGGAGAGGGTTGACAGAGGGGCTGCTTCTCAGTGGCAGATCTCACCCTGCAGGAAGCTGCACCTGGCCATGACGGAGGTCTCCCGGTTCGTGAGCTTGACATCGGCCCGCCCGGATCTCTTCAGGTGCAGCTTGACATACCAGGTGTGCATATGTTGCCACCACCCCAGGACATCCGAAGTGTAGCCCCGGGTCTCCGTCTTCTCTCTCCAAGCCACCTGCTTCCACTTGGTGTCTCAATAGAGCCTGTGGCCCTTCCTCCACAGGTACTCGTTCTCCCTCAGCCATTTGAGCACCTCCTCCTCATGGTCCTCTGCAATGGAGTACTGTTTCCTATCCCCCTTCTCCTTCTCCTTCGATTGCCTCTTCCTCCCTCTGGCAGGGCCTTCTGGGCCCTCATCAGCAGGGCTTTGAGGGCCTTGGGGCTGATCCATCACACCAGCAGCACCAGCAGCAGTAGCAGCAGCAGTAGCAGCAGCACCACCAGCAGCAGCAGGACCAGCAACAGAAGCACCAGCACCATCAGAAGCACCAGCAGCAGCACCACCACCACCACCACCAGCAGAAGCAGCAGCAGCAGCAGGAGAAGCAGGAGAAGCAGCAGCAGCAGCAGCAGCAGCAGCAGGAGAAGCACCACAGCACCAGGAGCACCAGCAGCAGGAGAAGCACCAGCAGCAGCAACACCAGGAGCACCACCACCAGCAGCAGAAGCACCAGCAGCTTCAGAGTCAGCGCCTGGGGGTGGGATGGTGGTTCTGTCCTTCTTTCCAGGGCTGGCAGGATTAGGCACAGGCTTCCTCTTCTTTCCCTTGGTCTCTGATGAAGATTTCTGTGGCAGCAGGTCTTTCCTCTGAATGGTGACTGCTTGCGAGCTGCATCCTTTTATATCTGCAGAGCTTACGCAATGCATCCTCCCCGCATGTGCAGTGAATGCTTTGCACCCACTACGCATCCGCTAGGCATCCGCTAGGCACCTGCTAGGCGTCCGTGATGCATCCGCATCATCCGCTATGCATCCGCCCCTTCCACTATACGTCCGCTTTGCTGTTCTCCCCCGGGAGCTCTGCGGACGTGCCATTCGCTTCCATCTGCTTCCATCCGCTAGGCTTCCGTTGAACATCCGCTTAACATCCTTGCTACAGCCTCTCCCCGTCCGTTCCTTTCCATTCTTTTCTGTTCTGTTTATGCAAATTTTTGGCCCTTTTGAGAGCAGATAACAATGGATGGAGCCACGGATGGAATTTTGCCAGTCCGCTGTTTCCTTTTTACATACGTTTTGCATCCGTCGGCCGATGTGACCTAGCCTTAAGCAACTAACAAATAATGCAGAAATAATATAACAAGAGAAAGGAACATTTCAAAACCAAGAACAATAAATATCTGGTTTAACTCATAAGGACAGGACTCACCATGTTATTAATCCTGAAAGGCTTTCTAAAACAGACAAGTTTAGGGCTTAACATTCCTGGACTATTGAACTGGACATAGGTAGAATACTGTCTCTGATCATCATATTAGGATGAAATTTGAAAGGTACACTCTCCCTAGAGCAGGGCTGTCAAACTCCTGGCCCGCGAACCTGATGTGTCATATGCTTACCATGCCCTCACCCAGTTTAGTGAAGGGGAAAAAGTTCCAATACAGCATGTGACGCCACCATGACGACGTGAGTTTGACACCCCTGCCCTAGAGGATCTTTTATCCTATCTTGTCTCCAAGTGTTAAAGACGGTACAGATAGCACTACCTCTTTCAATTTTTTTCTCCCAAACAACTATTTTCTGAAATAGGGTGGAGAAAGAAAAAGAGTAGTCCAGTGAGCTTTTATGGCTGAAAATTTTAGTTCAATGCTGATTGTGTTTATCTTACTTGGATAATAGTGCAATCTGCCTTCCTTTAGATAGTTTTAAAACTTACCAATGTACATACTAAATAGTCAAATTCCATGTTTTCCTTTGGAAGAGTAAGATATTGGCAAAGGCAAACAAAAGTGTAAATTTACAACCACTAAATATGAATGCCATGTTTTATGATTTCTGAAATGAACTGCACTTAGTGTTTTATATTTTCTTTGGCAGGAAACACCCTCCTCCTCATCCTGTATTTAGAAATGGCCACATTGACTTGATCACTGAACTGAACTTTTGTACCCTTCTATATCAGGATACAGGATTACTTTTAAAAATCACTGGTCTTTATTCATAGTTCTTGGCAGTACATTTGTTCTGCTTGCAAAATACATTCATTTTCCTCACCTCTCAATTCAATACAGGTATTTCTGGACCAAATCAGGACCAAACTGATTTCTGTGATAACAGCAATTTAAAATGATGGCTATTTGGGTGATATCTGTCAAAAGAATGTTTTGTATCAAGACTCCACATAGCAGACTTAATTTTTAAAAAGCTTTTTAGTTACAACATCAGCCCACAGAGTGCATTTGTCAGATCAGTAAACCTGAAACAGCATGTTATAGGAATGCAAGCATGGCTTGTTCATTAATGAAAATGCAAGTTGCTGCCCACCAATGTAGAGAAATGATGCAGAAATGTACTACAGCAAATTTAGAAATGCAGTATAAACAAAAACAAGTTTTATTTTAAAAAAACCACTTTTTACAAGAAGTTAGCAGTTCTACAATTTATTTGTTTATTCATTCAATTTCTATGGGTGTCATCTTAACTACAGTGGTGGTATTCAGCTGGTTCGTACTGGGTTGGGTGAACCAGTGGCAAGAATTTGGCATGAGTTGCCGAACCGGTAGTAAGTTCTGACTGGCCATGCCCCCCACCCGGTCACTTTCCCACCCGATGCTCACTCACTCTGCCCGCCTACCTGACATTCGCCTAAGGTATTTCTTTCTTTTTTTTCCCTCCCAATAATCAGCTTTAAATAAGATCAGCTGTGCTGGGATTCCCCTTGCTGAGGCCCAGGAAGGCAAAAAATGGAAGGAGGAGCTCAGCCCCCTCTCCATTTTTTGCCTTCAAGAGCAAAAAAAATCTCCCGATAATAAAATACCTCCAAAATAAATATACACAGCAGCCAGATAATTGGCCAGTTAACATTAAAGGCACGAAACAGGAGCTTTAATCCATTCAGTGCCCAGGCTTGAAACACAGCTTTTTAAAGCCTTATGAATGGCCAATTAGGTGTTGGAACTATTCTAATTTCTGAAGGGAGGTTATTTCACAGAGCAGTTGCTACTGCAGAAAAGGCCCGTCTATTAGTTCCCACTAGTCGACATTATTTGGCTGATAGGATCTGCAGCATGCCCAGTTTGCTAAATAGAATTAAACAGAGACTCTTAGACTAAGAGAGCCAATTTCTCAGGTAATCCAGTCCCAAGCTAGATAATTTTAAAAGGGAAACCAGCACCTGGAATCACACCCAGAAACATACCGATTATTAATGCAGCTCATACGGTACAGGTTGTCCTCAACTTACAGGACTACAACAGTTCATTTAGTGACCATTTAAAGTTACAATGGCACTGAAAAAAGTGACGATGGTTTTTCACACTTACAACCATTGCAATGGTTACATGATCAAAATTCAGATCCTTGGCAATTGGTTAATATTTATGACTGTTGCCGTGCTCTGGGATTATGTGATCAGCTTTTGCAACCTTCTGACAAGCAAAGTCAACAGGGGAAGCCAGATTCACTTAACCATGTTATTAATTTAATAAATGCAATGATTCACTTAACAACAGTGGCAAGAAAAGTTGTAAAGTGAGGCAGACTCATTTAAAGCCCAAGTCACATGCCAACAGATGCAAAAAGGACACAGTGGATGAGCAAAATGTTCCATCCGTTGTTATCCGCTCTCAAAAGGGGCAAAAATTTGCATAACCGGAGCGGATAACACGGACGCGGGGAGGACGCAGGGCGGATGCAAAGCGGATGCGGAATGGAAGCCCAGAGGATGGAAGCAGATGAGAGTGGATGGCACATCCGCTAGGCTTCCAGGGGGCCTCAGCAAAGCGGATGCACAGCAGATGCACAGAGGACGCCGAACGGATGAAGCGGATGCACAGCGGATGCACAGTGGATGCAGAGCAGAAGCCTAATGGATGTCTGGCATAAATTGCGCATGCGGGGAGGATGCATTGCGCCAGCCCCGCGGATATAATGGAAGCAGCTCGGAAGCAGGTCGCCATTCAGAGGAAAGACCTGCTGCCAGACACATCGACTGCCTTGCCTGCCCTGCCTGCATGTCTGCTTGCCAGCCTTGCTGCCAGCCTTGCTGCCAGCCTTGGTTCCTGCCAGCCACCCTGCCAGCCAGCAACCCCACAACCATGCGGAAGCACAGCAAGCCTCAGCCATCTGCTGCCAGCCCTGGCAAGAGGGACAGGGCTACCATCCCGCCCCCTGGCCCTCACTCTGGTTCTCCTGGGGCTTCTGCAGCACGGGCTCACTCTTCTGGGGCTGGTGCTTCTGCTGCTTCTGCTTCTGGAGGAGCTGATGACAAGCACTCCAGCACCAGCCACCTCCACAGCACCTGCACCCTTCAGCCCTGGTACTGAGCGACCAAGAGGAGTGCCAGAGACTCATTTTTGTCTCATAGCTTGTTGTTAATAAAGTCTATTTATGATTCACACACTTGCTTCATTTCTTTTTTTTCATAAAGTCTTGCTGGAAACTTTTAGAAACAGTTTAAGCGTTTGCATGCTTGTGGGATGGTTTAAGATAGCTGTGGGATAGATAAACCTCCAGTGCAAGCATAGTGGGACTGTATGGTCCACCCTCCCAAGTGCCACACCTACGACCCTTTATTATCAATAATAATGTAATAATTATCCACACATGTCAACATAAACACAATTCTTTATTAAATGCCCTGTTCATTGTAGGCCAACCCAACATACATGGCCCAATCTCATCCGTGTGATGAGACAGGCTGAAGGAAGCATCCATTAAGCATTTACCATCCTGTCTTGCCACTCTACTGCTCCAGCTGGGGAGTTGCACCAGTGTTTCAGGAGGTTGCGCTGCTTCTTCGCCTCACGTGAGGCTCTGTTGGGACCTTGCACATCCTCAGTGTCGATCAGGTTTCTCCCTTGCCTCCATGTCCCCATTGCCTTGTTGACGGTCCACAAGCCTGTTCTGCAAGACTGGGTAGCGGGTGCGCATGAGATTGTACAGGATGCAGCAAGCTTCCACAATCCTCCTCACGGTCTCTGGGCTATGCTGTATGTTGGTGAGAAGTACCTGGAACCTGTTGGCCAGGATGCCAAAGGCGTTCTCCACCACCCGTCTTGCCCTGAACAGCCTGTAGTTGAAGATCCTCTCTTCACGGGTGAGGTATTTGGAGGTGTAGGGCTTTATGAGGTAGGTTGTGAGGGAGAAGGCGTCATCCCCCATGATGAAGTAGGGCACATCTTGTGTGTCATTGGGCAGCGGGTCTGGATCTGGGAAGCCCCCCATGAGGTTGCGTTCCAGCCCCTCCTTGAGGTGACTGGCGTTGTATACCTGGGCATCTGAAGATGAGCCGTTGCCTGAAGAATCAATGTACATGAACTTGTAGTCAGCACTGACCATGGCAAAGAGGATGATGCTGAAGAAGCCCTTGTAGTTGTGATAAGTGGACCCTGACTTGGCTGGCACTTTGCAGGCCACGTGCTTGCCATCTATGGCTCCAACGGTGTGGGGGAAGTTCCACTTCTGATACCACTACTCTGCCACTTTCTTCCAGCCTTCTTCAGTGGAGGGGCATTGGAGGAGCTCCTCCTTGTATTCTTCGATGATGGCCTGCACCACTTCTCTGACCACAAAGCTGATGGTGCTAGGTGGCACCCTCCAGCCGTACTGCATGTTCCTGTAGGTGGTCCCTGAGGCCAGGTGGCGCAAAGTGAGTGCCACCTTGAGCCCAGGTTCCAGGCTGGGTGGGAAGTTGGTGTTTGTCTTGCTCAACCTGGGTGTCAGGCACTGCACAACTTTGTCAAACATGGCTGGAGGAATCCTCATGAAGTTCTGGAACGCCCGAGGGTCTTCGCTCCTGAGCTCCACCATCAGCTTGTTGTACAGTCTGTCCTCTGTTCTTCTGGCGAACCATCTTTGGACCCAGACTTTTTTTGGGTGCCTCCTTTTCTTCCCGTAGTAGAGTTCACAGAGCCTGTAGATGGTTTCGCACTGTTGCAGAAGGATGGTGGCTGCCGAAAGGACTTTGTCACAATCCACGGTGGACATGACTGGATGCTGTGGAAGAGGAAGAGCCAGATGAAGGCTGCAGAGGTCTGCACCGCTGGGCTGCTGTTCTGAAAGTGAGATGCAGGCGAGTTGCTCCCCCTTTTTATAGGCAGTATAGGTTTTCCGCTAGGCATCCTCTAGGCATCCTCTAGGCATTCTCTAGACATCCTTAATATCCGAGATAGGTCCCCTCTGCGAACGTTTTTTCTGTTTTAAATGCTTTGTTTCTGTTCTGCATCCGCTAGGCATCCGTTCTGCATCCATTCCGCGTCCGTTCTGCTTCCTCCCTGTGTCCAGGTGGATGCGAGTTGCGCGGATACGCAGCGGATGCCTAGCGGATATAGCAGATGCATAGCGGATGCGTAGCGGATGCGTAGCGGATGCAGAATGGATGAACTGGCCCAAAACTTTCAGAGCGGATGAAATGTCCATAAACGGATGCTGGACAGATAGAGAGGAAGCCAAACGGAGGCAGTGAGTACATCGTGTTTTCGAATGGATGGCAAGGTTTTTTATCCGTTTTACATCCTCTTTGCATCCGTTGGTTCAGTGTGACATGGGCTTAACAAATGTTTCACTTGGCAACGTACATTTTTGGTTCAATTGTGGTCATAACTCAAGGACTGCCTTCTGTGATATTACATGTGACTTACATCTGGCACTATTTATCAACAATGCACCCACATTGCGCCCCAGTTGAAGTTTCCCAATGCCTTTTAGGAACAACCCCTATGTGTAGCACATTGCACCAGTCTAAGCTGCAATAATATTCTGCAGAAAAGGTTTAAACAATTATTTAATATGAGTCATGTGGTATCCTACTTAAAAAAGCTAAGGAAGATTTTAAAATATTATGTTTGTTTGAAGCCTCAGAAGAATACCTAAAGAACTCTGCAAAATTCAACTGAAATGGGTCTAAAAACTAGCAAAGAATTACCATCACATCATAAATTAAGAATACATAGTCAATTTCTGGTGAAATAGCTCCTTCTTAGCAATTACAGTGACCAACATGTCTTAATAACTAATATTCTTGTTAGATCTTTATTCCCTGATACAGCTTCGTAACATTTTAGCTGTTTCACAGAATTGCTGATTTTGATTTCTCTCTGTTTTAGAGCATGCAGCAAATATTTGGAGAGGACAGAAGCAAAGGGTCCCAATTTGTAAGATGGTTTCAGGGGAGAGGGATCAGTTTTTCTTATCTTCTGATTCCTTTATTTGGAAACTTTGCCTTCAATTTTGAATTTGGGAGAAGTTTAAAATTGCTGTTGTTGTTTAAATAATGTCTATTTGCTTGTTAGACATTTATTCAAAGCCCTAATTTTAAATGAGCTGTCCTCTTTCAAATTGCTAAAAGGTAGGAAGATTATGCACTGAGCTCAAGAAAAAAAAGTAGATAAAAATAAAAATGAACAATTGTGAATGCCTGGATATACAAGTAGGCAAAAATGCTTGCAACGAGAGACAGGTATACAAGGAAATGTATACCTTTCCTCTTCCATCCCAGTTCTGAAGGTCACCTGCATTTATCCAAATTCAGCATTTTCTAAAGCAAGTTCTGTTGCTTTCAAAGGAATCCTACATGTTACTCCAAATATTTCACAGTATTTCAATGCTCCCTGGCATAAGAGTTTTACAAATGTAGGCATGCAGCCCAAAATTGCTGTGAGTTTTTCCTTGCTGAATGAGACTTCTCCCATACCACGTATGTGTAGAGTTAAACTCTTAGCCTTGTCATAAATTTGTTGTGTGCTTTCTTGAAAGCTGCCAAGAGCCCAGCAGGAGCCAAATCATCAAAATCATCATCTATTTAAACCAAACACAGTATTTTATTCTGCAGGGATTCAACCTCACTGTAAACTCAGAAATCACGCCTGGCGCTGAAAATTTCTACTGCACATTTCATAGATTACAGTTGGGGACACAATGTTAAATGTCTACAGTGTCCTACAGTCAAGAGTAAATCAGTGAACACCTATCTAAGGTAGTGTATGGCAGAGATACAAAAGCTTTTTCAGGCAACTTGTCACACATGGCTTTCGTGTGACGTGTTGAGGATCATATTCTCTAAGATATAGAGAGGGCAGGAGAAATGAATGGGTGAGGCCAAGACAAAAAAGTGACTTTAATTTAATTAAGGGATTATAATGATATTTGCTAACCTGGAAGACAATCTATCAAAAAATGTTTTCTAAATGGAACCTTGAGTGGGACTACTTTTCTTTCCTTAGTCAATCTCATGTCTTCTCATAATGCCAAACTTATCATTTTTTTATTTGTAAAACGCCCAGACAGGTGAGTATATATATTGACAAATACACTGGCATAGTTATACAAATGTTTAACACACCTGGCAGGTACTAGGTTGAAGAAGACTGCCTTAGTCCATCTGATCTTAAGAAATCTAATGTTACTGAGTGGCAGGGAGGATGGCAAAGTAAAAAAAATAAAATAAAGGCATTATAGTAAAGGCATTAGCTTTTGTCATTTATATATTCCTTCTCTAAAGATATTAGCATATATGCAGAATATTTTGTTAAATGATATTTAACAAAAACATAGCAATTAAGATCAATACTCTTATCTAAATCAGTGGTGCAACGTAACTAACAGTACCTGCATACAGTGAGGGAAATTCCAAAAAGTTGTTCCAAAATGCTTAGGTTTTAAGAAGACCATTATCTATCCTATCCTTCATTGCTATTTTTCAAACTGCAATAGTGGGCATTTTTATTCCAGTGTAAAGACTATTATCATGATGCATGACATTCCTACGATGAAAAGGCACTGAAATTTCAATAGATGGTAAAATTTATCAAATAATAACAATAACAATCCAGATTATTTCAGCCAAACATGTGTTTTTCAATATATTGAACAGCAGCTTATTTTTAAAACAAAAGAAAAAAAGAAAAGCAAGAGATTTTCACTTAGCACTCTGGCATCAAGCCAAAGACAGTCCAAGCATTACTCCTGAGAATCACTGGACTGATGCAAAAAATTTGCAGAGTGTTTTCATTCCTCTATCTGCAGTAAACTTTGTGTTTCAGCAATTCTATACAATTTTGATTTGGTGAAATATATCAGAACAGATGCATATAATACCCTTGCATGCAATAGAAAGAAAGGTCTTTTAGCATAATATAAGGATCCCTAAAAATAATTACCAATTATAATTAACACTACCCTTCAGAATAAGTGTAATTATTATACAGAAGATTGTATAAACAATGTCAGAAGGTTGTATAAACAAATAAAATTAATACATATTCTTGGGAAGATGTATCAATTATTACTTCTTTATCCAACATATAGCTGTAGCACCTCAAAACGTGTTACTATTAAGGTATGTATGTTCAGATTCATTAAACAGTTGCAGAAACATAAAATTAGTACCAAGCAATATCAAACATAGATATTGAACACCAATATACTTCACTGGTGTCTTGATGATCTAGAAGAGTAGGTACCAAAAAAGGAACATGATTTTATTTTCAGTCATTACCTATTATAGAAATGGTAGAAACTTAGGTTCATGTGGAAATGGTTTTTTTTTACTGAAATCTTGAGTGCCAGCAATTGGAATAGTTTGAAAATAGCACTTTAAAAAAATATTTTCTAGTTCACAAGCTTTTTTAAATTCTTTTTGAAGAAGATATTAACATTCGATTGTTGCCTTTGTTGAATAATTGTGACTAGAAAATCTTTGCCTATATTCTTCAAACCATTCAAGGGTTCACCTGTAGATCCCACTCTATCAAGCAGTGATGTTTTAGAAATTAATAACAATGTAACCAACTATGCCAAAGAAGTTTAGGTTGTAAGATCCTATAATTTAAAAAAAAAAACGAATATATGGATATAAGTTTAATGATTAACACAGGTTACAAGACTGATTATACAGTTTATTTTTCAGTGGGACAACTTTCAACATCAATAGAAAGACTAGTTCCATTTGACTAAACTTGGCTATTGTGTACTGCCAAGAATCTCTGTAGAACTAGGTGGCCTTAGAAATGAAATGAAATAAACAGTGGGCATTCTGTATCCCGTATAATCAATGTAATTTAACAATGTCTGTCTCCTCACAGCCTCTAGTGAAAAATAAAAAGAACAAAAACAGGAGGACATGCCTGATTGATCCCAATGAGCCAGGATGCTGGAAAAAAGTTTTTCAAAAGTTTTTCAAAAAGTTCCTTCAAAAAGTTTGAAGGAAAAAAGTTTTCCAAACCAAAACAAACTGTGATTCTTTTCAGAATTCAACTGGAAGATATATTGCAGATTTCAGTCCTTCTACCTTGGTAAGCTTACACAAAATATGTCCTTAATTCATAGTGATTGTGTTTGTGTGTGCATGATAAAAATGTGTTTGTCCTCTTCAGAGTAGACTGATAAGCAAGGTTTACTGAATGAAAGTTGTCTGGTGCTCTGTCTTTGAATAATAAGACAATATTCAGAAAAGATGCCAAAGTGTGCTGTATATGCTGTTTAGGCATCTAGTTTGTGCGATTTGACTGTTAAGGCAAGCTGTGCAGTCACCATTTCAGATATTACAGTCATAAGTGTAAAAAGAAGTTTCATCTCTCCTCTTATTTTAAAATACCCAGAGTGATCTCAGTTTCAGCTGTTTTAGCTTAAGCTATATAAAACAAACCTTGCACTTTCACTTCTAGTTTGATAATTCATTCACAGAGAGCCAGCCAACCCATAAATGTTATATAGAAGTGAAAGGTTTCAGATTCCCCCTCAGTCCCCAGCCTCCCCGGTTGGACTGAGTATCCTGTATTTCCTTTATTTTAAACACTAATGGACTCATAATAGATTTAGGATTATTCAAAGAAGAAGAAGCACAAGAAACAATTGAAGTAGATGTAAAACTACAATAACTTTCACACTTCTAAGTATGAAAAAACCACAAGTATCTTTCAGTATTTAACTGTTGGCATAGATATCTGAAAATCTAGTAGCTAGATGGCCTGATCTTTGGAAGAATTGGTCTGGAAACAAGTTTGGTATCTTTTAGCACTATGGTTCTATGATTAAACAGCTGTCCAAGTGAATAATTTGGCATTTCAGATTTAAATAAATGTCAATAACCCAACCAATTAACCTACCATTTCCAGATGTCTTTTAATGAAACACAAACACTCTGAATGTGGTGTGAGTTGCAAGCTTGATATTAATTACTTTGCATTTTAAAACACAAAATTTCTTTCAAATTTTGTTGGGCTAGAATGCTGCTTCTGTCCTGAAGAAAAAGATAAAAAACAGACTTGTGTGTTGCTTTGACAAATATTTGTAAAAACTTTCTCAGGGTAGCATTTAATTGTTTGTGATTCAAATGCATAATGGTCAAGAAACTTGAATGTTGAATGGCATAACAAACATAGGCAACATTTTCAAGGCATCTATGTTGTGCTGTATGATTATCTGTATGCTAAGTTTGCATGATCCTTCCCTCACAAGGCGACCTGTAATTTCCCATTTGCTTCTCTTTATGAGACTGACACATTCTACCAGCTGCAGTTGAGAGTCTTGTTTGGCATCATTAACCCATTTCTATCCTGATAAGGTCCTGGATTTTGTTTCCATTCTGGGCATTGACCTTTTACATCTGTGGATCTTGTTTTGGCTTTTCAGACAATTTACAGCAGCTACCTTCAGAGATATGTATATATGCATTGATTCAGATGGCACAAAAGTATCAAAGGAAAAAAAAGAATCTGGGAAATAAAGCTTGACATATAAAGCTTAAAATTACT
This sequence comes from Laticauda colubrina, assembly GCA_015471245.1. NCBI lineage: Eukaryota > Metazoa > Chordata > Lepidosauria > Squamata > Elapidae > Laticauda > Laticauda colubrina. The sequence continues at coordinate 18,613,471 of BLBF01000005.1, forward strand.
TGGGAAGAGGAAAAGCTTGATTAGGGCTCTGGTCTTAAGCAGCTTAGTCTGTGGCTTTTATACATTTTATACTTTGTCCCTTCATCACTGTTTAGCTGCCTACCACACTTTAAAGTAGTTATCATTTTAAATCAAGCTTGTGGTAATTCAATGAAGTATGCCTGCATCTAAAAAAACAGAAGACATTATACATTTTTAGCGGTGGAAGAGAAAAGTGATGTACATTTCCATACAAGCTAATAAAATTAATTTTAATTTTATTGAACTGGTAAAAAATTACTTTAAAAAATCTGTATTTCAGAATTTCTTAGTGCAACTGTCTCATCCAAAATATGTTTTATCTAAATAAGAGGAAAATGCATGTATCAGTGAAAGGAACATTCAAAATAAAATTGCTTGCAAAAAGTCTTATCAAAGTAAAAAGATTTTTAGAGGGATTTTTCAATGCTTAAAATGAAATTGAAAGCTTGAAAGGAATTTTTAAAAAGGAAAAAAAACCTAAACTCAAATGGGTTTTCAACCTGTCCACCCATAGGACATTATAGTGCCATTATATTAACAATTCTAATTGCTGCATTACTTTCATACAAAGAATGGAAACATACAAACACTTGGTTTTATTCAGTCAATCTTAATAGGATTTCAAGAAAACATTTGAAGCTGTTCTTAAACATGGGAACATTCTAACCAACTGAGAAACACAATATAAATTGTATGTCTGTTCAAAACATATGGCTTCATAGTTGCAGTAATTTCAATGAGATTCAGTTCAAGGTAACTTCTCTCTAAACTGGGCACTTTGTCTCAACTTTGAAAAGTCTTTAAATGAGTAAACTGATTCTGGTGGTAATAATACACAATTTATGCAGAACTGAGCAAAATCAGAGAATAAATTGGTTCCATAGCCCACTGTTTACAAGAATCAGAAGTAAAACATTCTGAAGTTTCTGATACCGTATGAACAAAAGTTTATCAAGGACTGACTGTGTAATTATCAAAACTGTTTAAATATTACTTTCAAGAGTTTTTGAGAAACTTTTAATTTCTATGATAGGTGTCAACACTCACATCATAGGAAAATACACTTAATTTATCAGTTGATTAGCTATCCATAATAATTATGAAGGACTCAAAAACCCATATGTATTACAACATCTAGAGAAATATTCCAATGAGAGTTAAGAAAAGACTAATATTAAGAAGTTAAGCAGCTCCCTATTCAAAGCATGAACAAAATATGGTGATAGGTATTCAGAAGTTTGGGGAGTACATAATTCAAGTTTCTATCAATAGTTTTGACAATTGGAACACTGGAATCTAAAGTGTATTGTCATCATAAAATTTTACTTGAATTGAAAAGAAGTGGGTTCAGCAAGCTCAAAAGAAAAACCACAACAAAAGTTTTCAGGATTCCATTCTTCAGTCCTTATGGATTAATCTCATGTAATCATTAGGTCTGTTCTGAATAAAGTTTTAAGTCAAAATCTATATGGAGAATAAAGTACATTATTTCTTTTAAAATTCTGTTTATCACAATTTATATGCAGAGGAAAAGTATCCTATTAAACTAAATTAATGGGGTAATTTTAAACTAAGAAAGCAACGCAGCTCTGATCCCACTGAAAGCAAAAGAGGAGTCTTTTAAGAAGCATGTTGGAAAGCAGACAATTATTCTTTATAATATTTTAAATTAAGGATATTTTCAAATTGCTTGAGAAACACCTTCATATAATGCTAGCTATAACAAAGAATTTTGTTTAAAGATCTCACTTGTGCTGACTTTGGATTCATTCAAAGAACTATGTCAAGAGAAGGAATCAAAGAGAAATAAAGCCAGTTAATTGTGTAAATCACCAGCCAAAGACCAAAGAACAGGAAGATCACAACAACTTGGGCCACTGACTGAAATAATAAAGTGCATTGTATTAACTAAGCATTTTATGGGTTGACTGAACTTGAAAAAATTCCGGCAAGACTGGATTATTTCCCTTCAGGGTGCTAGTCTTTCCTAGAAAACTGAAAGGTTTTGTTTTGTTTTTAATTTATGTCAAAAAAATGCATCCAGTTATAAATCTTAGTTCTTTATTTAAAAAAAAGAAATTAAAAATAAATATACAGCTTATTTGCTGCTATACAACCAGTCTGGAGAACCAGTGTTTAGAATAGCCATGAGTCTTATATTTTTCCCCTCTCTTTCTCACTTAAACATAGAAAAAGGGGGGCAATTATAAATCCTGGGCTTTTCTGATGTGAAGTAAAGGAAATGTGTCAAAGAATAAACTCTTAAACAGACGTACTTAAAAAGAATATGGTCTTCTGACATGTTTAATGCCACTACATTATTCAGCAGTATACCCAAAACATCATTTGCTAAATGTATTCAATTTCCAATTCACATTAATTATCTCAGTCATGAAATATGGATCTGGATGTAGGCAAGAGACAAATTAGTACGAGAAAGCTAGATTTAATAATGCTTTAAAAGGGAACATCTGTTAATAGCAATGCATTCCCTTGATCACCAGCTTGTATTCACAGTACAGGAAAATTTGTTTTAAAGCTATTACCTAAGATCATGCTTCTCCTGTATTCAGATGCTGATTATTGTACATCTTTACGAAGTAATTTTCCATGGATATGTTCCAATATGTAAATGATATGTAAAATCATTTAATTAGCTCAACTTTTGGAACAAAGATTGCCAGATAGCTGAAACTGTATATTATATTTTCTGACTGTAACAAGACAACAACCTGTCCCTACAGAACGTTGTCCTACTGGCTGATTTTCTTCACATATCACCCAGATCCAAGTTAGCTTGTATTATTTTTAATTGATAACACAGTGGATGCTCTGACAATATACTTGAAAATAACAGGCAGAGGAATCACCTTAACTTATCAAGACTCCAAGTAGTTCAACTTTCTCTCTTTCAGTCTACTGCAAAGAAGAAAAAGTGAAGAGAACATGCATTGATTCTGTATACTTCTCACAGATAGAGGTCACTAATGGACTGAATTTGAATCACTGTGGCAGAAACCACAAAGTTATATGAAAGGTAATCCAATGAAAAAAATACATTCATTTTCACATTAAGAGCACAGGGTACATTGGTGACTAAGAATCTGCCCTTCTTAAAACTAAGCTTTATTTTTAGAGGAACTATTTCCTTTATTTGGAAGGTGCAGCAGAAGAAAACTCCACTATTGTTCTTGAACGTTGGCTTTCTTTCCTACCTTCCTATTTACCTTTGCTTTCTAACCATTGTAAATGTATCTGGATTTCTGATTCTTGCCTGAAACTGTGGTCTATGGCATGCATTTTCATTGTGAGCACAGATGAAGTTGTCTGCTGCAGATAAGACTATTTCTGTATCAAACACTTCTGCCGACCAGGATATAATCATGGGTTACAGAAAGAGTTCAGATTAAAATTGCAGAGTGAAAGCCAAAAGTAGATAAAAATAACATTTTGCAATCATTCTGCCTCTCCCACTTGTATACATTCCAACAAATTCTTTAAGTGCTGGATTTCCATAAACTGATCACAGTATTTTGACTGGAGACCAGATTGGAAGCAAAATATTATATATTAAACTAGATAGACAGACAGATAGCAGTACACTGATTTATAGTCTTCTAACATGTAGCTTCCTGTCTTTCATAACTACATTTATTTTAAAAATCATACTTTTGCTAGGTTTATATAAAATATATAAAAGTACAGCACTAGGCCTCATTAATGTATCATAGAAAATTTGGGAAGTTGGGGGACTCAAAATAGGCATTATGACATTCCTTGAGTGGTACAGTAGTGGGAGAAATTAATTTTTAAAAAAAAAAACCTGATCACAAAAGGAAGGTATGAAAGGCTCAATATGCAGGAAGAAAGAAGAGCTGTAGTAGCCAGAGATGGTATCTTACAATATTTAGCCAAACCTACATTAAGATAATGACCTCATATCTGAAAATTTTAAAAAATAGTTACACAATAGTAATATTTTTGATTTTTTTTAATAAAATCAAGTGAGTTACTACAATTCTAAAAGAAAGGCCACCACTTCTGAAGGATTGACATTGAAGTTTTATTTCTGCTGAGTCTAAAATTATGTACTATTGAATTGTCTTCTAAATTAGCAGAACCATCACATTATTTTGTTGTAAATGTCAAGGATATGGAGCTTGCATTAAAAAAAAATCTAATACGGTCAGGTATGTTTGACAAAATACACATAATTTGACCAAGGACCTGTTTTTTCTCCAAACGGATTCCCAAATAACTCTGCAGAGAGGGATTCCCAATACACACCTTTCAGGGAATAAATCTATGAATGAACTGAAAGGTCTTTCTTTTATCAAGGCATTTTTTAAGACTGTCAGGTTCTGTTGCCTGCAGAAGATTAAGTTTCTGCTCTAAATTGGTTTGATTGGTTTATAAGCACAGGGAAGCTAAAAGGCAGTAAATAAACTTCTGGAATATGATTGCATGCAAGAGGGGAAAAACCCAACAGATGTTTTTTCCATACATTAAAATGCCTCTTTCTAACCCAAACCAAAGCAAAATAACCATAAGTGTGTGTTGTGTGAGTAAGGAATGGGAGAATCAGCCCCCACAGAAATCTAATCAGCACTTTCTATATGCAAGCAAAGGATTTTGCATGGATTTGTGCTTTGGAGTTCATTAGCTTATTGTGAGCCTTAAAACACATTTCCTCCATTAAAATTAATTAAAAGCTCCTGTTGACTGATTCTCTACTCCAAAGAAAGTTGATAGCTTCTCCTTTAGTTTTCAGCTGGCATTTTATTTAATGTATGCTTTCACAGTCTGCAGAGCTTTTTCCCCCAGCTGTTTCCTTCAAATGTCCCTTTTGCCTCTTAGCTTGAGCAAAATGATCAGCTCTGACCACTTACATGAAATTAATTATTCTGCTCTGCATCTGATAGACCTGAAATGCCATTTCTGTCTCCTCCTCCAAGCCACCAAGTATGTCTTTGTTAATGAGAATCTGAAGAATACCAAAGCAATTTACAAGTCATTCCTGCATCCCTTTCAATTTGAATATCATACAGCCTGTCTGTTTTAACGCCTATATCTGTCCTTATGCTTGAAACTATTCAATTTGTTCCTTCCTTGCAACTTCTCCCTCTTCTCTTTCTCTCCTCAACCTCACCATTCTGGGAAATATTCCTAGTCATTCAAGATGCACACAGCCTTGGAGCTTGATATCACAAGTTGTGAAGTGCTAAATGGCCCTGGGAAATAAAAAGGGAGAAATTAGCAAGCATGCATTCTACCAATGCATGGTAGGTTCTGCCTACGTGTAGGTCACTCTTTCACACACACACACACAAAGTCTCTTCTGATGAAACGAAGCTGTAATCTTGTGCCACCTTGATCTCTAGCCATTCGTTTACTGGGAGTGAGTGGGTGGGTGGGAGTTGTAATCGTCTGGCAAAAGAATCAACCTGCCCTGTGTGGGAAGAAATCGCTGAATAGAGAAGACAGAAGAGACGTTCAACTCTACCTGGCAGGTCTGGGTTAAGAGTGCTCCTCCGTCTCCGGTACTTATACAATCCCCCGGGCGCTTGTGGCCGAGCAGAACTGAGCAAACTTTGGCAGCAGCAGCCGGTTTCTCTCGGGCGACCTTGTGCAGCTTAAAAAAACAGGCGGGATCCCGACCCCGGCGCCCTAATTTTCTTCCTCCTTCTCTTGTTCTCCACCGAGGGCTGGTGGCGTTTGCCTCCGGTACCCCTGCGGCCAGCTCCGGCTCTGCGGAGCGCTTCCTTCCCTTTTCTTCGCCTCGCTCTCTTACGAGGCAGCGACCACATCCTCCCCCTTTCTCCTCCAACGCGAAGCCTGGGACTCCAGCATCCCCAAGAATGCCCGGGCAGGCGCAAGCACGCGCGCGCACACACACGCCTCTTTTCCCACCTCCCAGTGGCGGGGTGGGGAGAGGGGTGAAAGCAGCGGGGCGGGGGGGGACGCGAAACAGGCGCCGAATCTCCCCAAAGTCCAGGTAAAAGGAAAGAGACGCCGAGAGGAAGCTCGAGGCTGCTGCGGAGTTTTTTCTCCGGTCTTCCGATCACCCGGAGAGGAGAAAGCCCAAGTCAAGCAGGACCCGGAGCAAACACGAGAAGCGCCAAGCTTTGCAAAGGCGTCAGCGTGCGGAGCGAGAAGCGTGTCTGAGGACCCCTCCTCGTTCCTTCCTTTCGCAAAAGCGCCGGAGCCCGCCCTGGAGAGCGGCTCCTTCGCAGGTTGGTCTTCGGCGTAATGAAGTCCCAGATCCGATTATTCCCAGCTCATGGAAGCTGCGCCCTCCCCTCTTTTCTCGCTTGATACCCCGGGGAGATGTTTACAGCCATGAATTCAGCTGATAGCCATCTCGCGCTCTCCGTCTCTCTATCGCTCTCCTGGAGCCCCTCCCATGTTTCTTCTAATTTAAAGAATGCTTGGAAGGCAGGACCGTAACCTGAAAGCTTTCCAAGAGGTTTAAGATCCTTTTTAAAAAAGAGAAAGTACAAAAACACCTATAACCCACCCTTCGCCAAAAACCTCTTTCATTCCAAAGAGGCGTTTCTGCCCGGATTAATTTCTCTCCGCCCATTTTATTTTATTTTATTTTTTGGGCGGGGGTCATCTTTCAGATAGAATATGGGAGGCACTATTCAGTACCTCAGAGCTTTTGCCTTTAACTTCTCGGATTTGCCCCTCACCTGCTCAGAAAATCTTGGAGAAAAAGAACCTCGAAGTTTCCTGGTGTTAACATTTTAAAATCACCTCACTTCCCCAAAAGCAACAGCCACTACCAGTTAATTTTACCATAATTCTGAGAGGCCAAGAAGAAATTGAAACTTAATTTCTATACACTATCCTTTGAAAGAAGGGATTTGCAGCCAGTAGCCTGAACCACATTAGAATAATTATGGTAGAGGAATTGGGGGGTGGGGGGGGATATCCACCAAAGGGTATTTGTACTCTTAGGGAGCCTGTAGTTCTCTTCTCTCCACTTATCTGATTTTTTTTTTATTTAGCAAAATGAAATCAGGGAATAGACTGATAGATCTTTAGAGGGACAGAAATCTCTTTTGTGTTATCTCTAGAAAACCAAATATATATTACCTCTGTATGTGACTCTGAGCCTAACTATAGTAGAAAAATAATAACAAGGCCTTCTCCTAAATACTATTTTGAGTTACCTAAAGGAGGAGGAGAATGAGGAGGAGAGACAGGATTGCAATCATCAACTACTCTCCAAACAGGAAAATGAATACATTCACACAATTTTAAAGCTATAGTGCTAAAGCAGGTGACAGACTGGAGAGGTGTACCAGCTAGCTCTTGCTGTTTAAAATATATGTTATCCAGATTGCATGTTTTACATTACTTTTAGTGCCAGGAATAGCAGAAAATCAAATTGGAGAAACTGATTGATCCCATGTGTCTGAACTTTTGGAGGGATTTTATTTAAGCATTGAAAGGCCCTCACTATTTTTCTATTCATTTTGTCTTCACTTCTATCATTTAGCTTTCTAATCTGGTGGACCTAGGGAAACTTGGAATATATTATGTGCATTTTTTTCATAATTTGGCAACTGCAATGTCAAACTAATAAACAGATCAAGTGAAAGATCTATCACAGAACTAACCCTACAGCAATTCTCAAATATTAGGTGTTAGCTAACATAAGAATTCCATGGAAGAGAATTCTGTTAAGTATACTGGAACTTATTTTAAGGAAAGGATGCAAGCAACTCAGAGACATCACTGCAGCAGGCCTAAAACATTCAAACATCTTTATTGTGACAAGCCATTTCTTCCCTGCTGATTTATAACATCATCCTAACATCATTATGGCTGTATAACTGCTTATTCATTATTCTTAGATCAGTGCAGCAATAGTTGAATGACACCATATTTCATTAGTGAGGAAATGGCCAAGGCTGTCTAAACAGAAGTCTTATAAGGAGTCTAAAAAATGGTTGGCAATATTTCACTTGCCTTTTTCTTCCTTGTAGGTGTTCACACATTCTTCTCAGTGTCTCACCCAGGTCAACACCACGAACTTAAGTCAGAGGATACTTTCAGTCTGTTAGTAATGTAGCCAAAGAAAAAAAAAAGAGATAGAGTCTGCTAACAGAAGAGGCCAACTCTTTGATAGCCATTTGTATATAGCTGGCCAGGCAGCTACGATGGCAAGATCTTCACCTTAGGCTAAAGAAAATGCAGTCACCATGTAGGTCAGGAGTATGTAGTATTTTGTAGGCCTAAGTGGAGCTTGCTATAGATCCAAAATGCTTTAGGATTTATACGGACTGACGAGCTGTTCAAGCCTCTGACTTGAGGTAGGTTGGTAAAGGCTTTCTAATAGTATAACACCTACCCCCCCCCCAAAAAAAAACCCACAGCCAGGCTTGGAATGGCATCTGGGCCCAGACATGATCACTAGGTACTACTGACCGCTCTCCCCAGCAAACAGTTCTTGGAGTGCCAGAGAGGCTCCCACTGCCAATGCCACTGTAGAGGAATCCCCGCCCCCTCGAGGGTCTGACCCATCTCTTGGAAACAAACAGCTGGTGTGCTGCCGAGCCCAAGCAAGGGAGGGGGAGGTTCAGTGAGCTGATACACCCAAGCTCTATCACTGGGAGAGCCCGGAGTTTGGCGAATGGAGCCGTTCTATAATAGGAGCTTGCCTGCAGAAAGCTGCCACCGAACCGAGGCTCGAACTGTGTTTTGCTAGTTCGCTGGACCTTCGCAACGAGGAAGACTGGAGGGCTTGGAAGGAGTTAATCGCCGCCCTAGAGCACGAAACCTCTCTTTTACGGGGGCGGAAAAAATATAATTCGCGAGGCACGGAGAGTGACTGATGGGGGAATAAAGGGGTTTATTTTCTTCAGCAGAGTATTGGGATGAAAAGAGGAGGGAGCTACCTAAGGAAAAGGGTCTCAGAAAGATTGAAGCACTCTTTTCCAATTGATTGATTCCGCCCCCTTGTTTGTAGGGTCTTTGTTTCTTTACACATGGGATAAGGGAGGGGGAGGGAGTCCCCCCCCCCCGTAGTTATTCTCCCGCCTGAGTCAATGCCTCTTGCTTGTCTGTAAAATCCTTTTAAACTCGCCCGAGCTGCTTCGCGACTGGATACAGCCAGGTTTCAGCGGCGCAACCAACACGCGTACAACAAATAAACACGCACTCTGTCTTCGCTAAAAAAGCGGTGGTTTAGGAATTGAAAACACAGCTCAGTTAGTGACACATGCCACGATCCACTCGTCGTGGATCTTTTGGAAGGAAGAAAACAGAATTTTTGGGTAAGAAAAATTGATCCTCTCCAGGCCGGCGTGCGGCGTGTTTCAATGTGCCGAACTGCCCCCCTACCGAACTGAACCTGCCATGATGAAAAGCCAATTGGCAGTGACGTAAAAAAAAGAACCGGGGAGTGAGTGGTTTCAAGAACATCATTAAAGCACCATCATCCCGCTCATATTATTGGATGGATTATTCCTCGATTTTGCTAGCCGTTCCCGAGAACCTAATCTCCTTTCCCGCGGCCGTTCCTTCCGCAACTTTAAACTTTGGTGAAACGCGTTCCACTAAGTTCTTGGCTTATTCGTTTCTGGATCGCTCGGCTCGACCTTTCTTCTAGCGGTTGGGGAAAAGGAAGCCCTGCAAGTGAGAGACTTTAAAAAAAAAAAAAAAAAAGGATGCCGTTTTTACCTGTGGAGAAGACGGTGGCGCGGCAGGTCTGCGCTTGGATGTCACCCAAACCCCACTGGGTCAGGAAGGTGGAGAGCGAAGCATCTCAGTCCCGGCATTGTACTGGTTTAAGGATCGCCGCCAAGGTCTGGCTTGGTTCCATAGTTGGCAAGAGCCAAGCTCGTCTTCATAATCAGCACCACTCCGGGAGAGCGTGAGAAGACGATTCCCCGGAGATGCTCGCTCACCCGGGCGTCCAATCGCAGCGCCCCGCGACGCAAGTCCAGCCGGTACGCTTTGAAATCTTCGGCTCCTTCTTCTTCACTCCCAACAACAGATTTCTCCAGAGAGGGTTGAGGTCCGGGGCCTAAACCAAAACGCGGTTGAACGTCTTCCCAAACGAGCCGGAAAGGCTTCTAAGCGAGAATAGTTGCCAAGGCAGCAGCAGCAGCAGCAAACGCCAACGCCGCCGCCACACGCCGCGTCGCCTGCTTCGAACGCGCAGCGCCTTCCTCGAAACTCCGCCGTCTAGTAAAGAGCGAGAGGCACCGCCGGCCGCTTAACCCTTTGCGGGCGTGACGCTAAAGGAAGAGCGGAGCCGCGTTCCAACGTTCCTCCTGCCTGCCGGGGGGGGGGGGGGGGAGCGGGGTTTGTTGTGACTGGCCCCACCGCGTCTGGGGAAAGGCTGTGTGGGGGGGGGGGCCCCACGGGGGGGAAACGGGGGAAGGGGGGGGGGGGAAGACGGGGGGAGGAGGAAAGTAAAGCCCCTCCCCGGGTAGAATTGCTTTGCGGATTAGCCGTCCCTTCTTTAGAAGGAAGGAAAGGAAGGAATGAAGGGAAGAGCTGCGATGTGTCTAAACTCGGGAGGAGGGGAGAACGAGTGACATCACGGTTTAATGAACCTTCCCACCTGCTCAATTTTTCGCCCCACTATTTTTTCACCCGGGCGGTTATGCACCCGGTGAAACAAAACAGTTCCGATCATTTTCCGGGACTAATTTGCCCGCAAATCATTGGAACACGCGCCAAAATAGTTTTGCGAAGGCGTTTTAGCTCAAAAGTATCTTTCTCTCTTCTAATAGATCGAAGAGGAAACAAAGTTTTACTTGAACCTCCCCGATCTGCTTCGCTGTTTGGAGATGGGGGGCGAATTAAAAATTGATCGCCGGGTCGAGTACATCTTGGAAACCCCTTTGATGGCGCTATCTCGTTTATACAGTCTCATATCTACCCCTCCATTTAGAGAGCAACTATTGTTTTCCTGCTTAATCCTGCTCCAAGCCATAATTGCTAAGCTTCTTGCATCCTTCCCTACCAGCACCCTTTAACCCACCCACCCCATTTCTGGTCAGTTTGAGCATACTGTACGGCCATGTTAACTTTGATGTGCCAAGAGTTTGTGTGTGGGGGGGGGGAGGTAAATGCTCCCTAACCATCACTGTGCTCCAAATTACAATATACTTCATTGGCCAGCCTGGACATCAAGGAGAGTCTGGAAAAGGCTTTCTCCAATTTAGCCACAACTGAATTCAGAGACAGGAAGATATTCCACGCTGTAAACCCCGCGACACGCATCTTGTTCCTTTCGATGTCTCTTCTCCCAGCCTAATTCGAACCGGAGACAAGAAGGTGGCTTTGCCTCTCGGGTATGTTTATGTGTGTGTGTGTGTGTCCGCGCGCGCGCTCGTGTTGTGTGTACAATTTTGCTGGTGTGGAAGCGTCGAATTCCTCAATTCCTTCGAGTTCTACCGTCTCTTAAAAAAAAAAAAAAACACGGGAGAGGCAATTGCCGAAGAAATTGGACGCAAGGAGGAGGCTGTTTGCAAGAAGGTGCCTTGGGAGGCGAAAGGGGAAGGGTGGAACGCAAACGACCCAGGCGATTGGAAGAACCGTAGCTGAGCTTCCTTGGGAAGGGCGGGAGGGAACTGTCCCGTTGCCCTCAAGAGGTTTTATCCGAGCTGAACCTCTTCGAGCAAGACCGCGGAAACGACGGCGGGATTGATACGCACGGCCGCTGTACGAAAAGGACAATGGAAGAGACCCGAGCGGGAGCGCGGGGTTTGAACCGCCGCGCTGCAGATTCCTCGGCTTAGCCAAGGTGGCAGTAGAGTATCAGAGGCTGGAGGAACGCGCGTTCGGCTTTGCAGTTCGCAGTGCCGGAGTGAGCCGACAAGCGAGGACACGTTCGCCTTAGCTGCCTCGCCCACGCTTCTTCCCCACTCTTGCTTTCCTGTGGGGTGATTTATCTCTCTAGATTTCTCCCTCCGCGCTTTTTTTTTTTTTTTTGTACTATTCATCTTGGCGATTGCTCGATCATGTAGCTTTTTAAATTCCGCTTTAACACAAGTGCTGTTTTGTAGTACAATTCTTGTTCGGATCTTTTCCGTAGTTGGAAAAATCACTCAGGAGAGAGGTCGAACTGGATGTTGGAACAGGAGCGGGCGATGTGTGGCCCTCTCGAAATTGCTGAACTCCTATAGGCTCTTGCCATTATCCATAAGAAAATCGGCCAAGCTGCATGCAGAAATGGATCAAACAGGTGCTCTTTGTTGACCGATTAATCAAGTCATTCATAAGGCTGCAATCGTCTCTATACAAGCTCTCTTGGGTTTAATCCAGCCCAGCTTTCTCAGAGCCATCCAGTCTTTTTGTTCAAAGGGAAGAAAAAATAAAAGTCAGTTCTAGGTTTTGGGTTTTTTTTTAATGTGGAAGAAGAATGAACCCAAACCAAATGTAAAATAACAATGTGAAATTCAATCAGGATGTAAAGCAGAGAAAGAAATCTGTGTCTCTACAGCTGTGGGAGAAACTACCCTTTCTGGCAATTCACAATAATGGCTAGGCTGGAGATACAGCTCAGCCCCTCTGTCCCCTACCCCTGATTTATTGATGAGAAAAATATTGTTACCATGGAAATGGAGTGCATGTATCACTGTGTGGGGAAGGGGAACCTATCACTAAAGATTTCGTTCTACTAAAATAAAATAAATAAAGGAAGGCTCCAGTAAAAAATAAGCAATATTCAAAAGGCTGCCACTAAGTGATATCAACTGATCTTCAGCTGAATTAAAAATCAGTGGAGGCTTCTAAGTATGGATATTTTGCACTAAATGAAAGCAGATCATACATGTTTTATAAATAAATCTATATTTTAATAGCTCTGCTATTGAGCAGATGAACTAACAACTATTTTCTATTTCTGTATTTGGCAAACAAGTAAAAAATATGTATTATTTCTATAAACAAATAATCTAAAATTTGAGAGAAAACCAGGATTAATATTGCATTGCACTTAAAACAGAACACAGAATCCTAATAATAACTTGTGGCATCACTGGAGGTTTTTTAAGAGGAGATTTGGACATACAGAGATTTCCATATAGGGCCTCCTGGTTGAGAAGGCAATTGGACTAGAAGACCCCCAACTTCCTTCCAACTCTGTTATACTGTTAAAGCAAACTTCTAAACTCAGCCTCATCTATATTGCAGACTTTACACTGGTTTTGCTTCCGTGCTAAGATCAGTTACAAAAGTAATGCTTGATTAGCATTAAGCTTGGTTATTTTTCCTCCTTAATGATTTCCATTGCTTTTTTGAATCTAGAGTCAATAACCATATGATTCAGTACACCGTGGATCCACAGTATAGACCATGAATTAAATAATCCAGGCCAAGCTTGTTTTTCTTCATATAGTGGTTTACTGACAGAGATTCTCAGGATTTTAAACAGAAGGCTATTTAAACTCTCTCTAGAGACTGAATGTAGGCCCTTTGCATGCTTGGCAAGATGCTCGTGGAAATACTTCCTACTACTTATATGTTCCTTCTCTCACTACCACTTGTGTTCTAATTGCTGTTCCTCACATTTCCCCAACAACAGCACTAGCTCTTTTCCTTTATTTTCTATCACTTTGGAAAAGCGATAGATGCAGTCTTAGGCATTCAGGAGAGCAGATGGGTGAAGGACAGAACCAGACCTCTCTGGATCTCGAAAAATATGTGACTATGAACTTGGATTCATCATGAAGCAGCATTTCATGTGAGCAGTCCAATGGGAAAGATTTGGGCTGTTGGCATATGAAAAATGGGTAAGAACTATGCATCTATTCTATTGAACTCAAAACAGAGAAACGGAACCCAAGAAACATGGGGAAAAAACCAAGTCTTGCCCTGCCAGCAAAAACTGTCCAATTGGGGAACCATATTTCTTTTTTTAGCAAGGAGAACTAATGATACTTATCCTGCAGGTATCAATAATGACCTATTGAAGTCAGTGAATCTTGGCATTTACTTGAATGGTTTGAAATAAATCATAGCAATGATAAAAATAAACAATAATAAAAACATAAAAATAAAATGTTGCAAAAAAACCTACTTTGCACAAAACTGTTATTTTTATTACATATGATATACTTGCAGTTTTATTTCAAAGGGAGCCTCAGTGAACACAACAGTACAGGCTCCTGAGATACCACTTTCAGGTTTTGGTTATTCATACGAAATTTCCTTTAGAATGACTTGAGACATAAATCTATAGTAAATCCCCAAAAGACAGAAGATTGTCTTGTTACAAATCAGGCACTTCACTTCGACTTCATTGGCAACTTCTTTTTTTATTTAGTCAAACAAACCATTCTTTAAATTGAGTCATCTTCGAATCTTGGCAAGGGAAACAAAAATTATGCACGTTACTGATATTATATTTAAAAAAAATGTGGAAAAAAGAGGTACAGAAAGAGAAACTTGATATAGGAATACAAAGAAAGTACATATAAAATATATTTTCTGACTCTGAGGATTAGCTACTTCATTAGTCTAAAGCTGTGCAGGGCCCTCTCTGGGATCTGACTTTCTGGGATCTGAATAGCCACCCACACTCACCATTTTAAAGCAAAGTCTCTTGGTCAGGCCTTTTCAGATGAGTTCATGAAGATTCTAATTGGATTAAGGAAAATTGTAGCTGCCTTTTAATTAGTTTTAATGGTTGTTTCTAGCTGCCTTGAACATTCCAGGAGTAGAAAGATGGGTAAAGATTTAAATAAGGCAAAGGAAGGTCTGTGAATCAAGCGCAATTTCTAGAATTTTTTTTTGAAGCAAACTTTATTGAATATACATTTAAAATAAATGAGCAAACACATACACAACATAGAAAAACAAAGAAAAAAAAAAAAGAACAAATCAAGGACAATTCCATTATCAACAGTTTCTGGTTCCTTATTTGTTACCATTATTGGTGTCATATTTACAGTTAAATCTTAATGCGAGCATATACTACCAATGTAGCTGAATCTCCTTTACAGTTTCATAATGTTTACTATTGTATTATCTATCTTTGTTCTACCCAATGTACCAACATTCCCAACTCTTGTGATATTCTGATGATTCTTTATCCTTAAGTGTCTAGGAATTTCATAGACAAAACTATTTAGCTTTCTTAGTAAAAAAATACAGATATGGTTTACTAATGCCTTCTTCCAGGATTATTTCATAGTTACAGCTTCCTGATAATCTTTCCTCCAAGTACTAATAAATATATTCCTTCTTATCTTTTTAAAATCAGCTAGGTGCTGTTGCTACAACTAATCAGCTACAGGTTTCAGTCCTAGGCTGAAGAAAACAAGGTGTAACTGAGAAGGGCTTAGCACACTGAAGGGAAATGAAGACAAACTGATAGATATAAGAATATGAATATAAGTTTTACTAATAAGACTGCAGAAGCTGCAGTACCTGTTTCTGATGCTCTTGACAAAGTCCATCATGCTCTATATTAGTTTCTACGTAGCCTTCCTAAGCATTTTCTGGCCTTGGAGAATCTGGAATTCTGATCTCCCCTAATTTGTTTATGAGAACTAAAAACATGCAATGGTTCTTAAAGTTTTTTTTAAAGAACATGATGAAATTAGCATAAAACGTAAACCATTATAAACAAATAAAATATACAGATTTTTGCAGAAAATAGTGCAGGTTATTTTTAGTTATTTCTTTAAAATGTGATTCCTAAAGGATCCATAATTTTAGTTTGTTTTGGTTTTCACTAAAAATAATTCAATTTATAAATTGTAGAATTTCTCCTATCTAATGCTGTAAATTTTTCTTCTGGAATTTTCAACTTATAGTAGTTTAAAAGCTGATTAAAAAACTGTTAATAAAAATCATAACTTTTGTTCTAGACACAATGTCATGAAAATTATAAAGACAAAGGACTATTTATGATAAATTACAGAAAGTTAAGAGGTTTTCTGCAAAACGATGGGATGAAGTCAAGGTGCAGGGTTGGACTAGAAGACCTCCAAGGTCTCATCTAGAAGTTCCTTCTATGATTCTATGAAGAATAATGATCCCTCTTCTTTAATGTGATAGAGATTATTATTATTATTATTATTATTATTATTATTATTATTATTATTAT
>BLBF01000005.1:18629579-18664735 GCA_015471245.1 Laticauda colubrina
ATTATTATTATTATTATTATTATTATTATTATTATTATTATTATTATTATTATAAAATAGCTCACTTAATACAGCCTTATGGTGGTGGATTGCCATACTTTTATTGTTGAGAAACAATCCATTGAATAATAAAACTAGGCTGTTCCCTGCCAATACTTCTCCCTCACCCCCAAGATATTGCTTTGGGAACAATTGGTGGTAATCTGATTACAAGAGTTATTCTGGTTTGCAAATGGATCTCTCAGTCTCTGAATCTATTAGACTTTCTTCTTACTGCACAGAAAAGGAAAACAACCAGGTTTGGTGAAGGTTTTTGAATCAATTCAGGATAGCTTGGAATCATTTACTCTACCTCAAGAGAATTCAAGTCTGCCCAAAATTGTCCAGGCTTGCTTTAGTTTGGGATTTGCCAGATGTTGAAGTCTAGTCCTACTTGATGGATATTTCACATGTCTCTATTCTTTCTCATGGGAAACTATTATATAGTACATCAGATGCTAATTCTTATACAGTCTGAATGTGACTATGTCAAGCTCAGTTTCTCTTAATTCTTCAGTTTACAAATATGAATATTGGGGGAGAAGTATAATCTCTATATGTTCCAATGAGAAATGTACAGTCTTCAACAGTTAACTTATTTACCTATCTACCTATCTATCTTTTAGATATCAGTAGCCAATTACAGGGATGCTATGGAAAGTAGTTTCCAGAGCACCCTAAGAGAAAAGAATTAAGCTATAGTTGGTCATTTGATACTGAGAAAATTAACTTACAGTCTTCTGGTGGTCCATATAATATACTGGAGCTGTAATACCCATTTTTCTTGAAAGAATTATCTCTTTTTTTCTCTCTTTCCTCCTCTTCCATACTACTTGATAATATTTTTAGCAAGAAAGTTACAACGGTATCAACCAGTTACAGTCCACTTCTATGCTTTCCTGTGTAGCAATTTATTCACTTGGCAGACTTTACTTTTAAAAAATTAGCTTTTGATACAAACAGGGTCACACACGTATGAGAATTATTTCTCACAATTTTGCAGTACCTTTTCCCATGGGATACAGACTTCACCAGATTCTCATTCATTTCATCTCTAAAACATCACAAGGGTGTGCTAATAGTTTTTCAGCTTGCAGAGTTCTTTTTTCTTTAAGCAAATTCAATCACAGGTAACTTCTCCAAAAATAAATCCAAGAAGGATTACACTCTGATGATAAGAACAGCAAAGCATAGTTATTTTTTTTTTACTCTTATTACATCTGTGAATTGCCATCTGCAAATCCTGTTATGATGATCTGTCATCTTGGAGAGGGATAGTTCAGAAAGTTACCTGAAGGGCCACTGTGAGGATTATTCAAAGAAAGTCCCTCACATCTGAGTTGGAGGGGTCAGGGTGTGGAAGCATCATTGAGTTCATTGAAGAAGGATCAAGCAAGTTTATCATGGAATTGTTTGACTTTGTTAACCAGAAAAGAAGATACAGGCTGTGCACAATTAGCACAACCAATATGCATTAGATCCATATCCTTCCTAGTTGGTATTCTAAGAACTGAAAGGTAGAGGGTTCAAGTGTTGGAGAACTCTTCCTTGAGAGAAATACAAATTTCATTTGTAATCAAAGAGGTGTTAGCCCTTCAGTGGACACCACAGTGTTGATTAATTTCTTCTCCATTTCCTCTTTTCCTTTCTGTGTGAAGATTACTAGGAAGGTGATTGGCCTGCAGCTTCAGCATGATCTGGAACCAAATTATCTTGACCCTTTTAATTCGGTTTCAAGTTTGACGAACAAAAGAGCATTGATCATTCTTGTTAATGGCTCATGGTGGGAATACATCTATCCTGTCCCTCACTGGTCACTTGATATTTATCAGTACCATTGATAAATATTCATCTAAACCAAACGGGTTGAGAATGGGAAGCAAAATATTGTTCTGGTTCTTCTCCAAATGTCAGTTTTCCAGTTGTTATGTGTATGGGATGATGGGAATGAGACATATAGCTGTTAGTCCATGTTGAGCCTTATTTTATGGCTCATTTCCCTCTCTCATTCTGTTTGCATATTCCTGAAGCCATTGGGTGAGGTTATCAATTTGCACAAAATTAGGTACCTTAAAGAACCAGTCAGAGCTTTCAATTCTTGACATCTAAGCCATGATACTGAAGTTTTGCTTTGTATATATGGAAATCTGGAAGTTTTAAAAAAAACAGGCTCTGGCTCAACCATAACAATCTTGACTTCACCTCAAGAAATCAAGAAATGTCCAACTTTGGTTCTAAATGGGATTGGTTTAGGTAGACCTGGATTTTTCCTGAACTCATAGTTTCTTCTTGAAAAGCAAGTAGATTTGCAGTATTCCTATTGAAAGCCAGAAAGAAACTTTTCTAATTAAAAGAAAGGGCATATTACTTCTGCCAAAGTCTATTAGCTTCCACAATGGATAATTGTAAGTTAGATGTTTAAATACTCTGAACAATTTCTTAAACTGATGATGACTTCCAAATTGGTTCATTAGGGTAGCACTCTTAGTCTCTAAGATTGATAACTAGTTAATTTAAAGTATTATTGATATTTACATGAACTAATCCAAAAAGTTTTGCTTTCTTTTAGCTAATCTCAGACATGTAATCATTTGCTTGGAAATCAGAAACAATACAAAATAGCTTCAATTGAAATTAAAGAAAATAGAAACAAATGTGGAATAGATAAAAAGCTGCAATCTGTACAGAGTAGCAGGAGGAATAGTCAACCAGTACTTTCTGTGGCGTGTTGCCTTTGGTGCTTCTTTGATTGGAAGTGAATTTTATAATATAACATAATAATATGTTTTGAAAGACAGTTAAAAACAACTCTTACAAACCAATAGGATTTCCTAGGAGAGTCCAAAATTCAGCAATATCATCTGGGGAAAAAGGTTTGTATCCAATCATCCTTCCTTCCTTCCTTCCTTCCTTCCTTCCTTCCTTCCTACCTACCTACCTACCTACCTACCTACCTACCTACCTACCTACTTATAGGAATTATATGGCCACTCACTCAATTTCAGTAATTAAAGGCAGCTTAAAAATTATAATTATATTATAATTTAATTATAAATTAAATTATACTTCCTAGAATAAGGTAATAGAGTACTTAAAATGTTGTAGGATGAGACAATTGTGTTCATGACATCCAAACTTTTTTTCATTTCTTCCCTCCTACCCTCAAGAACTGTATACACTACCATTTGAGATACTTCAAATCTCAACAAAAAAACGCTCTGTCTTACATATTGGCAAAAAATAAAATAAAATCAGAAAATAAAATACAAGTTGAATAGTCAAGACCTTGTTGATGATCCAAACTCTGTCAAGAACCTTGGAATACTCATCTCTAATGATCTAAGTGCTAGAGCTCACTGTAACCACATAGCCAAAAAGGCATTAAGAGTTGTTAATCTAATCCTGCATAGCTTTTTCTCTGGTAATATAACACTACTAATTAGAGCATACAAAACATTTGCTAGACCAATACTTGAATACAGCTCATCAGTCTGGAATCCGCATTATGTATCTGATATTAACAGTTGAGAAAGTCCAGAAATATTTCATGAGAAGAGTTCTCCATTCCTCTATTCATAGCAGAATACTTTATGCCACCAGACTTGAAATTCTAGACCTAGACAACCTAGAGCTCTTCCCAAAGATAAAGCCACTGCTAGATACAATATTTAAGCAATATATTCAATTATATTATCGTATATTTAATTTTATTTCAATGTGAACAGTTATTGGAGTTTGTGGTTTAATATATTGTGCTTGTGATTTATCCAATAAGTAAACAAGAGTTAACATAAATAATATGTTAAGCAAACCCAGCTTCCTGTATTGACTCTATTTGTTGAACCAGCTGGGAAGATCACAAAGTATGATTGCATGACTCTGGGATGCTGCAGCCTTTATAAATACATGCTAGTTGCTGAGTGTATAGTACATAAAATTATGCATTGCAATGTCCTACCTGTCAATGAATACTTCAGTTTCAACCTTAACAATGCAAGAGCACACAATAGATAGAAACTCAAGATAAGCTGCACCAAACTTGATTGCAGGAAATACGACTTCAGCAACAGAGTGGTCAATGTCTGGAATGCTTTACCTGACTCTGTGGTTTCTTCCCCAAACCCCAAAAACTTTAACCTTAAACTGTCTACTGTTGACCTCACCCCTTTCCTAAGAGGTCTGTAGGGGGGCATGCATAAGTGCACCAACGTGCCTACCGTCCCTGTCCTATTGTTTCTTTTTATTTTTCTTGTATGTATCCATTTCATGTGTTCATAGCTATGTTTATACTTATACCTGTTATCTTATAATTGCTTGACAAATAGAATAAATAAATAAATTTTAAAAATTCAACTTTCATTAAAATTTTTGAGATTGTTTCAAATGTTTTCAAGATAGATGATCTGGCATCTTACATCCATATCTACAGAGAGAAAGAGAGAGAGAGCATAAAGAGGAGATACACACAGCCACATTTTTCTTGCTTGTGCACTCTGTCTCTTTCTGTCTGTCTGTTTGTCTGTCTGTCTCTTTCTCACACCAATACAGCCACAAAATGGACATATTCATTATGCACTCTTCCCATTTTATTATTCTCTCTTAATGACATAATACTAACTTTATTCTGAAGTTCTTTTGACCACTGTCTTATGCCAATCTTTTGCATACTGGGAAATATTTACTAACTAAGGATCCAGTACAAAGTTTTTTTATTTAGGGTAGCACATTTGTCATTCTTAAAGTCATCTCCAATCTATGAACTGCAAGGCTTTCTAAATCAACTTTTGATATCATAACTCACTTCTGAGCAATCAAGCACCTTTGCAAGAATAAAGTCTACAGCAAAACTATCATAAATACACTTCAAAAATCAAGATGGCTTCTACAGGTAATCTTCAACATACAACCATTCATTGAACAAGCATTCAAAGTTACAATGGCACTAAAAAGGTAATTTATGACCAATCCTCACTTTAAATTAGACACTCAGCAACTAGCATGTATTTATAAAGGCTGCAGCATCCCAGAGTCATGCAATCATACTTTGTGATCTTCCCAGCTGGTTCAACAAATAGAGTCAATACAGGAAGCTGGGTTTGCTTAACATATTATTTATGTTAACTCTTGTTTACTTATTGGATAAATCACAAGCACAATATATTAAACCACAAACTCCAATAACTGTTCACATTGAAAATTAAATATACGATAATATAATTGAATATATTGCTTAAATATTGTATCTAGCAGTGGCTTTATCTTTGGGAAGAGCTCTTCCATTTATTACAAGCCTTATGTTCTTAGTTATTCAATTGTAACAATGAATACAAGGGAATAAGTTTTAACACAGTGGAAAAGCCATAATACAATAGTTCTGGAATAACATTTATATTGGCACTGTTCAGCTGTAACTGCACCAGTCTAAATAAAGTGATTATTTTATGAAAAGGTCAATTATTATAAATACACACATTTTCTCTCTCTCTCCCTCTCTCTCTCTCTCTCTCTGTGCAAAATAACACTAACCAATATTTACAGAACGGATGGTATCCATTTTGTGTATGGATATGTTTTGTACAAAATATTCTAGAGATGAGTATAATGATATGATTATGTAACTGCTGGATAGAATGCTATGAATTCTAGACTAGGCAGCACATGAATAAATCTAATTCCTACAATTCTAGCTTTTTAGTGAAAACAATAAGACCCGTAAGGTTTGTGATAAGCATGATATTTGTATTTTGCAAATTTCACATTAGGGACATTTAGAACTGAGCTAAGTTCATTCAAAGCCTCTCATGTTTCCTCATTAATAAAAGAGTAATAATATATGACTTAGGTAATACAAGTGTTAGAAAATTGACTGAATAACCACTCCAAGAGTACTTATAATTAGTAGACTGGACACTGGTTTTGAATGAAATGCCCCAGTGCCTGATTCTGTTCAACATTTTTATCAATGACCTGAAAGAGCAATAATGAGGAAATTTGAAGAAGACACAATGAGGACTGTGTAATACTTTACAAAAAAAAGGAAAGAAATAAAAGAAAAGACTAAAAAAGAGTCAAAGAGGCTTAAGTGATGGGCCAAAATGAACAGGATTAAATTTAACAGGAAAAAAATGTGAAATCTTGTATCTAAGCAAAAAATAATGTAAGATAAAAGTAAAGAATGGGTGAGATTTGATTTGTCAGCACATGTGTAAAAAATAATCTGGGTGTCCTTGTTAATCACAAGTTGAACAAGAGCCAACAGTGTAATGGCAGATGCTGAAAAAGCCTGTGTTATTTTAGGATATGTTAACAGAATCATAAAGTCCAGATCAAAGGTAATAATTGTCTGTTTTTAACCTGCCTTGGTCAGGTTCTACTTGTGTCCAATTCTGGTTACCAAAGCCTTAAAAAGCCATTGATCAACTGAAGATTTCCAGATGTTGGCTACCAAAATGGTGAGAAGAGTGGAAACAAGCTCTATGAAGAATGAATAAATAAACCAGATATGTTAGGTTAGCCAACAGAAGTTAAGAGGGAGAGTAGATACCTTAGCAGTCTTCAGATCTTTAAAAAGAAGGAAGCATCCTTGTTCTTTATTACCCTGCAGGGCAGGCACACAATTAGTGGACTGCAACGAAGGAAGGTAGATAGAGATTAGATATAAAGAAGAATCCTCTAGGAATATAAGAGATGTCAACCAGTGGTATGAGTTGCCTTTTCAAGTGGTACATTCTCTTTACTGGAGGGCTTCAAACAGGCTATCTGTTCAAATATTTTAATGGGTTCTATATGGAGCAAGGAGTTGGACTAGATGACTTTTGAGGACTCTGCCAACTCCATGTGTCTTTTAGCTTTTTCTTGGTCAGCTGGCAATATGAGTAGTCCATACTGGGAATGGTGCCAATTTAACTGAACACAATTTTTAAGGAAAAGCTTTATCCCAACCTTTAGCATAGATCAGTCCTTGGAATTTGGAGCACAGATTACATATTTTGGCAATTAATCTTGTGCTGTTCCTGTGAATAAATATAAGAGTTTGATGCCATGCCGAATAGAATAAACAGTAAGCTCCAACATACCAATCTTCTCAAATTAGTATGGGAAGAGAGTGTTGGTTAATTCATTGTTTTATTTTAGTTTTGATGGTTAAATTAATACAGAACATGTACTGTAATTTCATTATTTTTAGACAAAAGGGTGAGTTGATCATATTGGAGAAATAAACAGAAATTGCAAGAGTCATTGAAATATTTATCAACCATTTAGAAAACAAAGATGAGAAAGAGTTAATTTAATAATATATGAACTATATATGGTAGAAGGAAAGCACAACTTAAAGGTAAAAAAAACCCTAGCTTTCTTGTTGATGTTATTGGAGAATATTTCAACATTGAAATGAATCATTTCTTTTTCATGCTGTCATTCTCCAATTTTTATGAGGTTGTGAAAGACTGTGGATTTTATTAGCTTTTTGAGAAGGTAAAAAGAGTCATCTGATGCATAAACACACTTGCAAAATCTTCTTAAAAGCTTGCAAGCTTAGGGTTAGCTTAAACAAGATCAGGGTAGACTAAAACAAATTACATTCTCTATTTTTTTCTTTTTACTCAAGTTTGTCTTTATTGGCCCAAGAAACATGGCTGGCAGAATGGAATGTAGCTAAGTAGCTATGTCTTGTTCATCTAAGTTTGTGTAGGCCACATCACTGGATATCATGTGATGAATCATTGGAAAATACCTAAACCAATCCCTAATTCAGGTCAACAAGTACAAAGCATGTATCAAAGCCCATTTATTTCAGTTTGAATCCTGAAGCATCAGATTTCGACACATAGGAGTCTGTTTTCAACTAAATCACAACATATACCTATAGTAGCTAGTTGTTTTTTTTTATTATTTTTGTAAATACCACATAGACTGTATTTACAGATTTGCCAGAGCCACAAGTTCCACCAATCCAGTCAGGAAAAATAATGCAGAAAGGCATTAAAAAGCATAATTCAGTAATATCTGAAGTGGTACAAGATTCCCCATTGCTGGTGTATACTAACTGACAGTGGATGTTTCAGGAAGGGACTTTTCAGTTTCTATTTACTAGTTCTCAGTGCTTCACCCCTCCCTTCCTAAAAGTAGGGAACCTTCAACTTCTTTCAACAAGATCAAGTTGGTTGGGCTGATTCCACTTGGCAAAAAGCAGTCCTCAATATAACTTGGTACCCAAACTATAACTGAACTGAGCATGAGAGCTTAAGTACATTCCTTTATTATTGAGACATATGATATAGTCATATGATATAGCACGGTGTGTTTCTGTGTGTGCACACAACCAGGCAAACACATATACTGTCATCTTAGACTGGTTTGCCATCAAAATGTCTGGTCCTGTTGAGTCTATTATTTCATAACTTATCCCTTCCTTTGTATGCTTTAGGTAGAGAAACAGCTACTAAGATATTTCAGCAGGGTTTTTCTCTGGAGTCTTGAAGGAAACTGTTGACATTGACATCCAAAGATTTAGACTTTTAATGTACAATGTTGAATCATACAACAGTGTTTCTTTTGATTCCTATGGTCAGTATTAAGAATCAACCAATTCATGGATATTGTCTCTAGTATCAAGAGCTCACATAGGTTATTTTTTCTTGTTTTTTTTTAATTCTGGATAACACATGTGGATGTTCAATCAGACATGTATGTATGTATGTATGTATGTATGTATGTATGTATGTAAAGTACGTAGGTCATATCCCTCACTGATTACCTGGGCTGATGCTGTGCTCATTGTTGAACCATTTCTACAGCAATGCAGGATCTATCAGTAAATAGTAGAAAGACCTGACTGGATAAAGATACCCATTATCACTAACTCTTTATGATGTTTAAACTTTGGCAGTTTAGTAAATCCTTTACAGTATCATTTATGTGTTTGCAACTGTGTATCAATGCAACTATGTATCATTCAGACATTGCAACATTGTATCATTCACGTGTAATCATTAAGCTTCTGTCTTCTCAGTGACCTTTTACAGGGCACGTACAGAGACAAGGAGTCAAACATTTGCAGAAATGGTTTATTCACTTGGGATTACATTGTCTGGCATGCAGCTTTGTGAAGAAGTAATATCCTGATCAAATATAAATCTTGCCATCCTGTCTGTCCTGATATCTTGCTTTTGTTTGAGCCATTGTTAAATCTGTATATTCCGTCTGACCTAGGCTTAACCTAGGTTCTGAATAAACAATCACCCCCTTTTGAATGAGCATAATAAAAGAGCATGTACCCGGACATTCGGGGCGCACTCATCGCGAGGAACTTCGTCTCCTGTCGTTTCTCTCTCCTTCGCTCCCTATCATGAGACGCCCATCTAATGCGGGATAGCAGATACCGCACAAGCACAAATCCACACCCTTAGCTTTTGTTTTGCCCAGTAATTTTTTTTCTCGAAAATCTCAACTTTGATGTTTTCTATTCAATATTGCATAGTGATACAACACTAAATAAGTTGAGGGGGAGGGATTCTATGAGCAAAGTCTACCATGATTTTCATACTATACTCAGTATATAAATATCACTCAATTTCAGAAGTATAAGTTTTTAAAAAAGGTTTTTAGTAAATCAGATTTTTTTTTAACTCCTGGTGATTGCCTGGACAAGTCCCAGCAATATTTCTGGCAAGTTTTTTTCAGAAATGGTTTGTCATTGCCTCCTTCCTAAGGCTGAGAGAAAGTGTTTAGCCCAAGCCAGCTATCTTTGTGCCTAAAATGGGACTAGAACTCACAATCTCCTGGTTTCTAACCTGATGCCTTAACCACTACATCAAACTGACTCTCTAAAAAGGGGTTAAATTATTTATTGAAAAGGCAAATGACCTTATGTAAGAAATCATCTCGGCAACACAATTTGAAATCACAAAAGTGATGGTCTCGGATAGAACAAGAATTCATCTTGTTTCTTCTATAAAAACATAAATTAACAACATTTTGATCAAATGGATATCTATTTGAATATTCTCTAATTTTTGGACGTGGGTCATACTACAAAGCTTGAGGAAAGTGTGATTTTTTTTAAAAAAAGGAACAAAAATATGTAGTTGAACAATATTCCTTTGTTATCATTCTCTCAATATTCATATTTCATGAAGCTTATAACCCCTTACAATTGGGGTATTGTTAAATATACTAGTTTGTCTTATTTTAAATCCCATTCTGTTCACATCATTCATTAATGGTTCAGAATAGCTTACCTTCTGACTTTTATTTATTTATTTTTTTAAATGTCATGTCTTATCAGGAACAAAGAGTAAGTCATATGCCTTAAGAGCCTGTCAAAGTCATAATTACAATTCATTTGTCTGTATTCAGCTGTCTGTCATCTGTTAGCAGTTCGAATGCTCTGTATGTCTTTCTGAATTTGTTGAAATTCTCTTTAATTATTTACTGCTCCATGATAATCCATTACTGATTGCTAACTGCTTTTGGCTCTCAACCCCTGATTTCCCTGGCCTTAAATCAACATTGCTTGCAACTTTCAAGCCATTCCAAGCATGAAAAGCTGCTGATGCTTATTAGCATTTCTACAAATTTATGAAAATATCCTTGTTTACACAAGTAACAAGAATAGCTGTGTAGATAAACAATCTGCTTGTGCAGTGTGCCAAAACACAGGAGGAAGTCTAGTCAAGCCACAAGAATGGGATTTCAAGAATTCTGGTTTCTTTGTCTGTTTCCTTCATAGTTTTGGTATTAGGTGGAGTCAAGGATTAATTTTTAAACAGAAGAGACACTGCAGCTCATACCTGATGAGAAATCATGTTTTTCCATTAACATGGGTAAATCCATCCCCCATTAACTCACTTTTGACTGTTGTCATTGGCAAAAAAAAGTCAGATAAAAATTCTGTGATATGAAATATTTATTGCCAGCCATTTTATCCTCACTTTCAACTCTGTTACTATCACCATGCGGGTTGTGATTGTTTTAAAAAAATGAAGCAAAGAGGGGGGACACTACTTTGATTATAATGCCAAAGAGTTCATATATTTCTAAACCAGATATCTCCACATATAAATATTGACAACTTATTTACTGTTGCATTAGTATTTTGTTTTAGTGGACATCTTTTGTACATAATGTTCCCTCCTTTTATTTTTCTCCACAACACAAGTTTGTATGAAGGTTGGGCTACCCTGAAAGCTTCCTGTGTTCTTCCATGCCTCAGTGTGGACTTCAACAGTGTGGATCTTCCTTTTCTAGTCCAATGCCTTAACAACTCTACTAGGAAGCAGGAAAACATAAATGTTATTATTATTTAAAATAATAATTCGCATCAAATGGAGATGTGGTAGTCCTTTGCTATTTGCTATGCTCCAATCTGGGATGGCGAGTAAAGTTCCTATAGGATTAAAATCCTCCTAACTGCATGTCAGTTCTGAACTAAGTTAAGTTTTCCACAGTTACTTTTGAATAAAAAAAATAATAATAACACAAGCAGATCTTCACAATAAGTATCTTGACTTGGCCTTCAGAAGAGTAATTTTTACTACTGTTGTGAATATCCAGATGCTGATAGAACCAATCCATTAAGACCGTGGTGGTGAACCTAAGGCATGCAGGTCAGAAGTGACATGCAGAGTCATTACTGCCAGCACATGAGCCCTCACCCAGAGAAGGTCTACTGCCCATGTGCGTGCACCGTCCACCCACCAAGTGATTGTCGGGTATCTGGCACGCATGTGTGTGGACATGGCGGGGTGCTGGAGATGCATGAACATAGGTAGAGGCATGCAGCATGCAGGAGGTCATGTGTGTGCATAATGTGCAGGTCACAATGAACAGGTCACATGCACATGGGATGTGGGGGGGCACGCACATTGCCTTCTGGGTGATGGCACCAAGTGCACGTGCACAAGCACATGCGCAATTATCGGCACGGGAGCCCAAAAAAGTTAGCCACCACTGCATTAAGAGAATACAAAGAAGCAATTCCAAAAGTTTCAATTGCCAATGACAAGGGATATTGTGAGCTGTGACTTCTGGAGAATCGTACCCTGCCTATTGCTGCCTTAAAATGTTCTCTTTGCATTTCTGGCAAAGTACTTGAATTCACATTTAACAACAAGAAGCAGTCAATTGCAGACATTTATATATGCCTATCCCAGGTTCTTCAGAAGGACTTGATTTATGGATATGAATGCCAAATCCAGTCTAAACATCTGGCTGACTGTACAACCAACCATAATAAAAAGCAGTTTTACTTGGAACAGCTTATGTCCTGCAATGATATCTTTAACACATTAAGCAATATCTGCCTATTCCAGATCCTTGGGAAGGACTTGATTGGTAATTTAAAATGCCAAATTCATTCTAAGCCTCTGGCCGACAGTGTGACCAAGGATAATAACTCCTGAAAGTGTGTGAGGCCCTCACAAAGCATCCTGAGGCCTTTCAAGGCTATAGTTGTACTGCAAAGGGCCAGGAAGTCATGGTGGGATTCAATTTTTTTTATTACTGATTCTGTGGGTATGGCTTGGTGGGCCTTGTAGGGGAAGGATATGTAAAATCTCCAGTCAGAGGTGGCATTTGCTGGTTCTCCAGACTTCTCAAAATTTCCTCTACCGGTTCTCCAGAACTGGTCAGAACCTGCTGAGTACCACTTCTGCCAGGCAGGGAGTGCTTCATCAGCAGAGGGAGGAAGAAGATGGTAAAGGTCAACTGGGGACAATAGGGGCAGCAGAATGTAAGGTGTAGAGGTGCAGAGGGTCAGGAGTGGATGTAGAGGGGGTGGCTGGGGATTCTCAGATTGGTGCTAGGGCAACCTGTGACCGAGGCAGCTTGGCTTTGCACCATGATGCTGGGGAAGCTAGTTATGATGCTGTGATGGTGGCATGATGTGCGTACTGGAGCTGAAACAGAGGCCCACAGATGGTGATAGGCTGATACTGCTAAAGGCCCTGAGCTTCTATTTCAGCCCCAGTGCCATTGGCACACACCCCCCCCCAGCTAAAGAGGATTGATACTGTGTAGGACAGCCAGAAGAACAGAGCTGGGGGAAAATAGACAGGTGGGGGGGGATTAAACAGGAAACAATCCCTTCAATTGGAAGAGACAAGGTTCATTGCTGGGAAAAAGCAGTTTGGAAATGGTCTGGATCTAGGTAAGTCTTACCTAATGACCAAGGGGGATTCATTTAATGATGACAACAGAGATATCACTTAACAGAGTTACAAAGCGTATCACTTAACAACCACATCGCTTAGTGACAGAGTTGCTAGTCCAAATTGTGAAGGTTAAGCGACAGCACAGCTACTTGTAGACTGAAGCATTTCTAATGAAAACATCTTCCTCTTTGTAGGTACTTGAATCTAGTGATGAAAGCTATGTGTCTTTTTTTTTTTTTTTTGATAAGCAAAGTAGACTGAGCTATTATGTGCTCAATTGCTTCTAAATAGTGGTTGATTGACTATAATATACATTTAATTAAATGGCATGTGATTGCTCCCCTCCTGTCCCATTTCACAACTTATTAAAAAACTCTGTTGACTACTGGTAACTTTACAAGTGCTATTTCACCACCCACACTCCCCAGCTGTGGCATAGTATTTCCCATCCCTAGTTCTCAAAGAAGAATAACCAGAGGGATTTCAATATTACCTGTAATTTCCCTTGCAAATTTAAGCAACTGAAAGTACTTATTAACACAGGTAACCTGTCAATTAGATTATTGCTGTTGGATTTTGTATGAAAAGTTTACATAATCAAATGTGATGTTTTAAAGATAGGCTGGTGTGTGTGTGTGTGAACATATACATACATACATACATACATACATACATACATACATACATACATACATATAAAACCTGCAGTGACTGTCCAATGTTATAATCAGGATCTAGAAATGGATACAATTGCACCTGGAAATTGAAACATTGCTTTGAAGCATGAACTGTTTTTAGCATTGTTAGGAATCTAAATATTCATTCCACAGATAAACATTAAATCATGGGAAGTGATAATTTTTCTTGACTCTATGCTGTTCAGAGCCACAGTTCAAATAGCATGCCTTTTATGAGCACCACATTTCAGGAAATGTTGAGATAATTTGGAACAGTTTCAGAACACAGATTATTAGAGGGCTGGAGATAAATAGCACTTTTTATGTACTTCAAAAAATGACAAACACAAAGAGCTACTGTCCAAAACATAGAACAAGTACGACATTTTTGCATTTACAGGTAAGCTAATTTCATTTGAAAGTTAGGAAAAGTTCTTCATGATATGAATAATAGAAATGAATACCTAGGACACTTGTAGGCCCTCTTTCATTAGATATGTTCAAGTAGATCTGCACAGTATCTGATAGGATTCATTAATCTTAAATTCTATGTAGAACAAAGCTTTAAATACTCCAGGAATATGTATGAGATAGTTTTAACTCCCCAATCCTTCCAACAGAATGTTCACGTAACCAAGTAACAATCTTCAATTCTCACTACCAATCCATATTTTTCACTAAGAGTATTGCATTCTACTTAACTATTATCTTCTTTTGTTCTTGCATTGAAACTACTAATCAGGAGTGGGAGGAGGTATGAAAATACATAGGAAGTCATATGGGGTGCTGGGTTTCATGGAATGTGGCTCTGGTTACCCAACAAAAGGAAGAGGGTAGGAAAGTTTAAGAAATTAACTTTCCAGCTTCGTCTCATAGAAGAAAAATAACATTCACAGTAAGATTGCTAGTGCCTTTTAGTATTCTTTTCCCCTTAAAATGGATATTTAAGAATATTGGAATACAATGGAGCCTCAGGTCACAACCGTAATCCATTCCTGGACTCTGGTTGTGATTTGATTTGGTCATGTCTGGAAGCACGACCGACTGCACATGTGCCAAAAAATAGCACCGAAGGGGAATCTTTCCACACTGATTTTGTTCGCCACCCAGTGTTTGAATTGTGACCCGATTCAAAAATTGACTGGATTTTTTGTTTGCCACCCAATTTGGTCGAAAAACAGGAGCATTCACAACCCAAGGTTCCACTGTATATCTTTCAGCCTCCTATGCAATCCTCCCATAACTATTGTGACCCATGTTGGCAATTTTGTTGTAAAGTATGAGGCATCTATGAGTTTTATATTAGTAGAAGGATCCTCTATTATGTTCCACAATGGAATGCTATTTGGTAATTCCACCAATAAAAACTTATATTCCATTTCTTTAGTTTCCTCTGTTAGAACATCCATCTAGATATACTATCTTAAGAACCAGTAATAAATGTCTCAGATTGACGAAACCTTGAAAATTTCCCCATTCTCCTGCTATGTCTTGAGACATCAGCTTGTAAAATGATGCTGATAACTACTGTTTTTTTTTTGTCTGTTTAGTCCCAACACAAATAGCACACCCTGTTGCTTAATGATACCAATTACTTTGAAAGTTGGAAATGTAGCATAATTATATTTTATTTTGAAAAGACTTAACATTTCATAGGTTTTCAGCTGACCATTTTTAAATCTGATATGAGCCTTCATGGTGAATTGTCTAACTTTTCTTCTGATTCATTGTACTTATTCCTGGTCTCTGTTTTAATTATGAAACAGCAAAATGTCTCTTGGAAGAAGGAAAAGTTGGATAAGATTTCAGATTTCAAAAAAGCCATGTTTAGCTGTTGAAAGTTTCATCTAAGGTAGAGAATGAGGGCCCATTTCATTCTCCTCACTATTTTTCTATTTTCTTCCACCTCCTCTGAAACCAATATTTCTAACAGGAAGTCTCTTGAAGAGGTTTACATCCATAATTGCAAAACATTCACAACCACTTTTTTCAGCCATATTAATTTAACCAGATTAATTAATAGCTCTTGTACTAAAATCAGAGGATTAAACTGCTGAACTTTGGATAACCTATGCCCATGAATTTGGAAACCTATGTCAAAGAGATATCCTTTTAAGGAGTCATAATTGGCAACAATTCCATGTTGACGATAAACCTGAGTTTACCTTTCAGTAACTGGAAATAGCTTACAGCAGATAACTTGAGTTTCAGGAATTCATCTGTGCTCAGTACCAGTAACATATAAACTAAAAGGCATCCACATTTTTCTTCCAAGAGAGGGTGTCTTAATTCCTATGACCCTTGTTACTGCAAACACACAGTTCACAAAGGAGAAGTAGTAATCCATACTTGCAGTTGCCATGACATTTTTTGACAAAATATACCACAAAGAGCAATGACAAAGAGTGAGAGTAAGTGAGAGGGAGGGAGGGAGAGAGAGAATGATATTGTTTCTTCATCAAATTCCACAGTGAAACAAATTGATTGGATAATTAAAATTATTTGTCAAATGTAGTTAATGTATTGCTAATAAAAATAATAAATATTGTTTAAATATATTTCAAATATATTTAAATATATTGTTTAAATTTATTTGTTCCTTAAGGCCCTGTCCCACTGCACTTACGGATGCAAAGAGGGTGTAAAACATTAAAAAAAAGCTTGCCATCCATTGAAAAACGCTATGCATCTGTTGTGTACTCATTGCATACGTGTTTCATACCCTCTATCCATCAAGCATCCATCCACTGCGATTTCATCTGTGCAAGAAGTTTTGAGCTGCACAAAACTTTGTGAACGGATGAACTCTCCACCATATATGATGTAAATCCACGACATACGAGCAACAAACGTTCTATGTCCGTTTATTATCCATTAAACGTCCGCTGTATCCTCTCTGCATCCTCTGGGCATCATCGCAACTCACATCCGCTGCAGCTAAAAATGGAAAGAGGGAGGAAACAAAAGGTACATGGAACGTCTACACAGCGTTAGTAGCACGAAAATAGAAAGGATGCGCAGTGAACGGTTTGCATCCGATATACAACCGCGCAGCATCCCCTTTCTTTCCTTTAGGCGTACATGATGCATCCGCTTCATCCACTATGCATCCGCTTCAAAATTCTCCCCCGGAACCCCTTTGGAGGTGTCATCCACTTCCATCCACTAGGCTTCCTATGAACATCTGTTTTACATTCCCGCTACATACTACCCACGTCCGTTCTTTTCCATTCTGTTTATTCAAATTTTCACCACTTTTTGGAGCAGATGACAACGGATGGAGCCACCCCCGAAATGTTGCTCTTCCGCTGTGTCCTTTATGCATACATTTTGCATCCGTCGGCCAGTGGGATCGGGCCTTTAAATTAAAAATAAAATCAGAAACCCTATAATTCTCCATTACCAGCAAGCAGTGTAAGAATACTGTGTAAGCAGTGTAAAAATATTTAAGTCCTTTAAATTAAAACTCATTCAGTGTACAATAAAATCCCAAGATGAATTTTCTCAGGTAGGCTATCTCACCTTGGTTCTGCTTTAAACTGCCTCATTTTTTATGAAAAAAATATTTTCTTTCTTTCTTCTGCATTGATGGATGGAAGAAGATAAATCCTGGTCAAAACCCAAATTGGCTTGTCTCTTGATAGACTGAGAAATAATGCCTTACACTGAGGGGCACAATTTCTTGTGAGATTTAGCTCCACCTACTCTGTGGATCCAGCAAATTAATATGAAAGAGAACAAGAGATTCTTTTATTTTTGATAAGTTATCATTAAATGATACACCAAAGAATGAAAGAAATATAGACCACTTAACAGTCACACTGACTTGATGATTAATCATTCATTTAGCAATAATAATAGCAACCAGAAACAAGTTAGATCAAGGTGTCAAACTGGTGGCTTGTGGATGGATGTATCATGTGCAAGCCATGCCCACCCCAGCTCCGCAAATGGGGAAAACATTGCAAAATGTCATGTGACACAGTGAGTTTGACACCTGTGACTTAGATAGTCCAAAGTTTTTATGTAAAAAACCATTTTGGATAAATTAATTTTATATTTATTTACATGACATACTTTTAACAAAATCAATATTATCTTGATAATATTTATATTTTAAATTATATTTCTATTTTAGGTGCATTTTTCCCATTACATAATCTTTATCCTACTAGCTGCATTTTTAATAATAATAAAAAAATCACATCCAAGCTCTTTTTGAAGTGGACAAGCAATGATTGGGAGCATAATGAAATCCGTAATACCTTCCAAGTCTGCCTTATCCTCCCATTGCTTTTTATTAGGAAAAAGAAATGGTATTTCCAAGCTACTTGAACCCTCCTCCCCCAACCAAAATAGATGTAAATATTATTTTTTATAAAAGGGATAACCATTGCAGTAAACAAAATATTTTTGATGTGTATCTTTGTTATACTCATGTTTGCATGTTAGATTGATTAAGGTCTCTTAATCATTACAACTTTCCCAAAACTTCAACTACTTAACAGTTGAATATTCTAGGATTAAGAATGAAATAATTCTGGCTGGAAAAGGCAAATCTACTACAGTTTTTTTCTGTTGGATATTAGTTGGGTCATCCTTAGTTAAATCAACTGAATGAAGTACAGTTAATTTCTTGCATTATGGTATTCAGTCAGTTTTGTGAAATACATTATGAATGAGCAGTGAATGCACTTTAATTTCTAGAACACTAGTTTATATAACAACATGGGTCTATTTTTTTCTTCTTCTTTTGCTCTTGGGAAACCTTGGTTTGGCAATGTAGGTTTTATATGCTTTGTTTGCACATCTATGTAACATTGGTAATAGCTCTTCCCTGTCTGATATGAGAGCTCAGTAAATAAATAAATTGAAGGCCACAAGGTACTTCTCTGCTATGCTAATAGGCTAAATATGGGTATTAAGGATAGAACTAAGAACTGTCAGTATTCTCCATGCTATAGCAGTGATATCCAAGGTTACCTTGCACTGATGTTTGGATCATTTAATGCCATTAGATTCATTAGAACCTGAACAAAGGCACATAATTTGTACTACATTAAAAGACTTGATTTGATTTCTTAATATTTGGTCCTAAACATCTGGCAACTACAGTAGTTGTAATATGTCTTTCCATTTCCAAGATTTGGATGAATGGTTAGTGATGTCCTGCCATAATGTAAGGTTATCTCTAGCAGGTCTAGAATATTGTCATTATTAGATGTCAATGATTGCCCTGGATATTTGAGAATGATTTGGACTTCATGAAGTGACTTTAAGCTGGAGATAAATCCTTGAAAGCTGAAATATTTTTCAAAATTAAGCTCTGATATGTTAGCTTCTCATGTCATGGATTTTATCATTTTTCCCTTTATAGTAAGTGTCCTTTCCAAGGCATTATTATCCCTGGTACTATATTATTATGCTAACTTATTCCCTCCATCATCTTTATAACATTTTTTTTGTAAAACAAAACGTTTTGTTTTACATGTTGAGCTTCTTTAGTCACCAGCATCTTCCAAAGAAGCAAATAAACAAATGCAGAAAATCAAAATGTAACCTTTATTTACCTGTCTCATATTTAAATCACATTTTTTTCTTTGCTATCCATATGCCAAACTGTATGAATATATTATTCAACACTTTTTATAATAAATTAATAGTTATTTTATTTATTTATGTATTTATTGGTTTATTTGTTTATTTATTTGTTTAGTTATTACAGATGTTTGAAGCTGGCAGAAACTGAGAATCACATCTCTTATCTAAAAGGTTTGGAGGACTGTTTCAGTGAAGATTAATTGTAACACATCTGTTTTTTAGAATTTCTCTTTGTGAAGAGATTTTGTTTTTACAGACCTCATCAAATTTTCACAACTCTTTAATGAAAATAATTGACCTTAGAAATAAGTCACTTGGCCATAAAGTAAATTCTATTGTTTCAAGACAGCTGTTTACTTGCTTCAAAGATCTATTTAGTCCTGAAGCCCTGAGGTAATAACCTCATTGACAATCTGTTTAATACGAACATGCAAAGAGCTTTCCACAGTG
Organism: Laticauda colubrina; assembly: GCA_015471245.1. NCBI lineage: Eukaryota > Metazoa > Chordata > Lepidosauria > Squamata > Elapidae > Laticauda > Laticauda colubrina. The sequence continues at coordinate 18,649,501 of BLBF01000005.1, forward strand.
GCAGTAGCATGCTATGCTTATTCCTCTCTTAATAGGACAGGTGAGAAGAGCAGGAAACATTTGTTTATACAATTTCTATAAAAAACACAGAGACCTAGATGGCAGAAGTGTGCATATTCTTAAGCAGCAAATGCATACTTCTTGATTACTTCATTCCATACCCCCAGGAGCAACACATATGTATGCATTCTGATTACGCTACCTCTTTCCAATATAGGATCAAAATTGAAACAAAATGGTTAAGGCAAAAAAAAAAAAGTCAAAACTATATTCCTCTTCACCCAAGTGCCTATAAAAGAAGCCTTGACAGCCATCCAAAACAAATACAACCCTCCCAAGCACATCCTAGATCTGACCAATCACTGCCTATCCAAGACATAATTCACCTACAACAGACAAAAATACAAACAAATAGAAGGAGCACCCATGGGATCACCCCTCTCACCTGTCATTGCAAACCTCTACATGGAACACTTTGAAACACAAGCTCTAGAAAAATATGACCACAAACCCAAACTCTGGCTCAGATACGTAGATGACACCTTCATAATCTGGCCACATGGGAAAGAAAAACTGAACAATTTCCTCACACACCTCAAAAGCCTACACCCCAAAATACAATTCACCATGGAAACAGAAGCCAACAATCAACTTCCATTCCTAGATGTCTTAGTATACAAAAAATCCAATGGCTCCCTATGACACACCATCTACCAGAAGAAAATACATACAAACTGCAATCTACACACACTCTCACACTACCACGCAGCACAGATCAATTCCGTAGCCGAGACACTCATCTCTAGAACAAAATGCTTAGCCAATGAACAACACCTAAAAACTGAACTACACACTGTCGCTAATGTACTAACAGCCAATGGATTCCAAAGAAAGAAGATGACCCACCTAATCCAAAAAGAAACCCCAACCAAAAGCCAAGACAGAGAACAAGAGAATGGCAAAGCCCTCCTCCCATATATAAAAGGCACTCCAGACAAAATCAGCAAGATCCTCCAAAAACACAACATTAAGACAGCATTCTGCATAAACAGAAAAAATATCCACCATCCTAAGAAACCCTAAAGACAGAATCAAGTTAGAAAACCAAGGAGTATACAAAATCCCATGCACCGTCTGTCCCACCACATACATCAGACAAACTAACAGAAGAATAAGTGCACACATTGAAGAACACAAGAACTCAATCGAAAAAGAAGAACTGACCTCTTCCCTGGTCCAACACTTTAAAGCCACAGGACATGAGATTGACTTATACCAGAATACCAGAATACCAGAATACCAGAATACCAGAACTATTGTCGAAACCGAACATTTCAACAACAGAATAATCAGAGAAGCCATAGAGCTAGAAAAATGCCCACACAACATGAATAAATGGGATGATACCTCCCACCTACCAGCCATTTGAAAACCCGCCCTCTTTAACAAATGAGTACCTAACATGAAGAATGACACCAGACCCACACCCACGAGGGCCACACAAGATACTACCACAACACTTCCACGTAGAAAGCAGACTCATACCCACACAGAAGATGAGACATGACCACAGACCAGAAGCCATACTGCAGCTGCATCACTACCCATTCCAAACCCCTCCAACCCATACATGAAGCAAACTGATGCCCACCATGAAGATGTGGCACGACCATGAACGCAAAGCCAAACAACAGAATCACAGCTCACCAGCTCTCATCCCCCAGCAACTAAGACTAACTTGAACACAACCAAGCCCCCACCTGAACAGAACACACTCCCAGCCAATCAGAATGCAGTCAACCCCCCAACCAATGAGAACACACCACCAGCCAATCAGAACATAGCCAAGCCCCCACCCAATCAAGTCACACCCCCACTAGCAGTTAAAAGGAAGTAGCAGCTGCAAGCTCACATTACTTCGAGAAGCACAAAGCCAAAGACACAACCCTGAAGTTGATGAATGAGATTTCGTCAAAACGTTGCCAAGATACTTCCAATTATATATGTATGTTTTCTGAGGTTTTCGTGGGTATTTGTATGTGGATCTTTGGTTATTCAGGTTTTCTCCCACTTCCAATTTTCCAATTTTATGCGGGAGAAAACCCGAATAACCAAAGATCCATACACACACACACACACACACATTTACATAATCTGTTCTTCTAATTACAAAAATAAAAAACTACTAATAACAAGTAGCCATAATGAATGTTATGAGGCTAGAGATCACTTGCCTTACCCATTATTATGAATAGCTGAGGGTAGTCCTTGCCTTCAAACATTCTAAAAGTCAATAATCTCTTATTCACATTAGCAAATTAATGACTCTGCAAGAGGCATCACCTATGGGAAAAGTCATGGTTGCAGGAATAGTACACCTTTTGGAAAGTGCAGTCACAGCCTCAGTAATGTCATTTTCAGAAATACCAAGAAAGGTCATCTATTTAGAGTCATTCATTCAATGTTAATACTTTGTAATGTCCGTGGTTCACTCAAAGAGGAAGCAACTTCTTAAGCCTCAAAATCCTTAAAGGAGACTCTTTTATGATCATACTCATAAAATAAACCAATAAACCAAAATTAACAAGCAATGTCTTCCTTTGTAGAAATCCCAAATATTAACTTATTAATATTACAACATATCCTTTAATGGAATAATAATTCACTGCTTAGTAGAATGAACAGTCACAAAGATCTTCTGGTTACAGTCTTCTTTACTCTGGTTAAATGCATTGTACTTCTGTTTAAATTATATTAATTAAACTATATTATCTATGAATATTAATTAAAACTTGAAAATATTATGAACGCCTATGTCTTTTATTTGTAGTAAGACTATATTATCTAAAGCCCATGTCACACTGAACCAACGGATGCAAAGAGGATGTAAAATGGACAAAAAACCTTGCCATCCGTTGGAAAACTCGATGTGCTCACTGCCTCCATTTGGCTTCCTCTCTATCCGTCCAGCATCCGTTTATGGACGTTTCATCCGCTCCAAAAGTTTTGGGCTGCCTAAAACTTTTGCGCAGAAAATGTATCCAGTTCGTCCATTCTGCATCCGCTACGCATCCGCTACGCATCCGTTCTGCATCAGTAACGCATCCGTTATATCCGCTAGGCATCCGCTACGCATCCGTGCAACTCCATCTGCCCGGACGTGGGGAGGAAGCGGAATGGACGCAGAATGGATGCAGAATGGATGCAGAACAGAAACAAAGCGTTTAAAACGGAAAAAACGTTCGCAGAGGGGACCTATCTCGGATATTAAGGATGTCTAGAGGATGCCTACAGGATGCCTAGAGGATGCCTAGTGGAAAATCTATACTGCCAATAAAAGGGAGGAGCAACTCACCTGCACCTCACTTTCAGAACAGCAGCCCAGCGGTGCAAACCTCTGCAGCCTTCATCTGCCTCTTTCTCTTCAACAGCATCCAGTCATGTCCACTGTGGATTGTAACAAAGTCCTTTCGGCAGCCACCATCGTTCTGCAACAGTGCGAAGCCATCTGCAGGCTCTGTGAACACTACTGCGAGAAGAAAAGGAGCCACCCAAAAAGAGTCTGGGTCCGAAGATGGTTCACCAGAAGAGCAGAGGACGGACTGTACAACAAGCTGATGGTGGAGCTCAGGAGTGAAGACGCTCGGGCGTTCCAGAACTTCATGAGGATGCCTCCAGCCATGTTTGACAAAGTTGTGCAGCGCCTGACACCCAGGTTGACCAAGGCAAACACCAGCTTCCGGCCCAGCCTGGAACCTGGGCTGAAGGTGGCACTCACTCTGCGCCACCTGGCCTCAGGGACCTCCTACAGGAGCATGCAGTATGGCTGGAGGGTGCCATCCAACACCATCAGCATTGTGGTCAGAGAAGTGGTGCAGGCCATCATCGAAGAATACAAGGAGGAGCTCCTCCAGTACCCCTCCACTGAAGAAGGATGGAAGAAAGTTGCAGAGCAGTGGTATCAGAAGTGGAACTTCCCCCACACCGTTGGAGCCATAGATGGCAAGCATGTGGCCTGAAAATCTCCAGCCAACTCGGAGTCCACTTATTTCAACTCCAAGGGCTTCTTCAGCATCATCCTCTTCGCCATGGTCGATGCTGACTACAAGTTCATGTACATCGATGCTTCAGGCAACGGCTCCTCTTCAGATGCCCAGGTATACAACGCCAGTCACCTCAAGGAGGGGCTGGAAGGCAACCTCATCCTGGGCTTCCCAGATCCAGAACCCCTGCCCAACGACACACAAGATGTGCCCTACTTCATAGTGGGGGATGACGCCTTCTCCCTCACAACCTACCTCATGAAGCCCTACACCTCCAGACTTCTCACCCGTGAAGAGAGGATCTTCAACTACAGGCTGTCCAGGGCAAGAGGGGTGGTGGAGAACGCCTTTGGCATCCTGGCCGACAGGTTCCAGGTACTTCTCACCACCATGCAGCATTGCCCAGAGACCGTGAGGAACATCGTGGAAGCTTGCTGCATCCTACACAATCTCATGCGCACACGCTACCCAGTCTTGTAGAACAGGCTCGTGGACCTCCAACAAGCCAATGGGGACATGGAGCCTGGGGAATGGAGGCAAGGGTAAAACCTGATCGACACCGAGGATGTGCAAGGCCCCAACAGAGCCTCAAATGAAGCGAAGAAGCAGCGCAACCTCCTGAGACACTGGTGCAACTCCCCAGCTGGAGCAGTGGAGTGGCAAGACAGGATGATAGATGCTTAATGGATGCTTCCTTCAGCCCGTCTCATCACACGGATGAGAATGGGCCATGTATGTTTGGTTGGCCTACAATGAACAGGGCGTTTAATAAAGAGTTGTGTTTATGTTGACATGTGTGGATAATGATTACATTATTATTGATAAGAAAGGGCCGTAGGTGTGGCACCTGGGAGGGTGGACCATACAGTCCCACTATGCTTGCACTGGAGGTTTATCTATCCCACTGCTATCCTAACCCATCCCATAGCTATTACCCATACCACAGGTGTCCTAACCCATCCCAAAGCTATCCTTACCCATCCCACAAGCATACAAAGGCGTAAACCATTTCTAAAGGTTTCCAGCAAGACTTTATTAAAAAAAAGATATTAAGCAAGTGTTTGAATCAAAAATAGACTTTATTAACTCTTCTATATGTAAATTGGGTTACTCCAAAACATGCAAACCTTATTGGTTAACTAAAGTAAGCATTGGATTGGTTCACTAGGAACCAATCCAAATCAACTGAAAAAGGCGGCAAATTCAGACAGCTGGCATTGGCTACAAGCCGGCAGGCTCGCCTGTATAAAAGGCTGCCACGGTTTCAGCCAAATGTTCCGTTCACTGAGTATTTAAGAATAAAGATTTTGTTGTTGGAACCCGGTCTACCTCATGTTTTTCCGAACAAAACACTGGTGACGAGGGTGGGATTTTCCTAAACGCGAGACCTGCATGCGGTGAGAAGAAGTCCCGACGGCAACGAAAATGCCTGGAAACAACGCACTGCCCGCACCCTTCAATCCCAACGAAGAAGATTGGGATTCCTATGCAGACCGTTTCCAAATGTACTTGGAGAGTAATGAGATGGAAGGAATCTCAGAGCAGCGTAAGAGGGCTGTGTTCTTAACACACTGCAGACCTACGGTTTTCAAGATGGCAAAGGCTCTGGCAGAGCCCCGAGATGTCAAACAACTGACGTGGCCAGAACTACAACGAATTCTGAAAGCCCACTATGCCCCGATGTTGTCTAATTTAATAAAGCGACACAAATTTTACCGCAGAGACCAGAGAGAAGGAGAGACCGTTGCCGATTTTGTTGCTGCCCTTAGACAAATAGGGGGTGAGTGCAATTTCCTGAACATTGACGAAGCAATGAAGGATTGTGTAGTGTTGGGTTTAAGAGACTCGACTGCACAGAGTAAATTACTCAACAAGCCCAACATCACCGTAACCGAAGCCATCGCGGAAGCCACAGCCGCTGAAGCTGCGGAAAATTCAGCTGTCACAATGAAGAAGATGAACACACACAACGAAGAAACAAATCCAACCCAAGACAAAAAACAGTCTACCACCACCACCCACTACGAAGAGTATGGCGAAACACCCGAGTCGAGTGAAGAAGACGACGAGGTCCACCGTTTATTCGCGAACAAAAAAGAGCGTGAAAGAAGGAATTGGCGGGAATGCGCTGGCTGCTACCCTGAACCACGCATTGCAACAGAGCGCATACCCGGTGCCAGTAGTCCAACATTTACTACACTGCCTGGGAAAAGGAAAAATTTTTGCTAAACTTGACCTAGCGCAAGCTTATCAACAGCTCCCAGTGGACCCAGAGACAGCTGAAGCACAGACTATAGTTACCCACAAGGGCACCTTTAAGTGTAACAGACTCCAATTTGGAGTTAGTGTAGCACCAGGCGTATTCCAGAGTCTAATGGAGCGCCTCCTAAATGGCATATAAGGAGTCATACCATATTTTGACGACGTCCTCATCTCAGCCAAAGATGAAGCTCAACTTAAAGACAGATTTAAAAAAGTACTCACTAAATTTAGAGATTCTGGCCTCAAAGTAAAAAAAGAAAAGTGTTGCCTAAAAAAAAATAGCGTTGAATTCCTGGGCTATTTAATAGATGAAGAGGGTATACACCCTACAGAAAAAAAAAATTAAAGCTATCAATGAAGCGCCAGAACCAAGAAACAAAACCGAACTGCAAGCATTTCTTGGACTGATAAATTTTTATAATGTATTCCTACCAAATAAAGCCACAATAGCAGAACCATTACACCGTTTATTGGACAAGAAAGCAATTTGGACTTGGGGTTATAGAGAGAAGAACTTCTTCCAAAAAATTAAAAAATTGCTAACATCAACACACGTTCTCATTCAATTTAGCAACACACTGCCATTGAGGGTAACCTGCGATGCTTCGCCATTCAGAGTCGGTGCCATCCTGAGCCCACCCGTCGCATATTACTCAAGGACCCTGTCTAAAACCGAGAGAAATTACAGCCAACTCGACAGAGAAGCTCTCGCAATTGTCGCTGGAGTGAAACGTTTCCACGAGTACCTCTACGGGCGTACTTTTCAAATTATAACAGACCACAAACCGCTAATGGGAATTTTGGCGGGGAACAAGCCAACACCAAATATCCTTTCTCCAAGAATGACTAGATGGTCAGAGTTCCTAGCAGCCTATTCCTACACTCTGACACATCGACCAGGGAAACAAATTTCCCATGCGGACGCTTTGAGCAGAGCACCCTTACCAGCAACCGACGAAGACCCGGCACCAGCGATGACAACATTACAAATAGAGACTTGCCCCGATCTACCCATATCAGCTTATGATGCTGCCAGAGCCACCACGAAAGACTCATTGACTGCCCGCGTTCTTAGCTGGGTAGGTAAAGGCTGGCCGGAAAACCAAAAAACTGAAAACTTTAAACCTTTCTGGACCAGACAGACTGAACTTTCTATTCAAAAGGGGTGTTTATTGTGGGGCGATCGGGTAGTCATTCCTAACAAACTACAACCCAGGGTACTTAGGATGTTACACGAAGGGCACCCAGGAATTGTAAAAATGAAAAGCCTTGCTAGAAGTTATGTTTGGTGGCCAGGTATTGATAGGGACATAGAATATTGGGTAAGCTCGTGCAACAAATGCCAGGGAATTAGACCGTCCCCACCTAAAGCACCCATTAGAGACTGGGAAACCTCGCGAGGCCCTTGGTCAAGAATCCACATTGATTTCACAGGTCCTACCAAGGGGCATACATTCCTGATTGTCGTTGATGTCTATTCTAATTGGCTAGAAGTAAAAATCATGCCATCAACGACAACAGAAACTGTAATTAAACAACTAGATAACCTTTTTGCCACCCATGGTCTACCGGATGTCCTTGTATCAGATAATGGGCCACAGCTAACCAGCCTACAATTCGAGCAATACCTAGCCTCCCTAGGTATAAGACATGCCCTAACTGCGCCGGCTCACCCAGCTGCAAACGGCAGGGCTGAGAGAATGGTCTGGTTTACCAAAGAGGGGTTAGAAAGAATGGACACCAGAGATGTCCAACAGAAAATAAACTGATTGCTCACACTCCAGCACATAACGCCCAGTACCATGACCAACAAATCCCCAGCAGAATTACTCATGGGGAGGAAATTAAGATCTCACCTTGATAGGTTGCACCCAAATTTTACGCCAGAAAACCCTCCCGACTCCTCTACACGATTTAGAAAATTTGAAATAGGCGATTTGGTTTACGCTAAAAGCTTCACCGGGGACCCTGTATGGCTACCAGGACAAATCACGCAAATAACAGGCCCCAAATCCTACCGATTAACAATTGACGAAGGCAGGGAATGGAAGCGGCACATAAACCAGCTCTGTTCCTGAAACATAGAACGAAATACAGACATACACCCATACGTTGAAAAAACCGGTGAATGGCAAACCAAGGTGGGTGGGGAAATGCGAGAAATAAATAAAGAACCGTTACAAACAAAACCCGAAGAGATTAACAAACAAAAAGAGCAAATGAAAGACTCACTGTTTGAAGAGACTTGCGGGAAGAGCCCATCGGAAGGGGACAGCCAGGCCAGCTCGACCTGCCCGGAGGAAACGGGAGGGAGCGGCAAAACCACCGGCCTAAGAAACTCAGGCGGCAGTAGAATGGCTGACTCACCCTTCCAGACGGTTCCAGAGAGAGGTACGGACGACACAGAAGCCCCATCCGAACCGGTCGAAGTCTATGCCAAAAATGAACTGCGTAAGTCCAGTCAAGTCAGGAGAAGCCCCGCCTACCTGCATGACTACGTCACCATATAGGACTGAACTAAGGGGGGAGGGGTGTTCTATATGTAAATTGGGTTACTCCAAAACATGCAAACCTGATTGGTTAACTAAAGTAAGCATTGGATTGGTTCACTAGGAACCAATCCAAATCAACTGAAAAAGGCGGCAAATTCAAAGAGCTGCCATTGGCTACAAGCCGGCAGGCTAGCCTGTATAAAAGGCTGCCACGGTTTCAGACAAATGTTCCGTTCACTGACTATTTAAGAATAAAGACTTTGTTGTTGGAACCCGGTCTACCTCGTGTTTTTCCGAACAAAACACTAACAACAAGCTATGCAACAAAAATGAGTCTCTGGCACTCCTCTTGGTTGCTCAGTCTCAGGGTTGAAGGGTGCAGGTGCTTTGGAAGTGGCTGGTGCTGGAGTGCTTGTCATCAGCTCCTCCAGAAGCAGAAGCAGCAGAAGCGCCAGCCCCAGAAGAGCGAGCCCGTGCTGCAGAAGCCCCAGCAGAACCAGAATGAGGGCCAGGGGGCGGGATGGTAGCCCTCTCCCTCTTGCCATGGCTGGCAGCAGATGGCTGAGGCTTGCTGTGCTTCCACATGGTTGTGGGGTTGCTGGCTGGCAGGGAGGCTGGCAGGAACCAAGGCTGGCAGCAAGGCTGGCAGGGAGGCTGGCACCAAGGCAGGCAGGAAGGCTGACAGGCAGGCTGGCACCTTCTTGTTGACTCTGGTACTTACAAAAATTGATCAAAATTCAAGTCAAAGTATTTTTCTTCTATAAAATAATTTAATTAGCTTAATATCATTTAAAAGAATTCAATGTCAATTAAATTTAAAGTTAAACACAGAAAAAAGTTAGGCATCATAAGGCATGAGTCCTTGTTATTGATAAGGGTAGGAGATATAGAATACCCCCTTCCACCAGCATCAATAGCTTTGTTTCAAGTTTTTAATGAGAGGAGATGTATGTTAATTCCATTTCTTACTTACAAACCTCCTAATTCCTCCTAATACCACATATTTATTTAAAATCTCCATATGCTTGCATTTTTGGTTATATAACTCTCCATGTTCCTATGTGTTTATATTTGACTTTGAAAGCCTGACATTTGGAAGAACAGTTCTGACAGCCACCAGAAATTAAATATAGAATGCAGAGGTATTTAGCCTAAAATAAAAATCAGATATAAATGGTACACAGATGTATCACTGAGTAATTCTGAGTCACAAGTAGTTTATCTCCTCTTAATCCTTGCATCAAATACAGTTATTGTTTGATATAGTTCATGGTTTTTAGATAGTTGCTGATAATGTTTCTAATGGATTAGACTGTTTTTCTTCCTATCTCTTCTATAATTTTTTTATTTAATCATATAAAATTGCAATCAACAAAACTTTGGAGAAATTTCATTATCCATATATTTACTCATACTGGATCTTATTCATTATTTATTTACTAATTAGATTTTTATCCCCCTTTTTCTTTAAACTCAAGTCAGTATACATAGTGGTTCCTCTTCCCATTTTCCTCTACAGCAACAACAAAGTGAGCAGGGAGGAGAAAGAATGACTTGTCCCAAATAATCCAGTGGGCTGTTGAGGATGAATTTGAACCTGGATCTCTTTGATGCCAAGCAGTTGTTTGAGACTTGCTGAAAGCACAGTCCCATAACCTCGGAAATAGGTGCTGAGGGATTTGGTAGAATTTATGCATAAGATATTTGAGCAGAATGAGCTGTGAACTAAACGCCTGGCCTCTACTATTAAATGATCTTAATACAAGCATGTCTCTTTATTCACAATCTCAGCATTTTTAATATAGGGTAATAGGAATGTTTTACTGAAATGTAACAATGAAATCACAGTGAAATCTTCATGACATCGTCTCAGCAGCAGCCATAATAAGCATTATGACATCAAAATGAAGATACATACCTCATGATGTCATCATGCAGAAAATGCAACTTAGCATATGAGATGCATCATTTTATTTCCTAATGCAAGTGTTATTTAATCCCCCTCCTTTTCTAATTAATCAGGTTTTACCCCCAAGCTGTACCTGTTTTGTTCACAACCAGTTTTGACTTTCTTAACCCCATGTCACACTGGCAAACGGATGCAAAACGGACACAACGGACGAGAAAAATGTTCCATCCGTTGTTATCCGCTCTCAAAAGGGGCAAAAATTTGCATTACTGGAGCGGATAACACAGATGCATGTAGGATGCAGGGTGGATGCAAAGCGGATGCGGAACGGAAGCCTAGCAGATGGAAGTGGATGGGAGCGGATGGCACATCCGCTAGGCTTCCGGGGGACCTCAGCAAAGCGGATGCAGAACGGATACAGCGGATGCACAGCAGATGCACAGTGGATGGAGCGGATGCACAGCGGAAGCCTAGCGGATGCACAGCGGAAGCCTAACGGATGCCTGGCATTCACTGCGCATGCGGGGAGGATGCATTGCGTCAGCCCCGTGGATATAACGGAAGCAGCTCGGAAGCAGGTCGCCATTCAGAGGAAAGACCTGCTGCTGGACGGATTGGCTGCCTTGCCTGCCCTGCCTGCATGTCTGCCTGCCAGCCTTGCTGCCAGCCTTGCTACCAGCCTTGCTGCCAGCCTTGCTGCCAGCCTCCCTGCCAGCATCCCTGCCAGCCTTGCTGCCAGCCTCCCTGCCAGCCTTGCTGCCAGCTGGTCTGCCTGCCAGCCTTGCTGCCTGCCTTCCTGCCAGCCTTGGTTCATGTCTGTCTGCCAGCCTTGGTGCCTGCCTGCCTGCCTGCCAACCTTCCTGCCAGCCTCCCTGCCAGCCTTTCTGCCAGCCTTGGTTCCTGCCAGCCTCCCTGCCAGCCAGCAACCCCACAACCATGCGGAAGCACAGCAAGCCTCAGCCATCTGCTGCCAGCTCTAGCAAGAGGGACAGGGCTACCATCCTGCCCCCTGGCCCTCACTCTGGTTCTGCTGGGGCTTCTGCAGCACGGGCTCACTCTTCTGGGGCTGGCGCTTCTGCTGCTTCTGCTTCTGGAGGAGCTGATGACAAGCACTCCAGCACCAGCCACCTCCACAGCACCTGCACCCTTCACCCCTGAGACTGAGCGACCAAGAGGAGTGCCAGAGACTCTTTTTTGTCTCATAGCTTGTTGTTAGTAAAGTCTATTTTTGATTCACACGCTTGCTTCATTTCTTTTTTTGTATAAAGTCTTGCCGGAAACTTTTAGAAATGGTTTAAGCCTTTGCATGCTTGTAAGATAGCTGTGGGATGGGCAGGGATACCTTTGGGATGGGTAATAGCTGTGGGGATATATAAACCTTCAGTGTAAGCATAGTGGAACTGTATGGTCCACCCTCCCAGGTGCCACACCTATGGCCCTTTATTATCAATAACAATGTAATCATTCATCAACACATTTCAACATAAACACAACTCTTTATTAAACGCCCTGTTCATTGTAGGCCAACCAAACATACATGGCCCAATCTCATCCATGTGATGAGACAGGCTGAAGGAAGCATCCATTAAGCATCTACCATCCTGTCTTGCCACTCCACTGCTCCAGCTGGGGAGTTGCACCAGTGTCTCAGGAGGTTGCCCTGCTTCTTCGCTTCATTTGAGACTCTGTTGGGGCCTAGCACATCCTCAGTGTCGATCAGGTTTCGCCCTTGCCTCCATTCCCCAGGCTCCATGACCCCATTGGCTTGTTGGAGGTCCACAAGCCTGTTCTGCAAGACTGGGTAGCGGGTGCGCATGAGATTGTGCAGGATGCAGGAAGCTTCCATGATCCTCCTCATGGTCTCTGGGCAATGCTGCATGGTGGTGAGAAGTACCTGGAACCTGTTGGCCAGGATGCCAAAGGCATTTTCCCCCACCCACCTTGCCCTGGACAGCCTGTAATTGAAGATCCTCTCTTCACGGGTGAGAAGTCTGGAGGTGTAGGGCTTCATGAGGTAGGTTGTGAGGGAGAAGTCGTCATCCCCCACAATGAAGTAGGGCACATCTTCTGTGTCGTTGGGCAGGGGGTCTGGATCTGGAAAGCCCATGATGAGGTTGCCTTCCAGATCACTGGCGTTGTATACCTGGGCATCTGAACATGAGCTGCTGCCTGAAGCATCGATGTACATGAACTAGTAGTCAGCATCGACCATGGCAAAGAGGATGATGCTGAAGAAGCCCTTGGAGTTGAAATAAGTGGATCCCGACTTGGCTGGAGATTTTCAGGCCACGTGCTTGCCATCTATGGCTCCAACGGTGTGGGGGAACTTCCACTTCTGATACCACTGCTCTGCAACTTTCTTCCATTCTTCTTCAGTGGAGGGGTACTGGAGGAGCTCCTCCTTGTATTCTTCGATGATGGCCTGCACCACTTCTCTGACCACAATGCTGATGGTGTTGGATGGCACCCTCCAGCCGTACTGCATGCTCCTGTAGGAGGTCCCTGTGGCCAGGTGGTGCAGAGTGAGTGCCACCTTGAGCCCAGGTTCCAGGCTGGGCCGGAAGCTGGTGTTTGCCTTGGTCAACCTGGGTGTCAGGTGCTGCACAACTTCATCAAACATGGCTGGAGGCATCCTCATGAAGTTCTGGAACGCCCGAGTGTCTTCGCTCCTGAGCTCCACTATCAGCTTGTTGTACAGTCCATCCTCCACTCTACTGGTAAGCCATCTTCGGACCCAGACTCTTTTTGGGTGGCTCCTTTTCTTCTCGCAGTAGTGTTCACAGAGCCTGCAGATGGGTTCTCACTGTTGCAGAACGATGGTGGCTGCCGAAAGGACTTTGTTATAATCTACGGTGGACATGACTGGATGCTGTGGAAGAGGAAGAGCCAGATGAAGGCTGCAGAGATCTGCACTGCTGGGCTGCTGTTCTGAAAGTGCAATGCAGGCGAGGTGCTCCCCCTTTTTATAGGCAGTATAGGTTTTCCGCAAGGCATCCTCTAGGCATCCTCTAGGCATCCTCTAGGCATCCTTAATATCCGAGATAGGTCCCCTCTGCGAATGTTTTTTCCACTTTAAACGCTTTGTTTTCACTAGGCATCCATTATGCATCCGTTCTGCATCCGTTCCGCGTCCGTTCTGCTTCCTCCCTGCGTCCGGGCGGATGCGTGTTGCACGGATGTGGAACGGATGCCTAGCGGATATAGCAGATGCGTAACGGATGTGTAATGGATGTGTAGCAGATGCGTAGCGGATTGAGAATGGACTAACTGGATACATTTTCCGTACAAAAGTTTTAGGCAGCCCAAAACTTTTGGAGTGGATGAAATGTCCATAAATGGATACTGGACGGATAGAGAGGAAACCAAACGGAGGCAGTGAGTACAGAACGGATACATCGCGTTAACCAACGGATGGTAAGGTTTTTTGTCCGTTTTACATCCTCTTTGCATCCGTTGGTTCAGTGTGACATGGCAATTCTCCTGTTTCTTAGCAATTCTCTTTTAACCCTCAAGTCTTTTTTAGCCATCTGCAAGATCTGAATTGTTTAGGCCAGAAAATCCCTGTCTAATATGAAGCCCATATAATTATTCCCCACAGTTCATGGGGTACAATGAAAGTCAAGTGACAAAATATGCAATAAAATGTGATGATAGAAGCACCACTTCTTACTTACTTACATGCAATCCACATGTGTCACAAGTACAAAAAGGCAGTGTTGTAGTATTGCAATATGAATTTCATCATTTTGGCATTATCAATGTTAGGAAAAACCACCTATGGTTATATAATGTAAACTTTCGAAGTATATCATCAGGACATGGAAAAGTCATGGTAAGTATCTATGCTCTGGAAAGTAGCAGCTGTATCAATAGTAGTCTAATTCATGTCAAAAATTACACTGCATAGATCTTTGGCTTAATTTTATGTAGCCTTAAACCAGGGGTGGGATTCAAATTTCTTAACAACTGCTTTTTGGTGGTCATGTGACTGGGTGGGAATGGCTTGCTGACTGGGCATGGCTAAGTGGCCATGTGACTGACTGAGTGTGGCTAGCTGGCCATGTGACTGACTGAGTGGGGCTAGGTGTCCATGTGACTAGGGTGGGCGTAGCTAGGTGGCCATACATAAGTGGTCCTCGCTTAATGGCCAGCTGCTTAGTAAGTGTTCTAATTTACAACTGACCTCCCCAGAGCTACTTGACTTGTTTTTGGTGTTTTGACAGCCGTACACTTATGTACAGTTACAACATCCCACACAGTCTTGTGACAAGTTTTCTATGTTTTTTGCCAGTTTACAACAATTCTTTCTGGTTTCAGGTTAAAAATGCCCATTAGGGAAAATGGACTTGTTTAACAACCAGTGTTTGCTTAATGGCCACAAGGTTAACTTAACAACCGTGGTGTTTACCTAACCCAGGGGTCTGCAACCTTAAACACTCAAAGAGCCATTTTTCTATTTTCTTTTAAACAGGGATCTCTGTCTCTTTCTTTCTTTCTTTCTTTCTTTCTTTCTTTCTTTCTTTCTTTCT
>BLBF01000005.1:18664745-18678607 GCA_015471245.1 Laticauda colubrina
TCTTTCTTTCTTTCTTTCTTTCTTTCTTTCTTTCTTTCTTTCTTTCTCTTTCTCATCTCTCTCTGTCATATCTTTCTCTTTCTTCCTCATCTCTCTTTTTCTTTCTTCCTCTCTCTGTTTCTCATTTCTCTTTCTCTCTCTCATCTTTAACTGCTAAGTTTGGAAGCTGTTTTTTTATAATCCTATTTCTTTGCAGTTTTTTTTCACTCACATTAGTGTATATGTTTCCAATACTCTTTCTTCCTTTCTGCTATGTATTCAAAATGGGCAATGATTGTGTGTGTGTGTGTGTGTGTGTGTGTGTGTGTGTAGCATGTGCATAGTGTGTTATGTATGTGTGTGGATATGTATGTATATCACTTTTAATGTGTGCCAGTGTACTTACAGTAAAAAAATGACAATAAAAGTTATCTTATCCCATCTTCCTTCTTTCCTTCCTGACCCCATTCCTCCCCACACCCTATTGTGTGTTGGCTTCCCAGCAAATTACTTACCATGTCTGATCCTGTTTAGCTTTCTAAAATCAGCCTACTGAAATAAATACCAAACTAAACTGCTCAACAATTTACCTACCATCACTACCTTGCACCTGATTTCAATGTAAACAGCCAATCTTCAGTATTACTAAATTTTGCTAGGCATCTGCTACATGTTACTCTCTTCCTTGATAATCTAGTCCAGAGGTCCCCAAACTTGACAACTTTAAGACTTGTGGACTTCAATTTACAGAATTCCTCAGTCAGCTTTGCTAGCTGGAGAATTCTGGGAGTTGAAGTCCACAAGTCTTAAAGTTGCCAAGTTTGGGGACCCCTGATCTAATCTTAGCTGGGGCAAAACAGTCTAGAGTCACTGGCAAGAACAGCTCAGAATGAAGAAAAGTTGTGAATCTCCCCATATTCCTTTCTCCAAAAGCAGCCTCATCCTCTCCTCCTCATTTGTGAAGCATGCTAAGCTTAAAGGTTCTGAGAGAGGCTGCTCATGGACAGAGGATATGAGGGAACACAAGACTTTTCTCTGTACCAAGTGGGCTGCTCTCTTTCCCTTAAAATCTCCACTCTTGGCACCGAAAACAGTCAGTGGAAGCAGCAGTTGAGGTGGTCAGTCACCTGTCCCAAGGCTCACACTCACCATACCTGCAGGGAGTGGAGGATGCAGTAGCAGCAAGGTGGCAATGGCAATTTCAGCAGTGTCAGGGGTTTCAGGACCAGTCCCCCCCGCCATCCATGTGACAGCACACATAGTACATTTGGGCTTCCAGGCTCTGCTCTCTGCAGCTGCCATCAGCTGTCCTGGACTCGATTAAGGGGTGCCTTGCTGACACGAGCCTCCACACATGTTCGTTCCTGCTGCTGTTTTTGGGAGAACAGTTCAGTGGAAAGCTTCCAAGCTCCCCCATTGAAACAGCTCATGGGCAAGCAGAGAGAAGCAGTATTCAACCTGGCTTGCTTCTCTGCTTGCCTGGGAGCCATTTCTAATGGGAGGGGGACTTGGAAGTTTTCCACTGAACTGTTCTCCCAAAAAACAGTGTTGTGCATGCGTGCAATGTCATGCATGCATGATAAGGAATAACAGTCAGGCAGCAGAGAAGCAGGTGGAGAGGGCCGGGGCCAGCCAGAGGCCTAATTTACAGGTTCTCTGAACTACGGAGAGTCATAACAACCAGTTCTACCAATCTGGTCCAAACCGGTAGAATTCCACTCTGCCTTCAACCTGTTTTGAAAAGACCTCTTGTAAATGCTATTTATCTTGCCCTTGTGGGCTGTTTCGGAGATAAACAAGGAAGGGGCAGAAGAAAAGACAAACAATACATTGAAGAAAAATGGGATACTCTTCACCCTCTTTTGGACTGGCCCAACTCACTGCTTGCATCAGAGCCATTTAGTATATACCCCATGATTGTATATACTGTATGATTGTATATATTGTATGACTCAGTGGTGGAATTCAAAAAATTTACTACCAGTTCTGTGAGTGTGGCTTGGTGGGCATGACTTGGCTTGGTGGGTGTAGCTCAGTGGGCATGGTGGGGAAGGATACTGCAAAATCTCAATTCCCTCCCACTCCTGGGGGAAGGTTACTGCAAAATCCCATTCCCACCCCACCCCAGTAATCTGCTTTCCAGCTCCTTTCTCCTGTGTAGGTAACCAAAGAAGACCCAGCCAATCAGTTGGGACTTGAGAATCAGAGAATAGATGGGGGTGGGGCCAGTCAGAGGTGGTATTTGCCAGTTCTTCAAACTACTCCAAATTTCTGCTACCGGTTCTCCAGAACTGGTCAGAACCTGCTGAATACCTTCTCTGGTATAACTGTAACTTTGTTGCTTGTACCCTAACAATTTTATTGACTATTTCTTAGTATGATTTGATTGCTTATTGTATCCTATGACTATTATTCAGTGTTGTATCTTATGATTCTTGACTATTGACAAATGTATATTTCTTTTATGTTCATTTACATGCTGAGAACACATGCTCCAAGACAAATTCCTTGTGTGTCCAATCACACAGCCAATAAAGAATTATATCTGTCTAATATTATCTTTGAGTAAATGTGTCCCATAAGTAAGATAAACACTTATCCATTCAAGAGGTAGTATTCAGCAGGTTCTGATCAGTAGCAGAAATTTTGAGTAGTTCGGAGAACCAGCAAATACCACCTCTGACTGGAGATTTTACAGTATCCTTCTCCTGCCAAACCCACCAAGCCATGCCCATAGAACTGGTGGTAAAATTTTTTGAATCCCACCACTGATCCATACCAGAAATGCTTGTAGGATCACTTTAACATTCATATCTGCACATTCTTCATTCCATTCAGGTTATTACTGGTATGTGTGAAGAAATGTCAGAGGCACAATTTTTCCTAAGTAAAACCTTGTTATTTTCTTTGCTCTGCTAATTTTAGTGGGAGTAAGCGTGGTGACAAAAGCAAGGCTCACTGCAATAAAAAAAGCTTGCTTGAAGTCTGTTGAACACAATGGATCTTACTATTAAGAAAATGCAACAAAATAGCATTGCATTGTTTGTTTAGTACTTTTCATATCTATTCAAAAGTAGGACCATATTTTCCTGTATATGAATATGAGATTTAAAATAATTCCTGGTGAAATGACTGGTAATAGCAACAGCATTTAGTCTTATATACCACTCCACAACACTTTACAGCACTTTCTGAGCAGTTTTCAATGTCAGAAATCTGGGCTCCCATTTTACTGACCTTGGAAGGATGAGTCAACCTTGAGCTGGTCAGGATCAAACTCCTGGCAGTAGGCAGAGTCAGCCTGCAATACTGCATTCTAACCACTGTACCACCATAGCACCTTTACATGCTATTTAAGTTCACCATGGACTTTAATTAAATATTTAAATTACTATTACAGATTTATCAGCTTTGGCCAGTGTGAACTGAACAGTTTCAGAAATAAAACTGAGCAATTTTAAAACATTAGAAATAATTCAGTCTATTTCTTAAATTAATTTAATCTAATTTTAAATCAAGACTCAAAATAGTTTGCAGGCTCATGAAGAACCATTCTTATTTAACCCAAAGGTTTTATTCAAGAGGTAACTGGACTTTCTGTTTTTTCTTTAAAGATGTTTCACTTCTCATCCAAGAAGCTTCTTCAGCTATGGCTAGATGATAGGGAATGGAAAGATTTATACTCCTAGCAGACATTTGCATTCTTTTAGCAAGTTGTTACCTCCTGAAAAAGCACCTTGGGGATAACCATGACCTGGATGACTGAGAATCTCCATTGTCATTCTTCTTTAAGATGAGCATCCTGGGTTCCTAAATTTTCTCATAGCATCACCAAAATTCCTTAATAAAGAACAAATCGGGAGGAGCACTTATATTCTTTAAATACAGTTTAAATGTAACTTTTTTTTTCAGTAAGGTTTTTTCATATTTGTTTTCCCATTTTTATCTTGTATACACATTATATATTTTATCTTACGGTCTTTTCTTAACTGATTACCAAGAAATGTCTCATGATATTGTGACATAACTAGCCTTTAAAATTAGATATATAAAACTGCAAAAAATAAAATAAAAATAGCAAATGGACTGATAAGGACAGAGTTAGGATTGTAGATTTAATATTTCATTTGGGGCATCTCTCCAAAGTAGAATAATCTCTTTGCTGCTGGTGCGGGAGTAGTTATCTCAGCTGCATCAGCCCTTAACAAAAGATAATAGGAGTATCTATGTTGCGTTTAACGCATGCATCTTGGTTAAACAGAACTTTGGACTTTTGGAGCCCTGAAATTAAAACAAAGTGATTCACTGATTATTAAGATATGAAGAAGAGTGTCTCATACTTTAAGTGGGGAATATCATAAGAAAACTCAGCAATTTTTTTATGGCTCTCTATGCAACTTTTTGAATACACTTACATCCACAAAATCAAGTAAGGTCTGTATATTGTTAAGTAATGTAAAATATGTCCAGTTAAAACTGTGGGACACATTTCATGCACTGTTTTGATGACCTCACTTCTTTATCTGTCTTCCAGATTTATAAGTTTTTCCTGAAGCAATTATTAACATCTTTTTCCTGTGGTGGGGCTTTATAAAGATCATCATTTTGTAAAAGCAGAGTAAAAGTAACAGGACATTCTTTTATTATATTACTGTGAGTTATTTTGGGTCCAGTATAGTGAAATTGATAATATCCCTGCCCATTTCATTGTTGATCAGCTAGAAAAGAATAGGATCTATGATTTTGAGAAATGTGCTCTATCATTATTAAATGTTTTGAGTGACAGTTTTATTCAAGGAACAGTCTTCAGGATCTTCAGATCTGGAAAACTTTGGAAAGCTTTCAAAGGGATAGGCTACTTGCAAAGGCTACTTGCAAAATGCTCAGATTCCTTTTTATACCAGACCCCATGTATGACCCTGATACCATTGTAAGTTTTCTTCAAAAAGTGAATTATAGTACTTCTCCCTCTTTATCCCGCATTAATATATTTAAGCAGTTGGAAACTGATCACTTTCTTTACATCTTCCCACTTTGTTATTAGGTTGCTCACAATGATGTGTTTGGTCGCTGCTCTATTTTTGGTTGTTGCTCATGACAATTATCCATCTTTCTTACAGCATATTTATTTTGACTACCAATGGAGCAAGAACAGTCCTGACAACTTATACAATTGGTAGCAATCCCTGGGAGCAACACTCTCTTCCTGGCATGTTTATGATGTAGGAAAAGGGATTATCTTGGATAACAGTGTCTACAGTCTTGTCAACCTACAGGACTGAGGTGTGAAGTGAGTCCAGCCAAAACACAGATGAGCAGGAACATGGGACAAAGTGACCTTCAGCCGTGACCCAAACATTCATTAATACTTGGTATTTATTTAGTAAGGCTCCAAGGGTACTATTTACAGCTACTGGTTGATAAAGAGGATTGGAGTTAGTGGAAGGAGTTCTGTAGTTAATGCTATCTTAGAAACCATATGCAACAAATGTGCTTGTGTGTGGAAAAGATAATGTATAGAGGCTAACAGTTATATGGCCATTTTAATATAAAAACCTATCACCTTCTAATGCCACTTTCCTATGCAATTCTGATGGAGAAAAAGTGTATAAATTCTATCCATAAGTGTCCAAAATTCCACAGGGCATTGAAAAGGATTGTCCTATCTTGATAAATGTTGATGGATTAATATAATGGATTCAGCTAGACTTTGATTTATAAAATAATTAAGAATTATAGTCCATAATGGTTAATATTTTTAATGTTTTAAATAATTTGTAAACCACTTAAAGTTGTTAGGAGTCAGGCAACATATACAATGAACTGTTATAATTGGTCACACAGTCAGCCAGATGTTTAGACTAATAAAGGAGAATATTTATGGCTCAGGGTTGAAAGGAGGGATCCTTGGTGCTCTTTGGTCTTAGTTGTTTTCTTGCAGATTTTTCATTACCCAAACTAGGTAACACCCTCAATGTATTAATTCACTGGTGCTTCTTTGATTTTGGGGTTGAATTTGAGGAATTTACTTTGCAGCTGGGTTTTTCTTTTTCTGGCATGTCTCTAGGAAGTACTCATGATGGTGGTGGCCAGTCTGTCCATGTGCTCTGATATGATAGTCTGTTCCAGTTGTTCCCTGAGATTTTCTATATGTTGGAGAGATGTGTTTAATTTGACTTGAGGAGAGTGGAGGTGAAATGTCTTGACTAGATTTGGCATTTTTTTTCTATCGAGCGAGTCTTTCCCAAAGACCTGGGATAGGCATATATTGTCATTTGATTGTGTTAAAAATACCATATTTTTGTTTAATATAATACTTATGTCTGAAAAATATAGTCAACAGCATTGTAGGCATGACTGAGAATTTGTTTGTCCAAAAGAACAAAAGAAGGACAAGATCTCTTCAACCCAAGTGTGAGTAGTTGATGACATTGGGCACATGCTGGCATCGAACCTCTGACATTTCAACTAATTGGGGATTCCTTTTATTATCTTTATACTTTACTCTCTTGCTTTGCTTCATAGTAAGAAAAAATCCTGGAGGACTTCCAGCCTAACATTCACTTCATGAGACAGACTGTTTCATTAGTTAATAGTTTTCATGATCAGGAAATTCCTCATTATTTCAAATTTAGATGTCCCTCTGTAAAACCTATGCTTCTCTTTTTCTACCCTCAGGCAAATAAACCCATATTCTTCCCTCTGACCACCCTTCAAGTTTTGGGAGAGAACTATTCTCCCCTTAGCCTTTTCTTTAAGTTAAACATGCAGTTTCTTTAACTGTTCTTCAAGGATTTAGCTTTCAAACTCCTCACCATCTTCCCTTGTTCCACTTCCTCATTATCCACTTCCTCATTATCCAGTTCTGGCAATCAGAACTGAATACTCACAG
Source organism: Laticauda colubrina (assembly GCA_015471245.1). Taxonomy (NCBI): domain Eukaryota; kingdom Metazoa; phylum Chordata; class Lepidosauria; order Squamata; family Elapidae; genus Laticauda; species Laticauda colubrina. The sequence goes on from BLBF01000005.1 coordinate 18,671,617, forward strand.
TATTCCAGAGGTGCTTTGGGCAGAATGGAACTATGTCTTCTGTTTATCTTGACACCATACCTCTGTTAATGCTGCCCAATGCTGATTTGGCCTTTTGGCAGCTTCAAGATAATGCTGACTTGTGCTTATTCCATAGTCTAACAAGATGCTCAAATCCTTCTCATAAATACTATTGCCAAGCCTGATACCACCTATGTTTATTGATGCATCTAACCTTTCTTATCTAAGTGCAGAATATTATATTTCTCACCAATGACCTACATCGAAGTTGTTCCCATAAAGTGCAAATAAGCTAATAGAGTGAATTTTATTGAAAAATCAAACATCTATCTCATAATCATGAATAAAGTTTCAAAATATGTAATCTCCAGATATCAAGGAACACTTGTAAAGAAATAAGATAGCAGAGATGGTGAGAAGTACACTGTGTCTGATTATCTTGGGAGCAGTGACTTGCTCCGGTTTCCATTATGAATTAATTATCCTTTTCCGAATTTGAATTTATAATTGAAACTCTAATAACTTTCATTCCAAATTCTTCTTTTCCAAACAAGGAAAAGGATACCTGTTTCTCTCTCACTATATAGGTGGTTTGCTGGTCATTGATGAAACAGAGAGCCCATCCTCCTTCACTTTATACATATAATTAATACAAGATTGGGGAGGAGGAATTAAGAAGACATACTTCTGTAATAGCTGCACTATTTAAGAGAGGAAAGAAAATTCTTTATGAGGTGAGAAATCATGACAAGAACTTTAGAGCCCACAAAACAATCCCTGGAGCCAAAACTATTTGAGTAACTTATAAATCACTCTATATGTATGAATGGTGAAACTGTGTTTCATCTTTTAAAAAACAGAAATAACAATAATCCAAGATTTATACTCAATTTTTTAAGCCAGACTTCTTTTACAGCCATGACAGATAATACAATGACAATGCTCCTTGGAATTTGGTTTTTCAGAACAAATACTTAAGTTTCTGTAGGTCATCAAAGTATCATCTAAAATGGGACTATCCTGTCTAAAAATAATTGTAGTGCTGCGTACCATTTTACGTTGAAAATTACATCCTCAGTCTGATTATGTAAGAAGGGATGGAAGGATCATGATAAAATATCCTGATCGCCCTTAGATTGATCTGAAATTGTTTCCTTCCTTGCAACCCTTCTCAAACATCCTTATATTTCAGGTTCCTGAATTTCCCAGTCAACATGACCATTGAATGTTGCAAATTGAGATCAAGAGATCTAGATGGAAGCAAAGGCAGCTTGCTTTGTGAAGAATGTTCCAATTTTCTTAGACTTGCATTTATGTCAGCAGTAAAAAGTTAAATATTTTTTGTATCTGCTATGGATAAAGCAACAGATACTTGGAAGCTACACTGTGAACTGAAAAGAAGTGTAAACAATGCATACTGAAGCTGCAAACTATACCCATCTAGAGGCCATGCAATGCTTTCCTTTTTTCATTAAAATTTCTGACAGCTAATGATTTTCCAAGTGTGAAACCCAATATATTTGTGGTGAAACACAGAAGTAAGATGATTCCAAGAGCTGAGAAACAAGGGAACAGCATGTTAGTTTGTGGGATGGCAGGGAGACTTCTAATTCAGAATTTAGTGACCAGAACAATTGAGTGTACTCATCAAGAAAGTGGGTGACAGATAGGAGAAAATTGGATATATATATCCCTGTATATAAAAGGTATAAAAGGAGCTTTGGGTTCTTTTACAAGAACTTTACATCAAGTGAGTGGGAAGCTGTTCAAAGATACAGTACATGCATTAATGTATAGATAGAAGATGTTCATACATCAATTCTAAACTAAATAGCATAAACAGTCAAATGATCCACTTATAGTTACCTGAATTTCCAGTGAGAAGCATGTCATGTACCTTTGCTAACATTTCAAGGTATCATTAATAGTCATTTATTTGGCTGGTTGGCATACATCTCTTGGGAGAGTTAATTCTCAAATGGTAAAAAGAAATAGAAAAAAAGAATACATTATCCAGACAATGAACAGATTCAGACTGTTTACTCTCTTTGTAAGAGAGGTAAGCCTTCTCCACTTTGAGCTGAAAAAACAGGCGAGATATTTGCTACCTTACAGTATATATTCTAAGTAAAGTAAAGTACTTACTCAAAAAAGTGTGTGTGTGTGTGTATATGTTTAATATTAATTAGTTTTTCTAGATTATTGTTTCTGGGATTAAATATTCCATTTGCTTTATATAAAGAATCATTAATTATAGGCTAGGCCCTTTACTAAATTCCCCACAGCACAAAATGTAAGAATTCACTACATTCAGCTTATAAATGCATTAAATTCTTCTCCTCTCTGTCCTGCACTCCTGATAAAACATTAGCAACTTGGTGAAGACCTGTCATAATCTATTAAGTTTATATTTATGCCATATCCATAGGTCCTATAAATCTGCCTTGCTGCATTGCTTTCAATACAATGGTGTCTGAGAAATCACTTGTTCTGTATTCTGATGTGCCCACTTTGCTTCCTCAGCTGAAATCGATGGCACACCTTCATGATGGATTGTTTATAAAGCTTTTGGAAACATTTCAGGAAAAATAAATCTCTACTGATTAAAAGAACTCTATAAACACACTTGGATTTATCAGATGATGTGCCTACTAGCATTAACTTGGCTGGTCACCTTCCCTGCTTTGAATTCAAAGGATCTTGAAACAAGCTGTAAAAATAGAGAATGAAGCACCCCTGAAACCACTGAGTGATTCAGGGTGATGATGGTGGGGGAAGGGTCAGGCCTTTTGTTATTTGCTTAGGAAGAGATATTCATCTGTTACAGCTTTGGAAAGGAAGTGATGATATAGGCAGGTCAGCATAGGTCTAGTTTGTTCCAGACAGCTGAGAGATCAGAGGTTAGACACGTGCTATCTTCTGCTGTACAACATGCATGAACAACACCACCGTTTATTGGAATGGTCTACAGCAGTGATTAGTCAAAAGGGGCCTTTTGCAGTACAGATGATGTCTAGGTTTGTCTAATTTATTTTAGATTTTAGATAAGGAAAGACCATGAATTTCTCTGTAACAGCCCCATGGGAAACTAGATCCGGAACACCACAAGGCAAAATACTAGGTGTTTTTTTTTCCTGCTAGACAGATTGGATTGAAATATAAAATCTTATCTTACTCCCACGCATGCCAAAGGAATCCTAACATTACTTTTTCAACAAGAAAGCAGAACTTATTTGTTGCATTTGTTTTAAATGTGTACAAATTCCTTTAGGAAGCTCTGAAATATGAACATATTTCAGGAAATGATCAAGCAAATATTGTTTTCTTTGAGGCATCTGTTTGTGATTTGAGAGCTGGAAAAAAGACGTTTTAGTATTGGCAGAAGGTGAGGAATCATAATGTGTTCTAAAAAAATGTCCAAATATTGACCTTCATCGTTGCTGCCATTTTCTGTTCTGCATTTGCTTGGATTTGTGTTCATGCCACACTGATTGCTTCTTGATTTGAGATGCCTAGTTAAAAGGAAAAATAGAGACAAGAAATGTTGATTGGAGAGTTATGTCTGTGAAAATATGTAAGCGTACTTAGATCATTTAAATCTACATTTTTTGTTTTTAAGTATTAACTTACTTCTCAATATATACATTTATTTATAATAATTTATCTTGTTATACTGCTTCAGTGAACATGGTTTCTCAAAAATAATCCTGTTTATTCCAGTCTGGTGAATTACTGAAGATTCTTTCTTAGGAATCTCTGCCTCACAGATTGGCATACATGCATATACACAGGGTTCCTTAAAAAGAAAAAACTGTTATTAACTGCTTTATGTCTGCAGGATGAATGTGGCTTTACAAAAGTCTGAACAAATTATTCAAAGGAAGAAAACAAGATAACTTTCTACTTATGTCAAGTATAAAGTGTTTAATGTTCTTTGTAGTATTATCAGTTTGGTCCCAAAGGACAGGATTGCTATCTTGGGTGACAATTCTATGGATGCCTTTTGAATGAGTCTCACTTAAATCAGCAATATTTACTCTTAAGAAAACATGCACATGTTTGGGCTGTGAGTCAAACGCACACATTGCTTATCTACTATAAGACTTCACAGAGAAGAATCCCCCACAGGGGCACTCATTTTATTAGGGACTATTAACCATTAAAAGTTACTAGGATTTATTAACACAGCATACTATAGCTATGATTTTGCAAATGTTGTATTCTGATTTTAGGATATCTGAAATTTTCTAAATGATAATTACAAAACTGTCCTGATAATTGCATAGTTTAGAGAGATTTAAACATTTCTCTCTGTGTGTCATCTTATGAATTTGTAGCTAATATATAAAACACTAAAAAGAGTTTCTTACTATTATTTCTACTGCTACTGACAACAACACAAACAATGAGTGCTACACATATTAGCCTATTTCCAAAATATTTATTTCAGAGAAGATACCATCTATCTAACTTAGGATACAGCAATTTATGTGGCTATATAAATTAGATAAAGAAAATAAAAATAAATAATTAAGCTTTATTTTAAAATGTGAAACTGCGAGAAACTCCAAGTATAACATTCTTCTGTCATTGTATAAATGTATGGTCACTTTCACTAGTGGTAGATGCCAACTGACTGTGGAAAAATGAGCAAAGCTGTACCTCCAAAGATTTGTGTGGGGAATATCAATATCAGTCACACTCAGATTTATATACTGCTTCACGGTGCTTTACAGCCCTCTATAAACAGTTTACAGAGTCAGCACATTTCCCCAAACAATTTGGGTCCTCATTTTACCCACCTCAGAAGGATGGAAGGCTAAAACAACATTGAGCTGGTGAGAATCAAATTGCTGAACTGCTGGCAGTCAACAGAATTAGCCTGCAATACTGCATTCTAACCACTGCACCACTATGGCTCATGAGTGTGTTTAACTTCTTCATATGTGAATTTATTTATAAAATCAGGGGTGGGGTGGCTGAGTTGGTAGTTAATCAGAGTATTTACATAAGAAAGAGGGTTTTTTTTTTTGGGGGGGGGGGAAGAGTTGTACAACAGCCTTTCCAAATTAGGCTTTAGAAATCATAAAACAGATCAATGTAAGCCAATTCAAAAGTGTGTGCATTTCAGTAACAGCTCCTGTTCCATATGGGTGCATGTACCATGTGTACCAGTAAACAGATCGTGAAGTTATGATGGGAAGTTCAATGTGAATGTTAATTGAAAAAAAATGTTAGCTATTAAGAAAAAGAAAATAAAATGACTACTATGATAATAGCCCTAAATAAGTCTATATTATGTCCCAGAAATGATATTCAGCAGATTCTGACCAGTTCTAGAGAACCGGTAGCAGAACTTTTGTGTAGTTCAGAGAACTGGCAAATACCACCTCTGACTGGAGATTTTATAGATTTTATATTTTATATATATAGGAGATTTTATATATCCTTCCCCTGCCACGCCCACTAAGTAAAGAGAACCAGTGGTAAAAAATATTGAATCCCACCACTGTTATGGCCACTTTTTCAATACTGGATGTATTCTTATTACTATTTCTGTTTTAAGCAAAACAGTTGTTAAGTGAGCTGTGCCAAATTTTATATCTTTTTGTTAAATGAATCACTGAAGTAAAGTGACTCACATAGTCATTAAATAAATCTGGCTTTTCCCATTGACTTTGCTTGTCATAAGCTGTCTGGAAAGATTGTAAATGTTGACCCCGGGGTGTTGACCCCAGGATGTTTGCAACTTTGTTAATTGCCAGTTGCCAATTGCCAAGCAGGTGAATTTTGATCATGTGACTAGGGTACTGTGATAGTTGCAAGAGTGAGCATACTTTGTAAAGGAATGGTTGTAAGTCAAGGAATAGCCATACTGCTTGCCATAAATATATTGCAGAAAAAAAACATAGAAAAGGACAACCAAAATTATTAGGGAGCTATGTTTTTTTCCTATAAGGAAAAACTTCAACTTTAGAGCAAATGTGGATAAGGAAAACATAATACTGATATACAAAGTCATGTATTGTATGGAAAATAAGCAAAAATAATTTATTTTGTTTTCTCACCAAGTTAGAATTAGAGACTGCAAGTAATGTGTGGAGATTCAAGAAATACTTCTTTACATAAGACAGATCTATATACGGTGATGATGGCAAATGATGATGGCGAACCTATGGCATGCATGCCACGGGTGGCACACAGAAATATTTGTGTGGCCATGTGAGCCCCAGCCAAACCTAACTGTACTGTGCACATGCGTGTCTACCAGCTGATTTTCAGCTTGTTTGAAGCTGTTATTGCCCTCCCGGAGGCTCGAAGGAAGCCTCTGCAGATCAACCAGCCGAAAAACGGGTCTTCTGGAAATATTGGAAGTGCCAAAATGGCCCTGTTTTCAGCCTCCTGAGGCTCCAGAGACTTCTCTCAAGCCTCTGAGGGGGCAAAAACAGCCTCCCCCGGGTTCCAGAAGCCCTCTGAAGTCTGAAAATGGGCATTTCCAACTGCAGAGGTTTCCTGGGAAGGTGAAAATGGCCTCAAACAGGCCAAAAATCAGCTGGGAAATGCATGCATGCTCAGTGCAAGTAAAGGGGCAGGGTGGGGATGCTGCACATGCATGCATAAGGGGGCAGGGCACATTACATTGTGGGTGCTGGTACGCGTGCATTTTTGGAACACCAAAACAAAAAGGTTCAACATCACTGGTCGATACCGTCTTCTGAAAATATAATAGCCATCAGCCTAAATGGTCTTAAAAGACAACTCAGTAGATTCAAGCAGAATTGGGAAAGTGAGTGGCTAATAATCCTAATTAATGACAACTTGACAACTTTAAATTCTATAATTCAGAACATAAATTCAATATATATATATATTTTCGCAGGTATGGTATTCAGCTTTGTTCGTGTATTTTCCCACATCATTATAGTTGTGCTTTTATTTATATATATATATATATGTATGTATGTATGTATGTATGTATGTATGTATGTAT
>BLBF01000005.1:18703488-18713600 GCA_015471245.1 Laticauda colubrina
TACAGAGAGAGGGGGAAAGAAAGGGGGAGAGAGATACAGAGAGAGGGGGGAGAGACAGATACATAGAGAGGGGGAGAGAGGGGAAAGATAGGGAGAGTGGGAGAAAGAAGGGGAGAGAGAGGGAAAGAGAGATACAGAGAGAGGGGGAAGAGAGAGGGGGGAGGGAAAGATAGGACAAAAAGGAAGGCAGGGCCAGAGAGGTAGAGAAATACAGAGAGGGAGGAGAGACTGACATAGAGCAAGAGAAGGGTTTTGTGACTGGGTAGGCATGGCAAGGTCATGTGAGTGGGTGGGAGTGAGTGACATCAAGTTGGCCATGCCCACCCAGGTTTTGTGGCTCCCGGTGGGTTTTTGTTTTTTGTTTTTGGTAGGAAATGGGCCCAAGTGTCTTTTTGAATGTTTAAGGTTGCAGACACCTGCCCTGGACTAAATAAAATGCGATATTATGCTATTAAATTTGATTACATGGCAAATACATGGAGATCTGAAATTGAATTACATGGATAGTCCTAGGCTTTTAGACCACTGATTGCTCTTCATGAACTTTCTTTTAAAAAATTGCCCCCTTTTAACTTATACTAGTTGCACTGATGTAAATTTAATAAAGTTAGGTAGTAAGTAGATTAAGATTTTATTATAGTACTTTTTCATTGGGATTTTAACTATATTATGACATAAATCAATTTAATTCTTCTGATGTGATTTTAGCTGTTAATTATTTCTTACTTGTTAAACTTTATTGTCTGTATCACATCCCACAGGGAAGCATATTATAAATAAAATATTTGTTTGTTGATAACTTGAATTATGCATTTGACAAGATTGACTTAGGTTCAAAAGTTTCTTTGCTTTGCCACAAAACTCTAAAGGTTTTTGATAACAAAATACATTTGTTATGTTAAATAGGATAATCTCCATGTCTTTCTTTTTTTGAAGGAAGGGTGAGATTAACAAAATATGTTAGGTAGATAATTCTGCATACTTGGACCACAAAGCTAAAAATAATTAATGTCACCATATATTTGTTTATTTATTTTTCTTTATTTTGATTTGTCAATCACTTACAAGATAATAGGTATAAGCATATACAAAGTTATGAATACATGAAATGGGTACATATAAGAAAAATAAAAGAAACAATAGGACAGGGATGGTAGGCACGTTGGTGCGCTTAGGCATGTCCCCTACAGACCTCTTAGGAAAGGGGTGAGGTCAATAGTAGACAGTCTAAGGTTAAAGTTTTGGGGGTTTGGGGAAGAAACCACAGGGTCAGGTAGAGTATTCTAGACATTGACCACTCTGTTGCTGAAGTCGTATTTCCTGCAATCAAGTTATATATATGTTGTGCAGTACAGATATTTGTAATTTTAGACCTAGGATTCAGGCTCCAGCTGATTTATTTGAATGAAACACTCACAATTTTGGTGAGAAATGAGCATTCTTTGATCTAAAATATTAAAACGAAGAAACACTCTTAATTATTTTCACACTTTTTCAAAATGTAATTACAGTGATGTGTTTTTCACAACTAATTAAAAATTTATAGTATCAACCTAATTGGGTGAAGTTGCACCTTAGAAGGTCCTGAAAGTGAATGTATCATCCCTTCAGATTTACATGTGCTGTGTATAGAATAAAATGGCAAGTACAGTGAATATCTGTTCAGTATTTAAACCCTTTTGCTTTGTTGCAATCATTTTATAAATGTGTCCTCTTTCACTGTTCATTTTTACCCCTCCACAATGAAGTTTCCCTTCCACACTTTTGCTTAGCTTGCACCTAGTATAATCATTTTTGCCTAGTTTGTCATGACATGGTGACTAATAACTTGATTTCCTTCTACGCTATCTCTATCACACAAAAAAGAAGCTTCCAATCTATCTGTTCCGTCACTTCATTTATCCAACAATAAATTCATGAACGAAGGGTTGATGTATTAGGATTGCTTCTATTTACAGAGATAGATGACATATAAACATCCAATTGTAGAAGTGATATGATTTGTTTCTTTTGGGGACATATGTGGGTATTTGGTGCCAACAGTATATATCTAGAACTTACCTCCTCCTGAACTGCCACAGTACAAGAAACTAACATTTAACTTTCATTAAAAAGACAAACCCCAAAATTTTAGTTGCAAAGACAGAGTGTGAAGTCATTGGAATTAAAATGGTTACTTCATTTTGTTCTTTATTTAAATAATTTTTAACATAGCAATATCAACTTGGCACATTAAGTATCAGCCTTTTTTAAAACAGATCTTTATTTTGAAAGGTTTTGATAAACAATTAAGAGGTTTCACACTGACATTATTTAAGATTATATGCTTGATTATTCTAATCTCTCAACAAATATTCAACAAAACATTTTCCTAATTTGCTTGTGAAAGGATTGGTTAATTAGATACTTGAAGTATGTAGCAATTCAGGTTTAACAAATCTTAAGCCCCTGTCACACTGCACCAACGGATGCAAAGAGGATGTAAAACGGACAAAAAACCTTGCCATCCGTTGGAAAACGCGATGTATTCACTGCCTCCGTTTTGCTACCTCTCTGTCCATCCAGCATCCGTCTATTGATGTTTCATCCGCTCCAAAAGGTTTGGGCTGCCTAAAACTTTTGCGCAGAAAATGTATCAATTCGTCCATTCTGCATCCGCTACGCATCCGCTAGGCATCCGTTACGCATCTGTTACGCATCCGTTACGCATCCATCCGCCCGGACGCAGGGAGGAAGCGGAACGGACGCGGAATGGACGCAGAACGGATGCAGAATGGATGCAGCACGGAAAAAAAGCGTTTAAAACAGAAAAAACGTCCGCAGAGGGGACCTATCTCGGATATTAAGGATGTCTAGAGGATGCCTAGAGGATGCCTAGAGGATGCCTAGAGGATGCAAAGGGACACCTATGCTGCCTATAAAAAGGGGAAGCAACTCATCTGCATCTCACTTTCAGACCAGCAGCCCAGCTGTGCAGACCTCTGCAGCCTTCATCTGACTCTTCCTCTTCCACAGCATCCAGTCATGTCCACCGTGGATTGCGACAAAATCCTTTTGGCAGCCAACATCCTTCTGCAACACTGCGAAACCATCTACAGTCTCTGTGAACTCTACTACGGGAAGAAAAGGAGGCACCCAAAAAAAGTCTGGGTCCAAAGATGGTTAGCCAGAAGAGCACAGTACGGACTTTACGACAAGCTGATGGTGGAGCTCAGGAGCGAAGACACTCGGGCGTTCCAGAACTTCATGAGGATGCCTCCAGCCATGTTTGATGAAGTTGTGCAGCGCCTGACACCCAGGTTGACCAAGACAAACACCAACTTCCCGCCCAGCCTGGAACCTGGGCTCAAAGTGGCACTCACTCTGCGCCACTTGGCCTCAGGGACCACCTACAGGAGCATGCAGTACGGCTGGAGGGTGCCACCCAGCACCATCAGCTTTGTTGTCAGAGAAGTGGTGCAGGCCATCATCGAAGAATACAAGGAGGAGCTCCTCCAGTGCCCCTCCACCGAAGAAGGATGGAAGAAAGTTGGAGAGCAGTGGTATCAGAAGTGGAACTTCCCCCACACTGTTGGAGCCACCGATGGAAAGCACGTGGCCTGCAAAGTGCCAGCCACGTCTGGGTCCACTTATTTCAATTACAAGGGCTTCTTCAGCATCATCCTCTTCACCATGGTCGATACTGACTACAAGTTCATGTACATCGATGTTTCAGGCAACGGCTCATCTTCAGATGCCCAGGTATACAATGACAGTCACCTCAAGGAGGGGCTGGAAGGTAACCTCATCATGGGCTTCCCAGATCCAGACCCGCTGCCCAACGACACGCAAGATGTGGCCTACTTCATCATGGGGGATGAAGCCTTCTCCCTCACAACCTACCTCATGAAGCCCTACACCTCCAAATACCTCGCCCGTGAAGAGAGGATCTTCAACTACAGGCTGTCCAGGGCAAGGCGGGTGGTGGAGAACGCCTTTGGCATCCTGGCCAACAGGTTCCAGGTACTTCTCACCAACATGCAGCATCGCCCAGAGACCATGAGGAGGATCGTGGAAGCTTGCTGCGTCCTGCACAATCTCATGTGCACCCGCTACCCAGTCTTGCAGAACAGGCTCGTGGACCTCCAGCAAGGCAATGGGGACATGGAGCCCGGGGAATGGAAGCAAGGGCAAAACCTGATCGACATTGAGGATGTGCAAGGCCCCAACAGAACCTCATGTGAGGTGAAGAAGCAGCGCAACCTCCTGAAACACTGGTGCAATTCCCCAGCTGGAGCGATGGAGTGGCAAGACAGGATGGTAGATGCTTAATGGATGCTTCCTTCAGCCTGTCTCATCACACGGATGAGATTGTCCCATGTATGTTGGGTGTGCCTACAATGAACAGGGCAATTAATAAAGAGTTGTGTTTATGTTGACATGTGTGGATCAATGCTTACATTGTAATTGATAATGAAGGGCCATAGGTGTGGCACCTGGGAGGGTGGACCATACAGTCCCACTATGCTTGCACTGGAGGTTTATCTATCCCACAACTATTACCCATCTCATAGGCATCACTTCCCATCGCACAGGTATCCCTTCCCATCCCAAAGGTATCCCTTCCCATCCCACAGCTATCTTAACCCATCCCAAAGATATCACTGCCCATCCCACTGCTATCTTAACCCATCCCACAAGCATGCAAAGGCTAAACCATTTCTAAAAGTTTCCACCCAGACTTTACAGAAAAAAATTAATGAAGCAAGTGTGTGAAACAAAGATAAACTTTATTAATAACAAGCTGTAAAATAAGCATGACCCAAGTCAAGTGTCCAAATAAAGTCCACAAATATCCAGGCAGCCAGTCTCTGGCACTCCTCTTGGTCACTCGGAGGTGTGTGCCCAGTCTAAGGTGTTAGGGTGTAGGTGCTGTGGAGGTGGGTGCTGCTGCAGTGCTGGTCTGAGGTGTTGTTGGAGTGCCTGGCCCTGAGAGGACAACAGGGGATGGTGTGTTGAGGAAGGTATCAGACAGCTGGCTCAGCCCCGTGATGCTGAGAGGTCCTTCCTCCATGCCATGGGGTGTCAGCCCCAGTACTGAGGACAGATGTACTGAGGCCGGGCTTGGCTGTGGGATGGAGGAAGGAGCAGTGTAGTGGGGCTGCCTGGTCTGCAGCAGGGTGAGGACTGGCGTGGGTTGCATCATTGGCATGGCTGGCATCGGTGGTATCATTGGAACCGGTGGCAACGGTGTCGCCCGATGACTCTGTGCCTGCATTTGGAAGGGCTGCTGTCTGTGCTGCTGAACCTCTGGGTAGCTGTAGCCCTGGTAGGTGAGGGGCTGTGGGAAGCCTTGGTATGGGAGGGACATCACCTGGGGTGGAGGAGCAGACCTGGACTGGGTGGGAGCAGGTGTCTCTGGGTCTGGAGGGTTGTTAAGCAGTGTGGTGATCCTCTCCTTCACCACCTGAAACTGGGGATCCGCCATCTCCTTGAGGGTCTGGTTGTCATAATTGAGGAAGGGCTTGGGGTTGGAGAAGGATTCGATGGGGACCAGCTGAGAGAGGAGACCTATGCTGGTGTGGATGGTGTCCCTGATCTCCACCAGGACCTTGTGGATCTGCCCCTCCTGCAGTCTGGCTCTCTGCCTTACTGTGGAGGTGGAGGTGTGGGTGGATGCGACTTCGGCAGCAGTGGACTCGATGTCTCCTTTCTCCCACTGCACCAGGGAGTCCTCCTCGCTCTCCACCATGCTTTCAACACCTGCCCGGGGGTTCTCCGCCATGGCACGCTTCACAGATACCTGCCTGGAGACAGGGACTGACTCTCGGCCACCAGAGGACTGGCTCCCAGCAGGCTGCCGGAGAGAGAGGGTAGAGATTTGGGCTCCTGGTGCTCCTGGGTGGTGGACCTCACCCTCCAGGGAGCTGCACTTGGCCATGACATAGTTCTCTCTGTCCGTCAGCTTAACCGTGGCCTGGCCAAATTTTTTGAGGTGCAGCTTCCCGTACCAAGTGTGCATGTGCTTCCAACAGCCAAGGTGCACCTCTGAAGTGTAGCCTAGACTCTCCACCCTCTCTCTCCAAGCAGCCTGCTTCTGCTTGGTGTCCCTGTACAGCCGGTGTCCCTTCTGCCACAGATAGTCGTTCTCTCTCAGCCACTCCAGCACCTCATCCTCGTGCGCTTCCTCAATGTAGTACTGTCTCCTCTCCCATTGTTGCATACGCCTCTTCATCCCTTTGGTAGGACCAGATGGGCCCTCATCAGAGGGGCTTCCAGTTTGTAGGGGCTTCTCCTCCACACCAATAGCAGCAGCAGCAGCAGTAGCACCATCAGCATCATCACCAGCAGGATCATAATCATCATCAGCAGCAGCATAATCACCAGCAGGATCATAATCAGCAGCAGCAGGATCAGCAGCAGGATCAGCAGCAGTAACAGCAGAAGCAGCAGCAGCAGCAAGATCAGGTTCATCAGCAGCAGAGTAAGCACCAGCAGCAGGGTCAGCAAGACCAGGAGCATGAGCAGAACGAGCAGGACCAGCAGGACCAGCAGGACCAGGAGCAGCTTCAGCAGAGTACGCAGCAGCACAAGTACCCCCGCCAGGAGCAGCTTCAGCAGAGTATGCAGCAGAAGCACCACTGCCAGGAGCAGCTCCAGCAGAAGCTCCAGCAACAGAACAGCGAGCCCAAGCAGCGGAAGCCCCAGCAGAAGATGAGTCAGGGACATGGGGCGGGAGGGTGGCCCTGTCCCTCTTGCCAGGGATGGCAGCAGATGGCTGAGACTTTCGCTTCTCCCCCATGGTTGTGGGGTTGCTGGCTGCAGGAAGGCTGGCAGGAAGGCTGGCAGGCACCAAGGCTGGAAGGAAGGCTGGCAGGAAGGCTGGCACCAAGGCTGGCAGGAAGCCTGGCAGGAAGGCAGGCACCAAGGCTGGCAGACAGACTGGCTGGCAGGGAGGCTGGAAGGCAAGCTGGCAGAAAGGCTGGCAGGGAGGCTGGAAGGCAGGCTGCCAGCAAGGCAGGAAGGGAGGATGGAAGGCAGGCGGGCAGCAAGGCTGGCAGGGAGGCTGCCCAGGAGGCTGGGAGGCAGGCTGGGAGGCAGGTTTGGAGGCAGGCTGGCAGCAAGGCTTGCAGGCAGACATGCAGGCAAGAACTCGAGGTATCCAGCAGCAGGTCTTTCCTCCAAATGCTGGCCACGTGCGAGCTGATTCCCTTTATATCCGCGGGGCTTGCATAATGCATCCCCCCTGCATGCGCAATTAACGCCAGGCATCCGTTAGGCTTCCGCTGTGCATCCGCTAGGCTTCCACTATGCATCGGCTTCATCCGCTGTGCATCCGTTCTGCATCCGTTGTTTCCGTTCCACGTCCCCTTTGCTGAGGCCCCCCGGAAGCCCTGCGGTTGCGCCATCTGCTTCCATCCACTCGGCTTCCGTTCCGCATACGCTTTACATCCGCCCTGCGTCCTCCCTGTGTCCGTGTTATTCGCTCCAATTATGCAAATTTTCACCCCTTTTGAGCGTGGATACAACGGATGTAACATTTTTCTCTTCCGTAGTGTCCTTTTTGCATCTGTTGGGCAGTGTGACACGGCCTTTACTTTAATCCATTCATTTGTGAAAGGATTATTGCTATATTGCTTTAGATGCCATTCTGTGGACAAAACACGGGTGTATTTTATTTTTTTGATCCGTAAGATGTGAACAAAAATATGTAGTTTTTTCTCTCATTCTCAAATTCCTAGATCTCAGGGCCATCCAACAAAATTGATTACTGGGAGATTTAAGACAGATAGAAGCAAAGATTTTACTTGACACCTAAAGCCCATGTCACACTGAACCAACGGATGCAAAGAGGATGTAAAACGGACAAAAAAGCTTGCCATCCGTTCGAAAACGCGATGTACTCACTGCCTCCATTTTGCTTCCTCTCTATCCGTCCAGCATCCGTTTATGGACATTTCATCCGCTCCAAAAGTTTTGGGTTTGCCAAAACTTTTGCATGGAAAATGTATCCATTTTGTCCATTCTGCATCCGCTACGCATCCGTTACGCATCCGCTATATCCGCTAGGCATCCGCTGCGCATCCGCGCAACTCGCATCCGCTCGGATGCAGGGAGGAAGCAGAACGGACGTGGAACGGATGCAGAATGGATGCAGAACGGATGAACCACGGAAACAAAGCGTTTAAAACGGAAAAAACATTCACAGAGGGGACCTATCTTGGATATTAAAGATGTCTACAGGATGCCTAGAGGTTGCATAGAGGATGCAAAGGGACACTTTTACTGCCTATACAAAAGGGGGAACAATTCACCTGCATCTCACTTTCAGACCAGCAGCCCACCTGTGCAGACTTCTGCAGCTTTCATCTGACTCTTCCACTTCCACAGCATTCAGTCATGTCCAACATGGATCGTAACACAGTCTTTTTAGAAGCCGCCATCCCTTTGCAACAGTGCAAAGCCATCTACAGGCTCTGTGAACTGTACTACGGGAAGAAAAAGAGGCGGCCAATAATCGTCTTGGTCCAAAAATGGATTGGGAGAAGAGCAGAGTACGGACTGTACAACAAGCTGATGGTGGAGCTCAGGAACGAAGACACTCGTGCGTTCCAGAACTTCATGAGGATGACTCCAGCCATGTTTGACAAAGTTGTGCAGCAGCTGAGACCCAGGTTGACCAAGGCAAACACCAACTTCCGGCCCAGCCTGGAACCTGGGCTCAAGGTGTCACTCACTCTGTGCCACCTGGCCTCAGGGACCACCTACAAAAGCATGCAGTATGGCTGGAGGGTGCCACCCAACACCATCAGCATTGTGGTCAGAGAAGTGGTGCAGGCCATCATCGAAGAATACAAGGAGGAGCTCCCCCAGTGCCCCTCCACCAAAGAAGGATGGAAGAAAGTTGCAGAGCAGTGGTATCAAAGGTGGAACTTCTACACACTGTTGGAGCCATAGATGGGAAGCACGTGGCCTGCAAAGCTCCAGCCAAATCGGGGTCCACTTATTTCAACTACAAGGGCTTCTTCAGAATCGTCCTCTTCGCCATGGTCGATGCTGACTACAAGTTCATGTACATCGATGCTTCAGGCTACGGCTCATCTTCAGATGCCCAGGTATACAACGCCAGTCACCTCAAGAAGGGGCTGGAAGGCAACCTCATCGTGTGCTTCCCAGATCCAGACCCCCTGCCCAACGACACGCAAGATGTGCCCTACTTCATCGTGGGGGATGATGCCTTCTCCCTCACAACCTACCTCATGAAGCCCTACACCTCCAAACTCCTCACCCATGAAGAGAGTATCTTCAACTACAGGCTGTCCAGGGCAAGGCGGGTGGTGGACAACGCCTTTGGCATCCTGGCCAACAGGTTGCAGGTACTTCTCACCACCATGCAGCATCGCCCAGAGACCGTGAGGAGGATCATGGAAGGTTGCTGCATCCTGCGCAATCTCATGCGCACCCGCTACCCAGCCTTGCAGAAAAGGCTTGTGGACCGTCAACAAGGCAATGCGGACATGGAGCCTGGGGAATGGAGGCAAGGGCGAAACCTGATCGACACTCAGGATGTGCAAGGCCCCAACAGAGCCTCACGGGAAGGGAAGAAGCAGGGCAACCTCCTGAAACTTTGGTGCAACTCCCCAGCTGGAGCAGTGGAGTGGCAAGACAGGATGGTAGATGTTTAATGGATGCTTCCTTCAGCCTGTCTCATCATACTGATGAGATTGTGCCATGTATGTTGGGTGGGCCTACAATGAACAGGGCGTTTAATAAAGAGTTGTGTTTGTGTTGACATGTGTGGATCAATGCTTACATTGTTATTGATAAAAAAGGGCCATAGGTGTGGCACCTGGGAGGGTAGACCATACAGTCCCATTATGCTTGCACTGGAGGTTTATCTATCCCACAGCTATTAGCCATCCCAAAGGTAACCCTGCTCATTCCACAGGTATCCCTGCCCACCCCACTGCTATCTTAACCCATCCCACAAGCATTCAAAGGCTTAAACCATTTCTAAAAGTTTCCACCAAGACTTTATTGAAAAAAACAGGTGACGGTGTGTTGAGGAAGCTCTCAGATAGCTGGCTCAGCTCCGTGATGTTGAGAGCTCCTTCCTCCATGCCATGGGGTGT
>BLBF01000005.1:18740017-18760128 GCA_015471245.1 Laticauda colubrina
AGAAGTGTCTGGGTCCAAAGATGGATCACCAGAAGAGCAGAGTACGGACTGTATAACAAGCTGATGGTGGAGCTGAGGAACGAAGAGCCACGTGCATTCCAGAACTTCATGAGGATGCCTCCAGCCATGTTTGACGAAGTTGTGGAGTGGCTGAAACCCAGGTTGACCAAGCAGACCACCAACCTCCAGACCAGCCTGGACCCTGGGCTCAAGGTGGCACTGACTCTGCGCCACCTGGCCTCAGGAACCACCTACAGGAGCATGCAGTATGCCTGGAGGGTGCCACACAACACCATCAGCACTGTGGTCAGAGAAGTGGTGCAGGCCATCATCGAAGAATACCTGGAGGAGCTTCTCCAGTGCCCCTCCACTGGAGAAGGATGGAAGAAAGTTGCAGAACAGTGGTATCAGAAGTGGAATTTTCCCCACACCATTGGAGCCATAGATGGCAAGCATGTGGCCTGCAAAGCTCCAGCCAAGTTGGGGTCCACTTATCACAATTACAAGGGCTTCTTCAGCATCATCCTCTTTGCCATGGTCGATGCTGACTACAAGTTCATGTACATTGATGCTTCAGGCAACGACTCATGTTCAGATGCCCAGGTATACAACGCCAGTCACCTCAAGGAGGAGCTGGAAGGCAACCTCATCGTGGGCTTCCCAGATCCAGAACCCCTTCCCAACGACACACAAGATGTGCCCTACTTCATCGTGGGGGATGATGCCTTCTCCGTCACAACCTGCCTCATGAAGCCCCACACCTCCAGACTCCTCACCCCTGAAGAGAGGATCTTCAACTACAGGCTGTCCAGGGCAAGGCGGGTGGTGGACAACGCCTTTGGCATCCTGGCCAACAGGTTCCAGGTACTTCTCACCACCATGCAGCATTGCCCAGAGACCATCAGGAGGATCATGGAAGCTTGCTGCATCCTGCACAATCTCATGCGCACCCGCCACCCAGTGTTGCATAACAGGCTCGTGGACCTCCAACAAGGCAATGGGGACATGGAGCCTGTGGAATGGAGGCAAGGGCGAAATCTGATCGACACTGAGGATGTGCAAGGCCCCAACAGAGCCTCACATGAAGCGAAGAAGCAGCGCAACCTCCTGAGACAATGGTGCAACTCCCCAGCTGGAGCAGTGGAGTGGCAAGACAGGATGGTAGATGCTTAATGGATGCTTCCTTCAGCCTGTCTCACCACACGGATGAGATTGGGCCATGCATGTTTGTTTGGCCTACAATGAACAGGGCGTTTAATAAAGAGTTGTGTTTATGTTGACATGTGTGGATAATTATTACATTATTATTGATAATAAAGGGCCGTAGGTGTGGTACCTGGGAGGGTGGACCATACAGTCCCACTATGCTTGCACTGGAGGTTTATCTATCCCACAGCTATTACCCATCCCACAGTTATCCCTGCCCATCCCACAGCTATCTCAACCTATCCCACTGCTATCTTAACCCATCCCACAAGCATGCAAAGGCTTAAACCATTTCTAAACATTTCCAGCAAGACTTTATCAAAAAAAAAAGAAATGAAGCAAGTGTGTGAATCAAAAATATACTTTATTAACAACAAGCTATGAGACAAAAATGAGTCTCTGGCACTCCTCTTGGTCGCTCAGTCTCAGGGGTGAAGGGTGCAGGTGCTGTGGAGGTGGCTGGTGCTGGAGTGCTTGTCATCAGCTCCTCCAGAAGCAGAAGCAGCAGAAGCCCCAGCAGAACCAGAGTGAGGGCCAGGGGGCGGGATGGTAGCCCTGTCCCTTTTGCCAGGGCTGGCAGCAGATGGCTGAGGCTTGCTGTGCTTCCGCATGGTTGTGGGGTTGCTGGTTGGCAGGGAGGCTGGCAGGAACCAAGGCTGGCAGGAAGGCTGGCAGGGTGGCTGGCACCAAGGCAGGCACCAAGGCTGGCAGGGAGGCAGGCACCAAGGGTGGCAGGAAGGCTGGCTGGCAGGCATGCAGGCAGGCTGGCAGGAAGGCTGGCAGGAAGGCTGGCAGGAAGGTTGGCAGGGAGGCAGGCACCAATGCTGGCAGGAAGGCTGGCAGGCAGGCAGGCACCAAGGCTGGCAGGAAGACATGAACCAAGGCTCGCAGGAAGGCAGGCAGCAAGGCTGGCAGGCAGACCAGCTGGCAGCAAGGCTTCCAGGCAGGCTGGCAGCAAGGCTGGCAGGGAGGCTGGAAGCAAGGCTGGCAGCAAGGCTGGCAGGCAGACATGCAGGCAGGGCAGGCAAGGCAGTCGATGTGTCTGGCAGCAGGTCTTTCCTCTGAATGGTGACCTGCTTCCGAGCTGCTTTCGTTATATCCACGGGGCTGACGCAGTGCATCCTCCCCGCATGCGCAATTAACGCCAGGCATCCATTAGGCTTCCGCTGTGCATCCGCTGTGCATCCACTTCATCCGTTCAGTGTCCGCTCTGCATCCACTCTTTCCGTTCCGTGTCCGCTTCGCTGAGCCCCCCCGGAAGCCCAGCGGTTGCGCCATCCGCTCCCATCCGCTTCTATCCGCTGGGCTTCCATTCCGCATCCGCTTTCCATCCGCTCTGCGTCCTCCCCGCGTCCGTGTTATCCGCTCCGGTTATGCAAATTTTTGCCCCTTTTGAAAGCGGATAACAACGGATGGAACATTTTGCTCATCCGCTGTGTCCTTTTTGCATCCGTTGGGCAGTGTGACATGGGCTTAAAATACTGAGATTCTTAAACAGACTGAAAATATATTTGAGACCATCTATTGCATTCAGAATTCTAGCAACATAAATTCCATTGAATAATATTGGATATTATTTATTAATAATCAATATAATAATTTATACAAAATTCATTAGATAAGCTCCCTGGCCATAAGCTTGTTGTTATTGAAGTTATACATGTCAGATATCACTTTTATTACAATGTGTAGATGCCGGACCATTTGATAGGACTCCCAGTGATATTTGTGCCATCTATTACATTAATGCCTGAACATTTAGAATTAAGTCGATGCAGATATCTGTCTTCTTCATAAAATGGCAAAACTTTCAAGAGTTAACCATCATACATGGTAATATTAAAATCTTTCACAAAAGTATTTTGGTCATCTTTGGTTTTTCTTGAAGAACATGTAATATTTTGGAGCTCAAAGATTTGAATAGGAGCCAGTGTTTTGGTCTTCAAAATCCTAAGCCAAAAAGATTGCCACTCCTTTATTTATAGAATTTCCTGTCTTTCTTGCCATACTTAGTAGCATTCAGTTCCTAAATAGAGATTACACAAATATAGCATCAATATAATGTAAGTGCAAGAAGCTCCTATTTACCTTTACTGAGCAGACAGTTTTCTTTCTTTATCCTTCCTTCCTTCCTTCTTTTCCTCCTTTTCTCTAGCTCACACACTTATCTATTCTTCAATCTCATGTGCATCAGTGGGGCAACTAATCCTCAGTTTCCCATCAGAGAAAGGAATCTTTCTGAGCCAGGTTTTGAAGGTTGACTTGGAAAACTTGTTTTTGCTTGAAACTTTGAAAAGTTACTAAGCAGATGATCATAGGCTGAGGACTACCAGTAGTCCTTTTAGCTTAGAATTGCCTATGTCTCTTACATTACTAAAAAAGAAATCCCTATTCACTGCATTGGCTTACCTTGTGTCTTTGTTTTTCTCCTCCCCATTGCAACCTTCCCCCCTTCACACACACACACACACACACTCAGAGAGAGAGAGAGAGAGAGACAGACAGACAGACAGACAGACAGACAGACAGACAGAAAGATAGATTTGGGGCATGTTGTGTACAATGTAATAGTTAATTCCTGACATCTCTCTACTTCTTTAGCAGAAGTGTTTTGAAAGAAGCAATGGTTTCATCAGAGTGAGCCCCTCTGATCTGGATTAGACTTTCCCTAAATCTTTCTGAAGGTAATGCTTCAGAAAGCTTTTGTTTTAGAGGTAATGTTAAGATCTATTAAAAAATTATATTATTGTTACCATTCAGCAGGTAATATTTCCTGCCTTTATAGCATTAGTAAGTAGAAAATATATTGGGATTTACTAATAGATCTCTGAACATATAGCAGTGCAATGGTGGGTTTCCAAAAAAAAAAAAATTCCTGCCGGTTTGGTGTGAGCGCATGCTTTGTGTGAGCATGCATGCTTTGCATATGCATGTACCAAATGTGTGCTTTCCATGCACACAGCTTTTGCAACTCATCTTCTGCTGCAAACCCTGTGTGTGCCACGCGAAGCAGTATGCCCAGCTGATGGTGCATGAAGCAGCTGAGGTGGAAAAGCAGGAAATAAAGATCAGTATAGAGCCAGGGCAGGTGGGAGGGCCCAGCAGCTGATCGTCGGAGTCAACTGGTTTGCTCACAGATGATCCTCGAAGCTACCGGTTTGTCTGAACCAGGCCGAACCAGTAGAATACCACCACTGCAGCAGTGGATCTGTAAGGCATTTCTGACTCCATGATATTTCACAAAAGGAACAATAATCAGAGTTCTTTTGAGTCTGCCCTCTAAATTAGCCTGCTGAAAGGATGAAAGCTTAGAGTTCAGAGATGCAGTATGTGAGAAAACTACAACTTCAGTTCTGAGATTGAAAACAAATTCTTGATCTGATTCATAATTTTATAGCCCCCCTGAGTCAACATTTTACAGCTGATTCCAGCTGGCAGACACTGAGTTTCAAGCCAGCAAACAGAGCATGCAATTTTACATCATAGTTAAAGATTAGTCATTGTCTGTTGAACAACCTTAAAGTATGTTTATGCACAGTAACTAATCACTCCCCACTTTTGAAATACTGCCTGCTCACATTTAATGGTTATGAGTGATCCTAAACTTTCTTCCTATATTCATTCTCTTATTTCTCACCCCAAAGTGCACATATTTTTCTCTTCTTTAACCATGCAGCAAAAATGTATTCTTACATTCACGTTTGGCCATTTGGGGCAGGCCAAAGAATAAAGATGAAATTTCATAAAGTTACTATTAGAAAAGGCAGGAATTTGGGATGTTTAATTACAATTAGAAATGAATGGTTTGAGAATGAGGTTATTGTTCTGTATATAAATAGCAGAATCCAAATTACCCATTCTGATTGGTCACTAAAAAACTAATGGGGATAGGTTCAAAAAGAACCAATCCCCAAAGCCGCACAAAGGTGGCAAAATCAAATGAATGTCATTGGCTACAAGCCGGCAGACAAAAAGTATAAAAGGGCTGTCGCGGCTTGAGCCAATGTTCCGTTTTGCAACTGTACTATAAGTAAAGACTTGTTGTTGGAACCCGGTCTACCTTGCGTTTTTCCGGACGGAACAGTTATAATGCAGAAATTTGGGGGCAAGCAGAAAAAAACACTCAAATCATGATAGTATTTTTTTTTCAAAACAAAAAAGAATAATAATTGGAACAAGGAAAGCTATGAAGGTTGACTACTGATACATGCCATTTAGCTTTGTTTAAACTAATCAAGCTGGTTTGCATGTTTGATTAGTTTCTGAGAAGAGGATTTCCCAATTCTTTTTAGAGATACCAGGGACCGAACATGAGAACTTTTCCATGTTCTGTTCCTCGTGGTATTGTCTGTATGAGATTTTCAAGGCATACATAATAGTTATATATAGCCATAACATAAAAGCCAATTTATGTTAAATTTAAGAATTTTGAATTTAGGAATTGGCTTTTCCTCTGAATCCTTCTGTAGATGTTACATCTCAGTACTAAATCTTATTCTGAATTGACATGCTCTGTAAAATGAAATATTAATCATCTAAAGAAAGAAATGCAGTGGAGAGATCAAAGTCAGCTTTGAGAAAGCCTCCACTGTCTTCAACTGTGCCCTTATAGTCCAATTTGCACAGAAGGCATTGTTGTTATTGTCCATTGAGTCAGCAAAAACTCCCGGTGACTAGAGAGACAAGTTCCTGCAGTTCTCTTGAAAACATATTTTTTGGGAAGTGATTTTGCCAATATGTTTTTCATATGCATGAGCGAGAGAATGACTGGCCCAAATTCACCCAGCTGGCTTCTATGCCAATATTATTGTGCAATGAGAGGGTTAACAAATGCATCTGCAGTGGCTTTGATAAATAGTTTTTTCAGTATTATCAGAGAAACTGTAAATGAATACAGTTCATGCAACAGGATGAAGTAGTTTGAGAGTGAGAAAGTGAAATGGTATCCTGTTCAAAGAGATAAAATTAAACTCCTTGATTCCCCACCCCACTCCCAAACATGCTGAATTGTGGCTTCCCTTTCTGTTTGCGATTAAGGAGTTGATTCATACAGGTTGATCAATGAATTTTAACTAAGTAGGTTATTTCTGAATAAACAGTAACACACATTACATGCTTTTTGCTGAGACCTTACACAAAAATTATGTCAGTTTCTAGTTATATAAATATAAATTATCCACTGGGAAGTTGATGATTAAACAAATGGGAAGACATCACCTGATGGCACTAGAGAACTATTGGCAAGATGTCATCTTTCTTTCTCCAAATCTTGAAATGTGTTATTATTATTCTGACATTTGTCATTAATTACTTAGTCAAAGAAAAATAGATGGTTTCACACTTATAGATAAAATGCAACATGTGTAGAGGTTTGCAATTTTTTGCTTCCATCTCTCAAGGCACTAGCTCATCTAAATTTCTATTCCTATTTAGCAACTCCAGATACTTTGATGGATAATATAAAGCTGCTTGCTGAAGTTAATTTATGTTGCCCCTATGCCAAGATGCCTAATTGCCTTACAATATTTATGATGTTGATCTTTGAGGCATCTCTATGAGTTAAGGGAATTTTTAACTGTCTTATTACAGATGGCAAAGAGAAAAGAGTCTAAAATATATTTTCAAAAATCCAGCTGAAACTCAAACATTAATCCCAGGATGTAGAAACCAGACAGGTGATTCATAGGCTATAAAGACATATGTTCTTCCCCTACCAGTAATAGATTTTAATCCCTGCTAATCCAATTCTGCATTTTACTGATGATTCATTTGTTTGGGACTTCAACTCTGTTTGAGAGGTCACCTCTTCAGTATGCCTTATAAGCATCTATGCTTTGTAAATTCTAAAGGGTTGTATTTTATTGCTAATCATGTTGCACTATGTGTGTTTTCTGGCTCTCTTGCCATTACTTGCAATTGAATTGATAATTACAGCTGCCATGAATTAAGGATGGTAAAATTTGAATGGAATTAGTCATTTTCCTAGGATGAGCCAGGCCTGTGACTGCTTGGCATTCAAAATATGAGACAACATTTTTTAGGCTACATTGATTTATTTCTTTCCTTTCCTATTAAAGACTTGTACAAATGTGGATTTGATGCCCACGAATGGCAGACCGCATCATGACAGCTATTTGCATATCATTCCCATACCTATTTGGGAATACTACCTTCAAAAGAGTTTTGAAATGTTATATGACAGCATCTGAACATGGGAGAAAAAAAACATGTATTTTATAAGGCAGTCACCAAAGTTTTAGTGCTGCTTTACTGCTTTTTTCAAAGATAAATTTTAAATTTCAATGTTAAGGATCAGCTTTGATTTAGAATTACAGTCACTGTGACTTTTGCTCTAAATATTTTATTAAGCTCCATCAAGGAATATATAAAAATCTGAAAAACTACTTTATGAAGAACCCATATAACCTATTAGAATTATTACTATCACATTCATCCAGCATGAAGTTATACATAGCTGTTCTAATCCTGCATTTTGAATGTCTCAGTTTCTTGCTCCCACAAACCACTGCTAGGCTAATGTGGTTATTAAGTAGAGAGAGACTTTGCATATTATCACATTGCAAAGGCTGTACATTTGTACACACAACACATCAGGTAGAATCTGCACAAAGTAAAAAAAATGCACTAAAAAGTTTTCATTCAAAGAAGACTACTGTATGCACAAAATTCTGCAACAGAGTGATTGCTGGAAATATACAAAACCCATAAGAATGTTGGTGAAAAGTCATATCTCAAAGATATTTTATGTGACTTTTATTGGCCTCATTCTGTAATAAACAAAAGCACAGGATATATCACATAAAACGTTCCTTATCATTTTAGTATCATTGACCTGGTTTGAAAAGACAATAGACAATTCACTGTTGGATCATTAAAGGTTGAAGCATTAACTACAATTTTTTTCTCCATCTATATAACAGAATTTTGAAGCCTAATTCAAGCCAAGCAAATGGTTTCTTGAGTAACATACTGTTTATATATGTACACAGACAGACAGACAAACTTATATAGAACATTCATATATACATAGACTAGACTTGAAAGAGAAACAAAAATTTAGGTAACTAATTTTGTATGAACTTGGTTGTTTGCATGCATGTACTTCATTTCCTGACTAGATAACATCATCATTATTATTAAGTTTGGAGTTTATTCTGTGTTTATATACAGTAGGTATCGGGGTGTATTTCTCCTTGGTAGTTTCTTGATTAGGGTAATGCTTTCTGCTATTTGTCTGGTGTTAATTCCTGTTTATCTGGTTATAGGCTGATTGGTGGACAGGATGTGTTCTAGTCTTTTTGTTTTCTTTTTAGCTTTTTCTATTGTCTCTATTGAATAGTGTGTAAATGTGGTTTATCTCCATATATCTATGTCTATTGATGGCTAACTTGTCTGAATGCCAAGTTTCCAGGAATTCCCATAGTTTTAGAAAGCCATGTCACCACCAAAACTGGCAGGGCAAGCTATTGTATACAAGAAACTATTGTATATTCCCAAGAAGGGAATAAGTCCACATTCACTAGCACTAATGGTATTACCTAGCTGGTTAATATCAGCAAGCAAACAAAAAAGTTCAGCACACCAAAGCCTCTATAGTTCAACCGTGAGCTACTGGAACAAGGCAGACCCTTGCAATGTGCCCCCGTTTCTCACAAAATCTGCAAAGGGCATCCAAGAATCTGCATTCAGAGCATGGGTGATCCCCTCCACACCCAGCACACTGGAATTCTCGCCTCCTTCCTCTTTTTTCCCACCATTTTCTTCCCAACTGAAGCCTATGCATGTCTTCGTTGTCATCATCGGTGTTGCTCGGGGAGTCAAGGTCTTCATGGTGGGCAGTCGCTGTGGGCTGTTTTTGTTTTCCTTCCACCTTCTTTTCTCGGGGTTGGTTCAGTGGTTCTGGATTTGTTGAATTCATCTGGCGCATGGTGGTTGTGGATTTCTTGGCTGTTTCAGCAGTGGTGGCTTCTGCGATGGCCTCAGCCACTGTGATATTTGATCTGTTTAGCAGCTTGCTTTGGAGCGTAGCATCCTTCAATCCCAGGACCACGCGGTCTCTCATGACTTCATCCATGTTCTGAAATTCGCAGGCTCCCCCAATATTTCTTAGGGCTGCTCCAAAATCTCTGATGCTCTCATCTTCCCATTGGTCTCATTTATAAAATTTGTGCCTTTTGATCAGTTTGGAGACCACAGGCGCGTAATGGGCTCATA
This sequence comes from Laticauda colubrina, assembly GCA_015471245.1. Taxonomy (NCBI): domain Eukaryota; kingdom Metazoa; phylum Chordata; class Lepidosauria; order Squamata; family Elapidae; genus Laticauda; species Laticauda colubrina. Next base: position 18,749,459 of record BLBF01000005.1, read on the forward strand.
GCATTCGGTTTAATTCTGGCCATGCCATCTGTTTTACATCCCGCGGTTTGGCTAATGCCTTTGCCATTTTGAAAAGGGCAGGGCCACAGTGCGTGAGGAATACAGCTCTCTTCCTCTCTGGTTGGTTATTTCTTGTAGCTCGTTGCTTTCTAAGAACATCAGAAAGCGGTCAATATATGACTCCCAATCTTCTTCGGCTGGGTTGAACGGTGCGGCGGCGCATTGTTACCGGCCATCTTGGTTGCTCAGTTCTGGTTGCCATATGCTTTGGTCTTGCTCTTCTAGGATGATCCCATCCTCGTCGCCAGTGTTCTGTTTGGACAATAAGGTATGCGAGACCGGTATCCCAACAAACAGTTCTTTATTTAACAGTATAGTGACTTGTAGCCGAGCATTTGCTGAAGCCGCAGCAGCCCTTCTTATAGCGGCTGCTCGCGGCTTGCGGCCAAAGACAGCTCTTTAAGAATTCTCGCCGTCAGGCAGGCCAATCAAAATGGTGCTTAATTGACTAATCCAAGAGAGGCCTGTTCGGTAAATCAGTTTTAGTTTTTTGGAGTCTTCTAATTTCCATACACAATACCAGCAATGGCAAGCACTTTTGAAAATGTTGCCAAGGAAACTACGTGGACTTGTACAGGCAGTCACTGACCAAAAAGGTTTATTATAGACTCCATTGCTAATGCACCTGCTTTTCTTTCTCAATCTCTTTTTATGGGCATCATGCCTCATAAGGCATGCAGAAAACTTAAATTTAGTTTCCCATTTTTGGCAATGAAGACAAAGAAAACCTTTTCCTGAGCACATGAGAAACCATTGCCAGTTAGGATAAATGGTGCAAAGCTATATATTTAGGATCAATGCCAATGTGTCATTTTGTTCTTTCACTCTTCAGATATTTATTAATGTTTATTAATATTGCCCAAGGGTACAATTGTTTTGGGAAACAGTTTAGCAATATGCAAGTGTCAGTGACTCAACCGTCTGTCTACAAATTTTGGGAAACCTCATATGCTAGAAAGCATTGCTGAGATATGCCACACTTCACATGGGGGAGTTGGTAACTGCTCTGATTAAATTATCCCTTTTGTTTGCTTTCATTAAACTGTTGTGCAGAATTTAGTAGAAGAAATCCCTACAATGTGTTTTCTTGGCATAAGAACCGTATTCCCAATGTAGGTTGTCCTTTTAATTTTTCATCAATCCTCTTATGTTCCCAGAATAAGAAGGAAAAAAACCCTCAAAATATTTGTAAATGAGAGGAATAAAGCAGAAATGCCTTTTAGAGTTCCTGACAAAAGTTAAATATGCTACAGTATCTCCGAGTGAATTTTTTTATACATAGAGTTCCTCCTTTTTGATATTTCAACTGCATCGTTTTTTTGAATGTGTTTAAATAGGACAAAAAGTCAGCAATATCTGATGATCACACATAAATTCAATTCCGACATTGTGCTTCAATTGCATATATAATGCTTGTAAGGAAAAATGAGTTATACAATTACCCTATCACCTATTCAGATAAAGTGTTTCGCTATATTTAAATGGAGATTCAAGAAAGCTACTTTCGACCATACTATTGAGAAAAAATCACCAGGCACTGGGAGACTGTTCAAGCCTGCACATTAGGTATAGGGCCCATGTCCATGTTCTCGGGGGTCCTTTGCATATTTAGATAATCTATCCAAGAATAATATTTATAAATGCAAGATTTTATTGTTTTTCATAGTTTTGCAATTATAAGCTGCTCAGTCATTAATATTGAATAAATAAATAAAATATAAATAAATAAACACAACTCTCTAACATAATTAAATATCTTAACATTTTAATATAGGGTTTACTGCCTAAGCAGATGGTTGGACTAGAAGGTCCCTTCCAACTCTGTTTATTCTGTTCTGTTCTGTTCTATTCTATTCTTTCAGGATGGGGTGATCCTTTGCACAGATAACATACTTTATAGAAATAACATTCTTTATCTGTGATGAGTTCCCAGTAAAAACTATAGGTAATGCTTTGTTGGCTCACATTAAATGTTCAGCTGTTTTGATTTTTCCCTTGAAGTCAGCCAGATGCCACCAGAAGAAATTCTTAAGCAGGATATTAATACAATGCTTCCACCCCCTTTTGTTATTGCTTTCTTGCAATTGGTATCCTAAATCATGATTTTAAATGATTTTAAAATGAATCGGATGGAAGTCAAGGAAATATCTGCATTCATGTCTAATGAACACAAGCCTTTTATAACAATTAACAGAACAGATGGGTGCTGATTTGTTAAATTTCCCAAATATATGGTGGGTTTGACTTGGGAAATTCAATCTGTATGGCCAATGGTGGGATATCAGTCATAGATGGTTCATGACTCTTTGCAACAAATGCTTGTACTAAATTTGTTGTTGAAATTCTGGAACTTATTAGTAAGTGTCAGAATCCAAGTGAATAGAACTGCATTGTTGGTGCTTTTATGAGTCATGGTGAGGACTCCAGTTCAGGGAACAAATCAGAGCTGCTTGCTTTCCTTCCTTTTCACCCTGGTGTTTCAGTCTGGCTATATCCTTTGCAGTGTCTGCTAAGTTACGGGTGTTACTATTTAGCCTTCCAAAATAAAAATATTATAGAAATAAGAGCAGTCTCCATTTCTTAAAACCTGCCATATTTGAGACTGAATTAAACAGATAAATGGACCTAGGGTGAAAGATGGATGCTAATAATAAATAGAGATAACAAATAACAATGTATGTGTGTGCGCGCACCTGTGTGTGTGTATTTTCTTTAAACTGTTTGCTTTTATGCCAACATTGATGGGGTACCCCTTGAAACCTTTAGGATATCAATATCTTGCTCTGTCAAATTAAGTGAGTATACAGTGACCTCAGCAACTCATCTGAATTACATCAACCTTAAATGTAAGTTTCAGATATATACTGCTTGTGGTTGCAGTAAAATAATGCCTACTGTAGAGGAAAGTAGTGGAATAAAGGATTGCTTTGGTGCTATCATGGGTAAGGAAGGAGGGAAAACAGCCAGCCCTAAAGATGGCTTTGAAAAACACATAAGATCATGGCAGTCTTTTTTTTCCTAAGGGTTGTTTTAAAAATTTAGAGCCCAAATCCAAACATGAAGAACAGCTATAAGTGATAATAGTTTATGTTTATTACTCTTTTTACCATCGATGGGGAGAGGATGATGAAAGTAGCAATGTAACATTGTGACACAAAGTGTACTCTCTTTCCATCATGGTGAACATCATTTTTTTTTCATTTTGAACAAAACCTTATGTCCTACCAATGATTTTACTGCTATCACATTAACTGTTGTCATCTTTACTAAAACAAAAAACAAAAAAATGATGAAATTAGTCCATTTATTTTACAGTGGTAGGTGGTTTTATTTCTAGGGAGCTATTTCCACTCTTCACAGTCATATCTTCGCAATAAGCCTCAAGTAAGCCCCCGCCTTGCATGAAGTGCAATGACTGAAACTTCCTGTTCTGCTAATGTGGCCAAACTCAGTCAGACTGCAGCCATACTGTGAGTTTCTCCACCATTTCCAGGATGCTGCATAAGGCTGTAAGACCAACAAGACATTATACTTAAGATGTACAACAAACATATGTGGTTACTTAAATCAGTACATGTTACATGTGTCACTATATTTCACTATCTACTTATTCAACTTCCAGTTCTCTCTTGTTTACTCTGGATTCTTATTTTCTGGTCTATAAAGTTCTATTCTTATGTAATATAATAACTTTGTACTTATACTGTGCCATTTATCCTATATTGCTGAAGTACTTTTCTGGGCTGTTGACAATATTTTAAGACCGATGTTGCTTGAAAGAGAAACACAATGGCAACTTTGTGCTTGTGGGGGGGAGGGGGCTGATTAGGGTTGGTGAGGCTGATGGATGATAAAAATACAACTCCATCTTTTTTCACACTGTAGTGTTCAAACAAGGTCATTCTTTCAAACTTTGGATGACAACATTATTATATAAAGTACAATTTTACTCAACTGTATATAATTTTACTCTGTGTAAAATGTAATTACATTGCTGTGAAAAGACATGGCATTCAGTGGGAACACTTTTGTAAACAAGAGGTGAAGAATGAGGCTAATGCAAATGTTCAATATAGTTTGTGCACAATATGAATGTTTATTTAGACATCACTGCTGCTATGTTCACTGGAGCTGAAGATGAATATGCATATCGTTTTAGCCACAATATAGAATTACACAGTTGTTTTCAGTTTGGCTGGTTTGTTTTAACACAGCTAGAAATCCCCAACTCTATTCCACGTATAAATTGTTCATGTATTAATACCTATTTCAGGAGAAGACCGAAAACACTATTTTGTACTGGAATAACTTGGGATGAATTTAGACCTGGCTGGGAATGAGAGATGTCCTTTGAAAATGATGATTAGAATGTTTTCATGTCAGGGTTATCAAGATAGACTGATAGACTGCATAGCTTTTACTGGAAAGTTAAGGAAATGTTCTGTTTTTCAAAATTGTTTTTAAATATGTATTTCAAAGGGAAATTGGGCTTTCATATAGAAAGTTTAAGAAAGATATCTAATATTAAACACATTCATATCCCAAAGTTTGGGATATACCCCCCACATACCAAAGTCCTTCATACTGAATTGTAATTTTTAATGTGATTGAGGAAGGAAGGTATTATTAGATATGTGATAGAAGACTGGGCACATTATTACTTTTCTACATTATGACACTTAATATTTCTTGGTAAAGCTTTGCAAAACATACTGGGTTCAGTAGTATTTTTTTTTTACCAAATTGTATTTCTTTTATTAAACTTAATCTGAATACAGATAGAATCCCTTGCAAGATTACAGTATGAATACTCTGGTATTCAACATCCCAGAGTAACCAATGTTAAAATACATCATATCTGGTAGGAAAAAAAAATTCAATAAAGAAGGTGATATACAGCCTTGCTTCAAAAAATGCATTCTGAAATCCAGTTGCTCTTATTTGCATGTACAGAGTATTTCTGCAGCAATCAACCTTTAAAGAACTAAAGAAAGTAGGTCATTGCCCTGAATTTAAAGGATACAACTAAAAATACTGGATAAAAAAAACCCAACAATGTTCTTAATTACCATAGAACTATGACACAGTAATCACAGGGCCACAGTCACACCTCAAAATTTAGGGTATACATTCCCAAAGTCTTTAAAAAGTTTATATTAAATTGTAATTTTCAGTGTGATGGAGGAAGGGAGACATTATTAGATATGTAATAGAAGACGAGGGGAGTGTTGTGACTTGCCAGCTGCCAGTGAAGCTGGAGGCAGACTTGGACAATGAGGAGGTTGGGGTGGAACTTGGGTCAGTCCTGGAATCTGTAGAAGGCTCTGATGGAGGCTCTGCATAGAAAGCAGAAATAGGGCCAGGGCCATCTGAAATTTCCCAGCTGTCTTTGGAGTTGAAGATAAATAGGAAAGAAGAACAGAGGGAGCCTGTTCCAGATGCACATACAGTATATTACAGAAGTGAGTACACCCCATCTCATTCTGTAAATATTTAAGTACTGACTTTTGTTGTCAGCAGTTTGGACATTAATGGCTGTGTGTTGTGTTATTTTGAAGGGACAATACATTTACACTGTTATACAAGCTGTATACTCACTACTTTACATTGTAGCTAAAGCCCCTGTCACACTAAACCAATGGATGGAAAGAGGATGTAAAACGGAGAAAAACACTTGCAATCCATTGGTTAACGCGATACTTTCGTTCTGTACTCACTGCCTCCGTTTTGCTTCCTCTCCATCCGTCCAGCATCCGTCTATTGACGTTTCATCCGCTCAGAGGATTTTGAGCTGTTAAAAACTTTTGCGCGGAAAATGTATCCAATGCATCTGTTCTGCATCCGCTAGGCATCCATTACGCATCCGTTATGCATCCGCTATATCCGCTAGGCATCCGTTCCGCATCCATGCAACTCGATCCGCTCCAGAAGTAAACGGATGCAGGGAAGAAGTGGAATGGACACGGAACAGACGGAGAAAGAATGAAAGTGGATGCAGCTCGCAAAGAAAGCATTTAAAATGGAAAAAACGTTTGCAGAGGGGACCTATCTCGGATATTAAGGATGTCTAGAGGATGCCTAGAGGATGCAAAGGGACACATAGTGGAAAACCTATACTGCCTATAAAAAGGGGGAGCAACTCATCTGGATCTCACTTTCAGACCAGCAGACCAGCTGTGCAGACCTCTGCAGCCTTCATCTGACTCTTCCTCTTCCACAGCATCCAGTCATGTCCACCATGGATCGTAACAAAGTCCTTTTGGCAGCCACCATCGTTCTACAACAGTGTGAAGCCATCTACAGGCTCTGTGAACTCTACAACGGGAAGAAAAGGAGGCGGCCAAGAAGCGTCTGGCTCCGAAGATGGATTGGGAGAAGATCAGAGTACGGACTATACAACAAGCTGATGGTGGAGCTCAGGAACGAAGACACTCGTGCATTCCAAAACTTCATGAGGATGACTCCAGCCATGTTTGACGAAGTTGTGCAGCGACTGACACCCAGGTTGACCAAGGCAAACACCAATTTCCGGCCCAGCCTGGAACCTGGGCTCAAGGTGGCACTCACTCTGCGCCACCTGGCCTCAGAGACCACCTACAGGAGCATGCAGTATGGCTGGAGGGTGCCACACAATACCATCAGCATTGTGGTCAGAGAGGTGGTGCAGGCCATCATCGAAGAATACATGGAGGAGCTCCTCCAGTGCCCCACCACTGAACAAGGCTGGAAGAAAGTTGCAGAGCAGTGGTATCAGAGGTGGAACTTCCCACAGACCGGTGGAGCCATAGATGGCAAGCACGTGGCCTGCAAGGCACCAGCCAAGTCGGGGTCCACTTATTTCAATGACAAGGGCTTCTTGAGCATCATCCTCTTCGCCATGGTCGATGCTGACTACAAGTTCATGTACATCGATGCTTAAGGCAACGGCTCATGTTCAGATGCCCAGGTATACAACGCCAGTGACCTCAAGGAGGAGCTGGAAGGCAACCTCATTGAGGGCTTCCCAGATCCAGACCCACTGCCCAATGACATGCAAGATGTGCCCTACTTCATCGTGGGGGATGACACCTTTTCCCTCAAAACCTACCTCATGAAGCCCTACACCTCCAGACTCCTCACCCGTGAAGAGAGGATCTTCAACTACAGGCCGTCCAGGGCAAGGCAGGTGGTGGACAACACCTTTGGCATCCTGGCCAACAGGTTCCAGGTACTTCTCACCGCCATGCAGCATCGCCCAGAGACCGTGAGGAGGATCGTGGAAGCTTGCTGCATCCTGCACAATCTCATGCGCACCCGCTACCCAATGTTGCAGAACAGGCTCGTGGAACTCCAACAAGGCAATGGGGACATGGAGACTGGGGAATGGAGGCAAGGGCAAAACCTGATAGACACTCAGGATGTGCAAGGCCCGAACAGAGCCTCACGGGAAGGGAAGAAGCAGCGCAACCTCCTGAAACACTGGTGCAACTCCCCAGCTGGAGCGGTGGAGTGGCAAGACAGGATGATAGATGCTTAATGGATGCTTCCTTCAGCCTGTCTCATCACACTGATGAGATTGGGCCATGCATGTTGGGTGGGCCTACAATGAACAGGGTGTTTAATAAAGAGTTTTGTTTATGTTGACATGTGTTGAAGAATGATTAAATTGTTATTGATAATAAAGGGCCATAGGTGTGGCACCTGGGAGGGTGGACCATACAGTCCCACTATGCTTGCACTGGAGGTTTATCTATCCCACAGTTATTACCAATCCCAAAGGTATCCCTGCTCATTCCACAGGTATCCCTGCCCATCCCACTGCTATCTTAACCCATCCCACAGATATCCTAACCCATCCCAAAGGTATCCCTGCCCATCTGACAGGTATCCCTGCCCATCCCACAGCTATTACCCATCCCAAAGGTATCCCTGCCCACCCCACTGCTAACTTAATCCATCCAAATAAAGTCCACAGGTAGCCAGCCAGCCAGTCTCTGGCACTCCTCTTGGTCACTCGGAGGTGTGCCCAGTATGAGGGGTGAAGGGTCCAGGTGCTGTGGAGGTGGCTGGTGCTGGAGTGCTTGTCTGAAGCATCATTGGGGTGCCTGGCCCCGAGAGGACAACAGGTGATGGTGTGTTGAGAAACCTCTCGGACAGCTGGCTCAGACCCATGATGTTGAGAGTTCATTCCTCCATGCCATGGGGTGTCAGCCCCAGTACCGACGACAGATATACTGAGGCCGGGCTTGGCTGTGGGTTGGAGGAAGGAGCAGTGTAGTGGGGCTGTCTGGTCTGCAGCTGGGTGAGGACTGGCATTGGTGGCATCAGTGGCGTGGGTGGCATCAGAGTCATGGGTGGCATCGTTGGCATTGGTGGCATCAGTGTCATGGGTGGCATCGGTGGCATCAGTGGAACCGGTGGCAATGGTGTGGTCCGATGACTCTGTGCCTGGACTGGGAAGTGCTGCTGCCTGTGCTGCTGGACCTCGTGGTAGCCATAGCACTGGTAGGTGAGGGCCTGTGGAAAGCCTTGGAATGAGAGGGACATCACCTGGTTTGGAGGAGCAGACCTGGACTGGGTGGGAGAAGGTTCCTCTGGGTCTGGAGGGTTGTGAAGCAGCTCGGTGATCCGGTCCTTCACCACCTGGTACTGGGGTTCCACCATGTCCGTGAGGGTCTGGTTGACATAGGTGAGGAAGGGCTTGCGGTTGGAGGATGAGGAGTCAGTGTGGGCCAGCTGAGAGAGGAGATCTATGCTTCTCCGGATGGTGTCCCTGATCTCCAGCAGGACAATGTGGCTCTGTCCCTCCGGTCTGCCTCTGTGCCTTTCTGTGGAGGTGGAGCTGGGGGTGGATGTGGGTAGGGCTGTGGTGGACGTGCCGTCTCCTTTCTCCCACCGCACCAGGGAGTCCTCCACGTGCTCCACCACGGTTAAAACACCTGTCCACGGGTTCTCCGCCGTGGCACGCTCCACAGAAACCTGCCTGGAGACAGAAGCTGATTCTTGGCTGGAAGAGGACTGGCTCTCAGCAGGCTGCCGGTGAGAGAGGATAGTGAGAGGGGCTGCTGGTGCTCCTCAGTGGTGGACCTCACCCTCTAGGAAGCTGCACCTGGCCATGACGTAGGTCTCTATGTCTGTCATCTTAACCGTGACCTGGCCAGATTTCTTCAGGTGCAGCTTCCTGTACCAGGTGTGCATGTGCTTCCACCAGCCGAGGAGCACCTCTGAAGTGTAGCCCAGACTGTCCGCCTTCTCTCTACAAGCAGCATGCTTCCACTAAATGTCCCTGTAGAGACGGTGTCCCTTCTGCCACAGATAGTCATTCTCGCTCAGCCACTCCAGCACCTCATCCTGTGTTCTTCCTCAATGGAGTATTGCCTCCTCTCCCATCCCCGCATATGCCTCTTACTCCCTTTGGCAGGACCAGATGGCCCCTCATCAGAGGGGATCCCAGGTAGTAGGGGCTTCTCCTCCACACCAGAAGCAGCAGCAGCACCAGCAGGATCATCATCAACATCATCATCATCATCAGCAGCAGCAGCAGGATCATAATCATAATCATAATCATCATCATCATCAGCAGCAGCAGCATCTTCAGCAGCAGCACCAGCAGGATCATCATCATCATCATCATCATCATCAGCAGCAGCAGCAGCAGGACCAGCAGGACCAGGATCAGTAGCAGCAGAGTAAGCACCAGCAGTGCCAGCAAGACCAGGAGCACGAGCAGGACCAGGAGCATGAGCAGGACGAGCAGAACGAGCAAGACCAGGAGCACGAGCAGGACGAGCAAGTCCAGGAATATGAGCAGGACGAGCAGGACCAGCAGGATGGGGAGCAGCTTCAGCAGAGTACGCACCAGCAGAAGCACCACCGCCAGGAGCAGCTTCAGCAGAGTAAGCACGAGGAGAAGCACCACCACCAGGAGCAGCGTCAGCAGCGTAAGCACGAGCAGAAGCACCACTGCCAGAAGCAGCAGCATCAGCTCCTCCAGAAGCAGAAGCAGCAGAAGCCCCAGCATAAGCCCCAGCAGAAACAGAGTCAGGGACAGGGGACGGGAGGGTGACCCTGTCCCTCTTGCCAGGGATGGCGGCATGTTGCTGAGGCTTTCTCTTCTTCCCCATGGTTGTGGGGTTGCTGGCTGGCAGGGGGGCTGGCAGGGAGGCTGGCAGGAAGGCTGGCAGGCAGCCAGGCAGCAAGGCTGGCAGGAAGGCTGGCAGGGAGGCTGGCAGGAAGGCTGGCAGGCAGCCAGGCACCAAGGCTGGCAGGCAGGGTGGCAGGAAGGCTTGCAGGAAGGCAGGCACCAAGGCTGGCAGGCAGGCAGACAACAAGGCTTGCAGGGAGGCATGCCAGGAGGCTGGGAAGCAGGCTGGCAGCAAGCCTTGCAGCAAGGCTTGCAGGCAGGCATGCAGGCAGGGCAGGCAAGGCAGTCAATGCGTCTGGCAGCAGGTCTTTCCTCCGAATGGTGACCTGCTTTTGAGCTGCTTCCCTTTATATCCGTGGGGCTTATGAAATGCATCCCCCCCACATGCGCAATCAGCACTCGGCATCCATTAGGCTTCTGCTCTGCATCTGTTCGGCTTCTGTTAAGCCTGGGTTCCCCAACCAGGGTTAGGTAGACAAGCTAAACA
>BLBF01000005.1:18770128-18785058 GCA_015471245.1 Laticauda colubrina
GGGTTCCAAACAACAACTATTTTATTTAACTCACAAGGCAATAGAATACGGAACAAGAGCCCAAGCCGTGGCAGGACTTTTTATAGTGGCTTGCCTGTGGCTTGTGGCCAATGACACTGTTTTGACTGTTCCCACCATTTGGCGGGATTCTTTGATTGGTTCTTAAATAACGAACCTGTGAGTGGTCTTTTTGGCCAACCAGAAGGGGGAAGTTGGAACCTACCAAGTTCCTTTAGTTCAGTCCAATGTGTGTTACATAGTCACGCAGGTAGGTGGGGCTTTTTCAAGTCCTTGTTGACCTACACAGCTCAGTCTCAGCGTGGTCTTCAAGCGGTTCAGAAGGGATCACTGTTTCTCTGGTCCTTCTCCATGGAACCTCCTGGAAGGGTGAGTCAGCCTTGCTGCTCCTGCCTGAATCTCTCGGGCCGGTTGAGATGGCTCCATCGCTCCCTCCTGGTTTGACCGGGTTGGTCAAGCTGGCCTGGCTGCCTCCTTCCAGGAAGGCCTCGCTTCGCTCTCCTGATCCCGGACTTCTCACTTGGTGTTCATCTAACTGTGAGTGCTCTTTTTTTTTTAGTTAGATTATCTTTTTGTAATGTTTGTTGTCTTGTTATGGGAGGTTCGTCTCTCCCTTTTTTATTTATTTGTATTCCCCCCACCCTCCTTGGTTTTTTTTTGGTTGATATTTATTTTTGTTTATATAGTGTTTTTTCGTTCGAGATTGTGGGAACGAAGCTGGTCTATGTGCCGCTTCCATTCCCTACCATCGTCGAAGAGTAGTCGGTAAGACCGGGGGCCTGTAATTTGGGTGATCATGGCTGGAAGCCACAATGGGTCCCTGGTAAGGTTTTTGGCATAGACTAGGTCGCTGATTTCAAACATACGGTATTTGCTGGAGGAATCAGGGGGGTTGTCCCAGGTGTAAGTGGGGTGCAATCTGTCCAGGTAGGAACGTAGTTTCCTACCCATTGGGAGTTCTACTGGGCTTTTGTTATTTGTGCTGCTAGGGCTAATATGCTGCAAGGTTAGTAGTCGGCTTAGTTTATCCTCCTTGTCCATTCTATCTAGGCCCTCCTTAGTGTACCAAACCATGCGTTCAGCCCTGCCGTTCGTAGCCAAATGGGCTGGCGCAGTTAAGGCATGTCAGATACCCTGGCCAGCCAGATACTGTTCAAATTGCAATGCTGTAAATTGGGGCCCATTATCCAAAACCAGTACATCAGGTAGCCCATGTGTCACAAATAGTTTGTCTAGCTGTTTCATGACAGCTTCGATGGTTGTGGAAACCACGAGGATGACTTCCAACCAGTTCGAGTATGCATCCATAATTATTAAAAATGTGTTTCCTTTCGTCAGCCCAGCAAAGTCAATATGTACTCTAGACCATGGACCCCGGGGAGTTTCCCAGTCTCTTACTGGTGCCTGTGGGGGGTTACGCCTTGATTTTTGACAGTCATGGCATGTTGCAACCCAGCATTCAATGTCTTTGTCCAGCCCTGGCCACCAGACATAACTCCTGGGCAGGGCTTTCATTTTGACTATGCCCGGGTGCCCCTCGTGCAACATGCTCAGAATGTCTTCCTGGAGACTGTTCAGAATCACCACCCTGTCACCCCATAAAATGCACCCCTTTTCTATGGACAGTTCGGTCTGTCTGGTATGAAATGGTTTAAAAGTCTCAGTTTTGTTCTCCTCTGGCCAGCCTTTACCTAACCAATTTAATATGCACGCTGTCAAAGGGTCTTTGGCTGTGGCTCTCACAACGTCCGCCACAGTTAGTGGTAGGTCCAGGCAGGTCTGAAACTGAACTATGGAGGTAGTTGGAGCAGGGTTGTCTTCTGTGACAGGCAGTGGGGAACAGCTTAAGGCGTCGGCGTGTGTGATGGCTTTGCCAGGTCAATGAATCAGCATGTAGGAGTAGGCAGCGAGGAAGTCAGACCACCTCATCATTCTAGGTGACAGAATGTTCGGGGTTGGCTTGTTGCCTGCCAGGATTCCAAGAAGGGGCTTGTGATCAGTTATTATTGAAAAAGTTCTATCGTAAAGGTACTCATGGAACCTTTTGACTCCGGCGATGATTGCGAGGGCTTCTCTATTGAGCTGGCTGTAATTGCGTTCCGACTTGGACAGCATCTTGGAGTAAAAGGCGACCGGTGCCTCTCTGCCATCTAGTAGCTTGTGGCTCAGGATGGCGCTGACCCCAAAAGGCGATGCATCGTCCGTCAAGGCAGGGTATTGCTATACTGGATGAGAATGGTGTTGGACATTAATAAATCTTTAATATCCTGGAAAGCTTTCTGTTCCCAGTGGCCCCATGTCCAAGTGGTTTTTTTATCTAGCAGTTGATGTAGGGGTTCTGCTATTGTTGCCTTATGGGGCAGGAACTTGTTGTAAAAATTTATGAGGCCTAGGATTGCTTGAAGGTCAATTTTGTTCTAGGAGTGTCTTTGATATCCTTCACTTTTTTTTCGGTGGGGTGAATGCCTTGTTCATCGATTAAATAGCTCAAAAACTTGACCTGGTTGGTGGCTAATTCACATTTCTCTCTTTTTACTTTGAGGCCTGCTTTTCTAAATCTTGTTAAGACTTCTCTTAATCTGGTCTCTAGCTGGTTGGCATTTTTTGCTGAGACCAGTACATCGTCAAAGTAAGGGACGACACCTTTGATTCCGTTTAGCAGGCATTCCATGAGGCTTTGGAACACGCCTGGGGCAACGCTAACGCCGAACTGGAGACGGTTACACTTGAATGCCCCTCTATGTGTTACAATAGTCTGTGCCTCTGTGGTAATGGGATCAACGGGTAGTTGTTGATACGCCTGTGCGAGCTCAAGCTTTGCAAAAAAATTTCCTCCCCCTAGCGAGTGCAGTAAATGCTGCACTACCAGTACTGGGTATGCGCTTTTTTGGAGCGCATGGTTTAGGGTTGCCTTATAGTCTCCACAGATGTGCACTGACCCATCTGGCTTTATCGGTGTGACGATAGGTGTTTCCCGCCTGGCATGGTCAATTGGCTCTAAAACCCCTTGAGCTATTAATTTGTTCAATTGTTCATCAATTTTTGGTTTTAAAGCAAATGGGACGCGTCTGGCCTTTAAACGGATGGGGGCTATTTTTGGGTCTAGGCTAAATGAAATTGGAGTCCCCTTGTACTTGCCTAGAGTTCCATCAAAAACATCCTGGAATTCTTGTAGCAGGCTCTCCTCCCAGTTTGCTGTGGCGAGTCATCCCGATTCCCAAGGGCGCGAACCATTCGATCCCTAGTAGACTAGGGTGATATTAGTCAATCATGGTCAGAGGCAAGATTTTGGCATGGTTCTTAAATTTGATGAGGAAAAGTCCAAGGCCTACTACCGGAATTCGATTTCCCTGGTAGTCTTTTAAAACCAATCTTTGTTTCTGTAGTTCTCTCTGTTTAATGTTTGGTATCAGGTGCTGGATGGTATTCCAGGATACCATGGATAGGAACAACCCTGAGTTGACTTCCATCTCGCAGGGCCTCTCTTCGATACTCACCTCTATCAGAACCTTCTTCCCATTTTCCGCCCTGGCATTTCCGATGGTAACTGTCTGATGCGTTTCTTCCCTGTCACTGGTTCTGTCACTGGTTCTGCTATGGTTCCATCTGCTGCCGGTCTGTCTTTCTTCATGTCTGGGGGGATGCTGCTGCATCTTTTTGGACTATGGCACTTTTTGTTGTGGCAGACCCTTTCGATGTGCCCTCTTTTATTACAAGCCCTGCATATTGCATCGAGGAATGGGCATTCAGCTCGTGGATGGTTGCCTCCGCAACCCACACATTGAAACTCCTGCTGATTTCTCCTCTTTTCGTACCATTTCCTATCTGGATGGAGTCTATGAACGTCTTCATCTTCGTCCTCGGTATCACTCTGGGATTATATGTCTTTGTAGTGGGCTGTCGCTGTGGGCTGTTTCTTCCCTCCCTCTGCCTTCTTTTCTTTGGTTTGGGATGGAAGGTCTGGAATTGTGTTCATTTGACGCATGGTGGCTGCTGACTTCTTTGCTGCTTTGGCGGCAGTTGCCTCTGCAATGGCTTCGGCCACGATTATGTTTGGCCTGTTGAGGAGTTTGCTCTGAAATGTAGTGTCCTTCAGACCGAGGACCATGTGGTCCCTCATGGCTTCGTCCATGTTCTGGAACTCGCAGGCTCCTCCGATGTGTCTCAAAGCTGCTACAAAATCTCCAACTGTTTCACCTTCCTTCTGGTCCCTCTTATAGAATTCGTGCCTTTTTATTAAGTTCGAGACCACCAGTGCGTAGTGTGCTCGGAGCATTCCGTTCAGGTCGGACCAAGTCATCTGTTTGACATCTCTGGGTTTTGCCAGAGCCTTCGCCATTTTAAAAACAGCCGGTCTGCAGTGTGTAAGAAAGACAGCCCTCTTTCTTTGGTCCAAGATTTCCTCCATTTCGTTGCTTTCTAAAAACATATGAAAGCAATCGATACAGTATTCCCATTCCTCCTCATCAGGATTGAATAGTGCGGGTGGCGCGTTGTTACCAGCCATCTCTCTCGCTCAGTTCAGATCACTGCGTGCTTCGGTCTCACCCTTCTATGACAATCCCACCTTCATCACCAGTGTTCTGTCCGGAAAGAAGCGCATGAGACCGGGTTCCAAACAATAACTATTTTATTTAACTCACAAGGCAATAAAATACAGAACAAAAGCCCAAGCCGCGGCAGCCCTTTTTATAGCGGCTTGCCTGTGGCTTGTGACTAATGACACTGCTTTGACTGTTCCTGCCATTTGGCGGGCTTCCTGGATTGGTTCTTAAATAACCAATCCGCAAGTGGCCTTTTCGGCCAATCAGAAGGGGGAACTTGGAACCTATCAAGTTCCATACAGAACAAGAACAATTGAGGAATAGGGGCTGACTCAGGAAGAAAGGCACACATGGACACTGAAAGGTCCCTCCCTGAGGAATAAATAGAAGCAAAGGGGAAGTGGTGGTTGAAGGAGACAATAATTTTTATTTCTTTTGGAAGATTTTCTTATCATGGTTCATGCCTTACAGAGACTTCTTGCCAGGAATTAATTTACAGCTTTGGACTGGAAGCTCTCAGCCTGGCAATTATCCAAAGACTGTTAAGGTCTGTTCTTGCAATTAACCCTTGGAAATATTATTGCCAGGACTTTTCTATGTATGAATGCCATGAATTCACAGTATCTAAATAAAGAGGGTCTTTTCAGGAAAAGGAGTCTGCTTCTTGGTTCTGCTAAGCCTGGATCAGCACAGCCAGGATGACAAACTGGCAACCCACAAGCCTGATGCATAAAATGCTGGTGTCAGGATTCCGGCAGTTACCCCAATTAAATCATAAGTCTCGAGCTTCCAAAACTTCAAAGGATTTATTGGGAGTTAACATGTCTGGCACTGCCTGGGTGTAGCTGACTCTGAGACACATAATTCATTGTCACCCTTGACTCTGGTTTTTCCCCACCCCCTAGGTGGGGGGAATATGAGAATATGAATATGAGAATAATTCATATTCTCCAATGAGACACATCCATAGAGAAGAGTCATTAATCATGTTCTCCAGTTAGATTTTTGTGCAGCAGAAATTTCAGTCACCTAGTTACTATCTCTGAAAAACTATGTATGGAATGCACTTTTGGTTTCCAAGCTTTTGCACTGTTCTTTCAAACTCCTCACCCCGCCTTTCGGTTGGCAACTCTAAAATTACCATAAAAATGTTTTATGAGTTGACAGTAGGCCATGCCCACCTCAGCTCAATAAAGACAAAAAATGTGATATGTCACATGATGGCAATGTGGTTCTGTGAGTTTGATACCTGTGGACTAGGCCATTAATTTATTTAACTTTAAGGTTTAAAAAATAGACAAGTACCTGTACATGAAAAGAAAACAATTTCTCCTTTTCATCCTGGCTTCAATTACTACATGGGTAACACTCTTCTCAGCCCATTCACATTTCCAAATTTCTAAGACAGAGTAAATATACACTGCTCAAAAAACTAAAGGAAACACTTAAACAACACAATGTAACTCCAAGTCAAACACATTTCTGTGAAATCAAACTGTCCACTTAGGTAGCAACACTGATTGACAATCAATTTCACATGCTGTTGTGCAAATAGAATAGACAACAGGTGGAAAGCATAAGCAATTAGCAAGATATCCCCAGTAAAGGAATGGTTCTGCAGGTGGTGACCACAGACCACTTCTCAGTTCCTATGCTTTCTAGATGATGGTTTGGTCACTTCTGAATGCTGGTGGTGCTTTCACTCTAGCGGTAGCATGAGATACCGCTAGACCCACACAAGTGGCTCAGGTAGTGCATCTCATCCAGGATGGCACATTAATGCGAGCTGTGGCAAGAAGGTTTGCCGTGTCTATCAGTGTAGTATCCAGAGAATGGAGGTGCTACCAGGAGACAGGCCAGTACATCAGGAAATGTAGAGTAGGCCATAGGAGGGCAACAACCCAGCATCAGGACCGCTACCTGTGCCTTTGTGCAAAGAGGGACAGGAGGAGCACTGCCAGAGCCCTGCAAAATGACCTCCAGTGGGCCACAATTATGCATATGGCTGCTCAAATGGTCAGAAATAGACTCCATGAGGGTGGTATGAGGGCCCGATGTCCACAGGTGGAGGTTTTGCTTTCAGCCCAACACCATGCAGGATGTTTGGCATTTGCCAGGGAACACCAAGATTGGCAAATTCACCACTGGTGCCCTGTGTTCTTCACAGGTGAAAGCAGGTTCACACTGAGCACATGTGGCAGACGTGACAGGTTCTGGAGACACCATGGAGAACATTCTGCTGCCTGCAACATCTTCCAGCATGACTGGTTTGGCAGTGGGTCAGTAATGGTGTGGGTGGCATTTCTTTAGGGGGCCACACAGTCCTCCATGTGCTCTCCAGAGGTAGCCTGGCTGCCATTAGGTACTGAGATGAGATCCTAAGACCCCTTGTGAGACCATATGCTGGTGCAGTTGGCCCTGGGTTCCTCCTAATATAAGACAATGCTCGACCTCATGTGGCTGGAGTGTGTCAGCAGTTCCTGCAAGATGAAGGCATTGATGCTATGGACTGGCCCACCTGTTCCCCAGACCTGAATCCAATTGAGCACATCTGAGACATCATGTCTGGCTCCATCCACCAATGACACGTTGCACTACAGACTGTCCAGTAGTTGGGGGATGCTTTAGTCCAGGTGTGGGAGGAGATCGCTCAGGAGACCATCCTCCACCTCATCAGGAGCATGCCTAGGCATTGTAGGGAGGTCATACAGGCACATGGAGGCCACACACATGACTGAGCCTCATTTTGACTTGTTTTAAGGACAGGACACCAAAGTTTGATCAGCCTGTAGTGTTTTTTTCAACTTTAATGTTGAGACCTCCATGGGTTGCTAAATTTGATTTCCATTGATAATTTTTGTGTGATTTTGTTGTCAGCACATTCTACTATATAATGAACAAAGTATATAATAACAATATTTTATTCACTCAGTCTTATTTTTGTGTTCCCTTTATTTTTTTGAGCAGTGTATTTCCTGTGCTGGAGATTAGAGATGCCAAAATGTCATGGGGTCAGGACATTCTAACCCTAATGGAAATGGTCTGTCTCCAGGAATAAAATATTTCAGAGCTGGTATACATTCTGACTTTGAAATTTTGCATTCCTCCTAAAAGAAATCATGAGAGGATTAAATAGTAATATTAAAAATTTCTACCATTTATATATTTTAGAACTTATGGATCACTTATTTGCTGCCATCTAAAGTTCATCCATATTTTTGTAACCTAGATCTGTAACTGCAAGTATTATACATTTCCATATTCTAAGGTGGAGGCTCTAGGTTCCCACAGCCCCCCCCCCCCAAACATATGTGTGAATGCTTTTGACTTCCAAAAAAATGTTATTAAAATGTTAATGTGGTAAAAGAAGCAAATCATTAATGCATGATTGGGGAGTATTTAATTAATTTTTATTTCAATGAAAAGTAAAATAAAGGCAATTCATGTTGATTTTGATCAGAAAAACATTCATGGCTGTGCCATAAAGAGGGGGAAAGCAACAGCACCATTAGCCAGAAGTAGTTTTGTCTGAAACATTTAGAAAAGCTAGGATTTGAAATGATTTTTGTCATTTTTTACACAAAGGCTTAAAATCTTATTTAAATATAAAAAGTACTTCAAAAATTTTTCTTTAAGAGAAAAACCCCAAAACATCAGAGTAAATCTGAGATGTAGGTTCATTAAGAGAAGTTTTAGGAAGATTAAAAAGCTTTCTTTTAAAAAAATCTGCCTGAATCATGATCTCTTTTCCCACATGGTTCTTTGCTTTCTTTCTTGTATCATGCCTGCCTTTTATGAAGTATCTCCAGAATTCTATGGTGGTTTCATCAGTTTCTTCAAGGGCTTCAAGGGTTGCATACTTTCACTTGGACCTTCTATCACAGGGGTTTTCAAACTTGACAGCTTTACGACTTGTGAATTTCAACTCCCAGAAGTCCTCCTCCAGTCATGTTAGCTCAGGAATTCTGGGAGTTGAAGTTCACAAGCCTTAAACTTGCAAACCTGTCATATCATATGAGCTTTTGCAAACATCATGTTAGTCATTTGCAGTTCTGCTTCTGAAATTTATTTATTTGTTTGTTTGTCGAAGATGTACAAGATAACAAGTATAAGTATGAACATAAATGAGAACAAAGGGAGTAAATACAGATAAATGGGGACAGGGATGGTAGGCACACTGGTATGCTTATGCATACCCCTTTACGGACCTCTTAGGAATGGGGTGAGGTTCACAGTAGACAGTCTGAGGTTGAAGCTGTGAGGAGTTGAGGCTGTAACAACAGAGTTGTTAAATTAAATGTCTCAAATTAGGTGAGACAAGACAATCAACTAAGCTGAATTTATGAAATGGCCTTACTAAGCAGAGAAGCTCATCTGGCACCAAGACTATTGGGCATCAAGTATGGACGTTTTTGTTCAACAAACAGTAAAAGTGAATTGTTGGATCAAACAATAAATATTTAGACTGATTTCTCTTTATCACTTTGTGTTAATTGTAAATATACCTTATTTTACATTTCAACAGTGTCTTTTTCAATATCACCTTGATTATTACATTGAGACAAAAGCCTAAAAATATTTTCAAGAAAATAAAACAAAATAGTCTCAAATTAGAAGTGAATCTAGCAATACATCTCTGGCTATTTAATAAAGGATAAAAAACTGCTTCATCTGAGGACTGAACTAGCTGACAGCTCTTATCCTCTCTCTTAATGTCATTTTTCTCAAATGAAATTGTGCTGCTTAAAAGGTATTTTTTCCCTTGTCAAAAAGCATAGTTAGCATAAAGAGAAGAAGCAATTTCAAGGAAGAAAAAGCCATGAGGAAGAAATGAAAAACCTTGCACCAGTACCATGATCTTAGCAAAAAGTAAGATTGCCATTAATTTTATTTTTAAATCAAAGCATGGAAGATTCTATTATCTTCTTGTTGAACTTGTATGTCTGTTTATGAAGTACATACACATTCAAAAAATGTACTAATATTTATAGCTCAGGGTTGACATGAGGGGTTCCTGGTATTCACTGGGCTTGCTTGTTTCTTACTGATGTTTCATTACCCAAACTAAGTATTTTGCAGGAAAACAAGCAAGCTCAGAGAGCACCAAGAAACCCTCACGTTCATAAAGTATGAATTTTGCATGTATGTAGAATTTGTAAGTAATTGTAAGAAACTATTGAGAATTTTTAAAATAAAACTATTTTAAGGAGGTAATCACATTGTCTGCATGCTGCACTGTATCCAAGTATGAAAAATGTGGCCACCTTTATGGCAAAATTTGGAAAGGTTGTGACTCAAATTGTGCATAATATTATTGATGTTTCCAATGTCTATTTGCTGGCTTACAAACTTGATTAATAATAAATATATAGAAAAGCAAAATTGGAAATTCCTTTATATCAGGGGTGTCAAACTGGCAGCCTGTGGCTCAGATGCGTCATGCTAAGGCCATGCCTACCTTCAGCTGTCTGAAGGCAAAAAAACCTGATACATCATTGCGTGACACAATTGAGTTTGAAACCCATGCTTTATATGTACCAGTAGCAACAGGGTTGAGTTCTGATAGTATAAGGTGGGACTTTCTCAGAAGTCACCTCGAATTGCACATCAAAACTCTTCCCTGGCTTGTGGTTTAATAATTATTATTTCTGATAATCACCACATAACTTTTTCTTATTAATATGGATTGATGAGATGTTAGAGACAGGATTATAGAGAACAGGGAAAAGTATGGAATGAAGATTGGTTCTATTTTAAAAGATAGTGATAAATTGTTAAAATTGTTAATGTTGGTTATTTATTTATTTAAAATATTTATATAGCCGCCCTTCTTATAACAAACTTTGGCAAATACAATCTCTGCATAGTTAGTAATTAGATCACAACACAGAAATATGGGTCTAGATCATTTCTATACCACATGTACTCTCCTGGTTAATTCCACCTCAAACTGGATTTAAGTGTTCATTTTCCAACTTCAGTAATACTGAACACATGTCAAGAATCAGCGGCAACCTTTTCACATTTCTTCATTCCCCCTTCCCTTCATCTTGAACCTCAAAAGAGAAAGCTGTAAAGCGTGTCCAAAATTACCTCCAGGCAGACTGTCTTTAGAAAAATAAAACAGGTAAAGTCAATTATATATCTTGCAAAATCCTCAACTGGACTATCTGGAGCATCAAATGGTAACAAAATCCTTCACCTTCAAGCTTTCTCTTTCCACTTCTATGCCAAATGAGACTTTTTTGTTCTGTTCCCTATCACTTTGAGATTAAAGCTCTGATCTTCTCTTTGAAAATAATGTCACTTTTTTTGCCTTGGCACAGAGAGAAAGTTCATTACACATCTTCAGTGTGACTGATGGCTTTGAATAGACATGGGCGGAGAAGGGAAAGAACAAGTAAAGGTGTAAAACTCAAAAGGGACAAGCTGAAAGTTCAAGCTAGAAATAAAAAAAAAGATAAAAAGAGTAAGAGGAAATTGTTGTTCAATATCTCTCCCATCATTTAATGTACAGCCATTGAAGATGGGCTTTTTTATTTCCTTGGTGGTATTCAATTTTGAATAAAGGCCACAGCTTAATGATTGTTGGAACATTTACCTTAGTCAGGTCAGGCACTTTGAATTCTGCCCATACAGATACAGATCAGCATAAAGAGATTTGGGGACAAGAATGTATTCCTTCTTCTTTAGTAGAGGTCAGGAAAATATTTGTTTTGATACAAAGAAACTTTATCAGGGATTTATGAAGATTGGCACATGGAGATCAGAAAACATACACCAGTGAGATGTGCATGTTTTTATTAGGCTCACGTGGGATTAAATAGAAATTATATAATAGGAACCGTGGTGGCTCAATGGCAAGAATGCCGTATCACAGTCTAATTCTGCCCACTGTCAGGAGTTTAATTCTGACAGCTCAAGGTTGACTCAGCTTTTCATCTTTCCAAAGTTGATAAAATGAGGAGCCAGATTATTGGGGTAATATGCTGACATTGTAAAGTGCTAAAGGAGTGCTGTAAAGCACTATGGAGCAGTAAACGTCTAAATATCATTGCTACATTTATTGAAATTTAGTGATTTGGAAATATGCTTTATTCTTCTTTAAGCTGATATTTAATATGGGATGGTCATCCTATTTAAAATATAATTAATAAAACAAATTTGCTTCAAATTTTTCTAACTAACATACACATGCATGCATGCATATATGCACAGAGGGACTCTGACAAGACTGAAATTCTGAATATACAAATTTATGTGCATACAAAAATAATTTGCTTTCTGTTAACTTTTCAAAGTGAAAACAGGCTCAGTACAATTACTGGTGGTATCTTACTTTGTGATCACACTTCCCCTACTCTATTTATCAAACAAATGGAGCTACAAAAAGATAGTCTACAGATTAAGGTTGTTTTTTTTAATAAAACTGCTGCATACATTTTTAATTGGGTTAAATAAATGTCTCATCCCCAATGAACTATTGCAAAATATTTCAATGCTATTGTAACACAATCAGGGACTCAACCAGGGCCCCATCCTGTTCATATTTTTGCAGTAACAAATTTAAAATACTGAAGACTCAGAAAATATACTGAAGGGGATATACTTAAAAAGGCCACTCAGCAATGAATTGCTTATTCGACTTGCATCCAGTAGTGCCCACTTGGATTTCCCATGACCTGCATAGCCTGTCTGGATCATGTGCCTCCCCCACACTTCTGCTTCTGTCTGCTGCTGGTGTCACTGCATGAAGATGAGCCTCCCATGTCCGGCTGTTGCTCCAGTCCACTGCCGCTCAGTTTTCCTGTGGTTGCCTGCTTCCCTCTGCCTCTGCTTCTGCCTGCTGCTTGCACAGGTGTTCAATCACTGTGCTGCATGGTTTGCGGCCTGCTGCCAGACACTGTTAGCCTGTGTGCGCTCACCAACTCCTCTGCTGGCCATGACCTTACTAGGGCTTATTTTTGGGGTAGGGCTTATATTAGGCACACATTCAAAAACAGGCTGGAACTTATTTTGGGGGTAGGTATTTTTGGCAAAACACAGTATATAAGATCAGGAAGTAACAATTAATGGTCTCCCACAGTCAAACACTGTATCTCTACTCTCCAAACTACACTGTTGAATACCCATGTAATGAAGTCCTCTATTACATTTCTCAGAAATGATTCTAACTTTTGAAAACAGCCAATATACTTAATTAAATGGAAAAATAAAATCAAAGCAGTTTAATTTCTCATCCTAGACAAAATAAGATTTCTTGTAACTTATGTCCTTACAGTATTTTCCCAGACTTTATGTAACCATAAAGGCAACATCTAATTTCCCATACAAATGTAAGGAGTTATTAGACTAGGACAAATATACTATTAGTCTACAGTGGGAGAGGAGACACTCTTGCATCTTCTCTCTCTGAAGATTCCTGAAGATGTGGTAGTCCCCACAGACAACCATCCTGGAGATCCTAAATAAAGAATATCCTTTTATTGATGAAAGTATGTTTTGCCCCACCAAAAAAAACCTACACTGTCTCATTAAAAAACAGCCACTGGACAAGAATTGAAATTAATGCAAAAATGTGAACTAAATAAATATATATCTTACATACTGGGATACAATACAGCTCTTAGGTTGCCTTTCCATTTCCTAACTATGACAAAATCCATAAATAATTTGTTTCCCCAGAACAGCAGTGCCCTTGCCACTAGCAGTTGCCCAACATCCCTTCATTGGGGCTAATAAATCCTACCCAAGAATGGAGGGAAATTTTCAAACTTTCTATCTTTATTACAACTTTGAGTCTACTTTTGTTTTTTCACATTATTGGGAGGGCATATTAGTTCACTATTATCATTTTGAAAGTGATCTAAGCCACACCTCAACATTTACACACATGCTATGGAAAATTTTATAACCATCAAAACTATCAGACCTAACAGAAAAATAGCAAACAAATTTGCAGACCCAGCTGACATAAAAGTTTCAGAAACACATTTTATTTACAAAGATTTCTTGCCAGAAGCAAGAGACAGAAAAATGTTTAAATAATAATTGTCTCTTTTAGTTTGCTTATCATGTTTCTAGCACACCTTCTAAGGTCCTTCATCAAACATTTTCTTAGTGAAGAAGCACTCTTTGCTAAGTAAATGATTGTCAAAGTATAAAATAAAGAAACACTGATGAAATATATTCACATAGTGTATTTTAAGTTTATTCTTTTTTTCATGATTGTGTATCATTAAAAAAAACATTTCTCCCCACTCCACCCACCTTTGCAAGCTTTGTAGTATGATTTTTTGTGGTTCAGGTAGCACTGGGACAGTTTCCATGAAATGGCCCATTTAATATAAACTGTGCAGGTGTGATCTTTTTAATGTTCCTTCTGGAAGAATTGAATTCTTTCCATTATCTTTCCCAAGGCCCAGATTTTGTCTCTATACTGAAAACCTCAAACCAAGGCTGAGATGGAGTGACTTGTTCAAGGTTACTCAATTGGCCTGCACCAAAAACAGGACTAGTTTCTGGCAAGGTTCCTCAACCAACACAATAAACTGGCTCTATATACCATATTAACCATGGTATATTGGTATATTGACAAAGCCAACTGATGCAAAGGCACACTCCCCAAAACTGACAAATTAAATAGGCTAAAATATTATGATCCTAATCATTGTTTTCCATTCTAGACATGCTACCATCTTCTATTTTAAACAATCACTTGTGACACTAATCCCAAATAAACTTGATTATTACTTGATGGCTCATTGTCATCAGCCATTTTTCTACTTTTGCTTAGAAAAATGTGAGAACCCAGCCTGTGTGTGTGTGTGTATACATATATGCGGATATCACAGCCATTAGTTTTAAATTTGAGCCTGACCCACAGACGAACTCAGTACAGAAGCCTGATGATGGCAGATGAGATTCTGCTGAAATGTTGCTACAACTTTAAAAGCACAACTACAATGACGTGAAATAATACCCGAAGGAAGCTGAACAGCACACATGTAAGTACCCCAGAAAACTTTAAAAAACAAATATCTGACCTCTACGGGGAGGAAATAAATAGCCAGATCAAAAGCTATGAGAAGCCGGAAGTTAAAAGAGCAGGAATATTATGCGACCTGAAATTCTTACGCAGCTGCAGAGACAACAATGCAACACCAACCTCCTTCAAATTAACATTTCATAAGAACACAGCAGCTACTAAACATATCCTGAAAAGAACAGAAATGGCTTTACTCAGGAACAAAGTTCACAGTAAAAGATTCCAATTGGATCAGTTAAACAAAGATTTGCTAGCACTACACCTGGAATTGAGCAGCAAAATCCACCCTCTACTTTGGGATAAGATAAAACAACTTACAA
>BLBF01000005.1:18785458-18804949 GCA_015471245.1 Laticauda colubrina
TGGAGATCTTTCTATTTGAGAGTGCAGGCTTCCAAATGATTGACAGTCTGGTGGAATCATCTCTTCTATTCATGCTTTCAGGTCTTTTTTGAATCTCCATGGCTTCTCTGATGATTCTGTGGCTGGGGTTTACTATAGTGGCTAGGGTTTTGGTGCCATTGAAGTTGATGTTGTGACCTGTGGTTTTCATGTGTTGGACTAGTGAGGAAGTGTGTTCCAGCTTTTTTACTGCATTTTTGTGTTCATCCAGGTGGGTACTTATTCTTCTATTGGTCTGTCCAATGTATGTTGCCGGGCATGATGCACAGGGAACTTCGTATGTGCCTTGGTTTTCCAGGTCAATTTTGTCTTTGGGGTTTTTAAGGATGGCTGCTATTTTTTTGTCTGTTTTGAAGGCAGTCTTGATGTGATGCCTGTGTAGTATCTTACTGATTTTATCTGTAGTACCTCTTATGTAGGGCAGGACAGCTGTTCCATAGGTCTGTTGATCTTCTAGGTCTCTGTTATATCTTGGTGTGTTTTTGTGGATCAAGCAGGTGATTTTATTTTTGTGGAAGCCGTTGGCTGTCAATACTTTAGTCAGGGTGCATAGTTCAGTCTTTATATGTGTCTTGTCTGCCAGGCGTTTGGTTCTGGTAATTAGTGTTTTCGCTACGGAATTTATCTGTGCTGGGTGGTGGTGGGATTGGGCGTTGAGGTAGCGGTTGGTGTGTGTTTTCTTCTGGTATACGATGTGTCCCAGTGTGCCATCTGTTCTTTTGTAGATTAGTACATCTAGGAATGGTAGTTGTTTGTTTATTTCCATTCCATGGTGAACTTGATTTTGGGGTGTGTGCTGTTTAGGTGTGTTAGGAAATTGTTTAGGTTTTCTTTTCCATGGGGCCAAATCACAAATGGAATCTACACGTGGAACAAGAAGATCTGCTTGTAAGTTTCGACGTGGTTTCACTATTCACTCAAGTCCTGGTCAAAGAAACGCTTGAAATTATCAAAAATAAATACCAACCAGCTAAACACCTCATGGAACTAACAGAACACTGCCTAACCAACACATATTTCATATGCAAAGGACAAAGATAAAAGCAAATTGAAGGAGCCCCTATGGGATCACCACTGTCACCCGTCATTGCAAACCTGTTCATGGAAGAATTCGAATCCAGAGCCCTGGCTAATGACACCCACAAAACCCAAACTATGGCTAAGATACATCGATGACACATTTGTGATTAACCCAGGCTCCTAGCCATTCATAATGGACCAGCCTCAAATTTGAAACCAGGAGCTGTGAGACCCACATCCATACAGAAGCCTGATGATGGCAGATGGGATTCTGCTGAAACGTTGCTACAACTTTAACAGCACTACAATGATGTGGGATAATATATATATATATGTATTTTTAGGCTTTCGTGGGTACTTACATGTGTGCTGTTTAGCTTCCTTCGGGTATTCTCCCACGTCATTGTAGTTCTGTTAAAGTTGTAGCAACGTTTCAGCAGAATCTCATCTGCCATCCTCAGGCTTCTGGATAGAGTTAGTTCCTGGTTTCAAATTTGAGGCTGGTCCATTCTGATTGGCTGGGAGCCTGGATCTGTGTTCATTGGACTTGGAGTTTGATTGATTGGTGTTTCTGGTTTCTTCTGTCTGTTTTGTGGCTTTGATTGGCTGGCAACACTCTGTTCTTGTGTTGGAGGCTTTCAGTGCAGCTTGGATCCATGTGAAGGGACAGCTGCTCTTCATTAGCAAGCTGCTATTCATTAGCAAGCTGAGTTTCACCTGGGTGCCTGGTGGGGGGGTGTTTGGGTTGGAGCTATCAGATGGAGTCTGTTTTTGCCCAGGTGTTTGCCTGGCTTCTGGCATGGAGATCTTTCTATTTGAGAGTGCAGGCTTCCAAATGATTGACAGTCTGGTGGAATCATCTCTTCTATCCATGCTGTCAGGTCTTTTTTCAATCTCTATGGCTTCTCTGATGATTCTGTGGTTGGGGTTTTCTATAGTGGCTAGGGTTTTGGTGCCATTGAAGTTGATGTTGTGACCTGTGGTTTTCATGTGTTGGACTAGTGAGGAGGTGTGTTCCAGCTTTTTTACTGCATTTTTGTGTTCATCTAGGCGGGTACTTATTCTTCTATTGGTCTGTCCAATATATGTGGCCGGGCATGATGTACAGGGAATTTCGTCTATGCTTTGGTTTTCCAGGTCAATTTTGTCTTTGGGGTTTTTAAGGATGGCTGCTATTTTTTTGTCTGTTTTGAAGGCAGTCTTGATGTGATGCCTGTGTAGTATCTTACTGATTTTATCTGTGGTACCTCTTATGTAGGGCAGGATAGCTGTTCCATAGATCTGTTGATCTTCTAGGTCTCTGTTATGTCTTGGTGTGTTTTTGTGGATCAAGTTGGTGATTTTGTTTTTGTGGAAGCCATTGGCTGTCAATACTTCAGTCAGGGTGCATAGTTCAGTCTTCATATGTGTCTTATCTGCCAGGCGTTTGGTTCTGGTAATTAGTGTTTTTGCTATGGAATTTATCTGTGCTGGGTGGTGGTGGGATTGGGCATTGAGGTAGCGGTTGGTGTGTGTTTTCTTTTGGTATATGGTGTGTCCCAGTGTGCCATCTGTTCTTTTGTAGATTAGTACATCTAGGAATGGTAGTTGTTTGTTTATTTCCGTTTCCATGGTGAACTTGATTTTGGGGTGTGTGTTGTTTAGGTTTGTTAGGAAATTGTTTAGGTTTTCTTTTCCATGGGGCCAAATCACAAATGTGTCATCGATGTATCTTAGCCATAGTTTGGGTTTGTGGGTGGCATTAGCCAGGGCTCTGGATTCGAATTCTTCCATGAACAGGTTTGCAATGACGGGTGACAGTGGTGATCCCATAGGGGCTCCTTCAATTTGCTTGTATCTTTGTCCTTTGTATATGAAATATGTGTGGGTTAGGCAGTGTTCTGTTAGTTCCATGAGGTCTTTAGCTGGTTGGTATTTATTTTTGATGATTTCAAGATTTCAACACACACACACACACACACACACACACACACATATGTGTGTGTGTGTGTGTGTGAGAGAGAGAGAGAGAGAGAGAGAGAATACCCGAAGGAAGCTAAACAGCATATATATATATATATGTTTCTTTAAGCTTTCGCGGGTACTTACATGTGTGCTGTTCAGCTTCCTTCGGGTATTATCCCACGTCATTGTAGTTCTGTTAAAGTTGTAGCAACGTTTCAGCAGAATCTCATCTGCCATCATCAGGCTTCTGTTCTGAATTAGTTCCTGGTTTCAAATTTGAGGCTGGTCCATTCTGATTGGCTCGGAGCCTGGGTCTGTGCTCATTGGACTTGGAGTTTGATTGATTGGTGTTTCTGGTTTCTTCTGTCTGTTTTGTGGCTTTGATTGGCTGGCAACACTCTATTCTTACATACAGAATATCATACAGATATCCATACAGATATCTGTATGGATACATACAGATATCCATACAGAAGCCTGAAGATGGCAGATGAGATTCTGCTGAAACGTTGCTACAACTTTAACAGAACTACAATGATGTGGGATAATACCCGAAGGAAGCTAAACAGCACACATATATATGTATATATATATATATTTGGATCTTTGGTTATTTGGGTTTTCTCCCTCGTAAAATTGGAAGTATCTAGGCAACGTTTCAATGAAGTCTCATTCATCACCTTCAGGCTTGTTTCTTCGGCTCTGTGTTTCTCAGAGTAATGGGAGCTTGCAGCTGCTTCTTCCTTTTAACTGCTAGTGGGGGTGTGACTTGGTTGGGTGAGGGCTTGGCTGTGTTTTGATTGGCTGGGGGTGTGTTCGCGTTCGTGGTCGTGCCACATCTTCATGGTGGCACGACTACAAACGCGAAGCCAAACAACAGGATCACAGCTCACCAGCTCAAATCCCCCAGCAACTAAGACTAACCTGAGCACAACCAAGCACCCACCTCAACAGAACACATTCCCAGCCAATCAGAACACAGCCAACCCCCTTACCAATCAGAATACATCCAACCCCCCAACCAATGATAATACACCCCCACCCAATCAGAACACAGCATTAATAATCAGAATAATAATAATTATTCATAATAATTATTAATTCATAATAACCAGAATAATAATCAGAACATATGTTTCTTCATATATATATATATATGTGTTGATTTGTCTGTTTTAAATATATGTCAAATAAATGTTTTTTTCTAGAATAAAAAAAGAAAAAAATAAATAAAACATTGCATCTGTGCTTTTTCCAAAATGTAAAAAATTATTTTAATATTATTCATGGCAAAAATTGACTGCATACATTATAATGCTCACATATTTAAAACATGGCTCATTCAATAATGCATAAGTAGCACAAAATAACATATTTGTGAAAACAATAAAGAAAGGGAACCTTCAATTTTAAAATGCTGCTTTAAATGTTAATTAGATCAGAATTTAGGTTTTCATAGTGCATATTTTCCAATTTAACTTGTGAAAAGTGTTACCAATTAACCAACTTAAAATGCCCTGCTGAGATTCATAATGCAGGCTGTTATTCACCCTGCTTTTTCTCACCTTTCCCAAAATGGGTGAAAATGGAGCAGTGAGGACTGCCAGAATTATTCATCTTTCCAAAGGAGGACACAGGTGTATGATGATGATTTTTTTGTCAGGTTCATCAGATTTGTTTAACCATCTTCTGTGGATAATGGAACTCCGAAAAAATAACTGGAAAATGATGGGTGAAATAAGTCAAGCTTATTCTATGTTATGTTTATTTGCTGCAAGACATTGAACCTGTCAGACAAACTGGTCTTAATCATTGAGAAATTTTCTAAACATATTTATCTTTTCCAATAGGTATTTGGACTCAGTTTTCTTACAATTTATCTCATAAATTTCTCTATTGAAAAGTTAGATCCTCAGGTAACTACAGCTGGAACCTTACTCTTCAGAAATAATTGACTGTGGGTGAGGATGTGATGCACAAGACTGCTCAGGGATCAAACCTAAGTCTTTTTAAGTTATCCTTTGGGTTTTGAAAGCTGTTTTTGACTGTTCTTGACTGAGCTATTATAGCTACTTTTAGTGAGGAACTGGAGGATAAGTCTCAGTTCTATAATTATCAAGGGATTCAAGGGTAAAGTTGATTAAGGCCTTCCAAGTCTCCCTTTTGGGAGAAGAAACAGTGTTAGTGGAATAATGATTCCAACTTTAACAAATTCAGCTACTGTCTCTGCCAACTAGCATCAACTACAATACTGCCTGAAAAAGACTATGTTGTGTTGGATTTATCCATTTGAGACTCTAGTTTGTTCTGATATGAATCAAAGTTTGAAAGAGCTTTGACATCTCTCTCTCTCTCTTTTTCCCTCCCTCCCTCCCTCTCTCTGTCTCTCATCTATCCTGTCTCTTCAATGAAGAGTTGTTCCAACTGCCCTCAATTATAGATTGCAGAAACATCCCTCTTTAACAAAAGAGTATGATTTATGACATAGCACTTTAAATTTGATAAAATTGTTTTCCCCATTATCAAAAAAGATACTTACCTTTGTTGAAGTAATCTCATCCAAGGAATATCCCTGAAGGCTTCCCGTCTTAACACAAAAGTTCTTAATGTAAAAACTTGGTCACTGAGTCTCTTCTCCCCACTCCCCAAAAAAGGAGAATTATTGCTACAGCAAAGACTTTAGAAAAACAGCAAAAGGACTTTGGGTCTCATCATATTGTGCAAGCATGCCATCTCTAGAATTTTTGCAATATAATATTTTCTGAGTAAGTGGGAGAAAATACAGTGATCTCAATGTTCTGACTCAGTTGCTGAGTTTGAGCATAAAGAATTACGAGAAAGAGGATTTTTATACAATGTGCTCTTAATTCTCTACCAACTATGGTCATTTTGAGAAGAAAATATTTGAGAAGTAACAGAATAAAATACAGAATTTTCCATGTTCTCATCCTGATTTAAAACTGCATACAATGTAGTCATAATACAATACAGTTGGGATGACTTAAAGTTATTATTATCATCAACTAATTTATACCAGATTTGGAATTTTATTTTACTGCTTGTTGTTTGGTTTGGATGAAAGAATGGATATTGCAGAATTCAAGAAACTTTTAGATAGAAGGTTTGAATGGCATGGATACTTATGATATGCTAAAGTTAAAATTAATGTTGACTTTAAAAATCATTTTATCAGACATGTCATATTGATAATATGGAATAGATATAAACCCAGGTTGTGTCCAAAAGCACTTTTATGAATCTCAGCTCAAGAAGCATATCATAGAAGAGACATGGCAGAGATAATTAATTGGTTGAGGTACTGGGATTTGTTGACAAGCTATTAAGGGAAGTTTAAAATAAAATTGAGAAAAAATTAATAGCAGAAAAATATAGCTGTCAATGTTTGTCCATTTACGATTATCTGAAAGATTTAAAAAAGATAAAAAGACTTAAAACATGAAACAAACTAAGATAGAATGCAATTTTGTATGATGATGAACACATATTCATTAAAATGTATCTATTTTATTGAAATGTAACTTAGAGGAAGAGTGAGTTTAATAGCAATAGCATTTGGACTCATATACCACTCTACAGTGGTTTATAGCATTGCCTGAGCAATTCACAGAGTCAGCATATTGCCTCCAACAATCTGGGTCCTCTTTTACCAAACTCAGAAAGATGCAAGGTTAAGTCAACCTTGAGCCTGTCGGGATCAAACTCTTGGCTCTGGGCAGAATTAGCCTGCAACACTGCATTCTAACCGGGGTAGAATTTATTTTATTTGGTTTGTCATTTGCTTCCAAGATAATAGGTAAAAGTAAAAACATAGTTATGAATACATGGATACATATAAGAAAAATAAAAGAAACAATAGGACAGTAGGCATGTTGATGCACTTATGCACACTCCCTATAGACCTCTTGGGAAAGAGATGAGATCAATGGTAGAAAGTCTAAGGTTAAAGTTTTTGGAGTTTGGGGAAGAAACCACAGAATCAGGTAGATTATTCCAGACATTATTCCAGACCACTCTGTTGCTGAAGTCGTATTTCCGGCAATCAAGTTTGGTGAGATTAACCTTGATTTTGTATCTATTGTTTGCTCTTGTATTGTTATGGTTGAAGCTGAAGTATTCATTGACAGGTAGGACATTGCAATGTATGGTTTTATATACTATACTTAGATCAGACAGAAGGCAGCGTAGTTCTAGATTTTCTAGGTCTAGAATTTCAAGTCTGGTGACATAAGGTATTCTGCAACAAGTAAAGGAGTGGAGAACTCTTCTTGTGAAATATTTCTGGACTTTTTCAACTGTGTTAATATCAGATACGTAATGTGGGTTTCAGACTGATGAGCTGTATTTGAGTATTGGTCTTACAAATGTTTTGTATGCTCTAGTTAGTAGTGTAATATTACCAGAGAAAAAGCTACATAAGATTAGCTTAACAACTCTTGATGCCTTTTTGGCTATGTAGTTACAGTGGGCTCTAGCACTTAGATCATTAGAGATGAGTATTCCAGATCCCTGACAGAGTTTGGATCATCAACAAGGTTTTGACATCACTGTTGATGTAGGACGCTCCCAATTTTGACCATTTGTTGTCTGTTTGACAGGAATGCTTCTGTCCAGTTTTGCAGGTGTCCAGAGAAACCATAAGATTTTAGTTTTAGGAGTAGTTTGTCATGTACCACTGAATCAAAAGGCTTCACAGAAGTCTATGAAGATTGCGTCTATTGCTTTGTCCTGATCAAGTTTTGTAGTCCATATGTTTTTGCAGTATAAGAGTTGCAAATTACAGGATAGTTTTTTTCTGAAACCAAATTGTTTATTAGAGAATAGGTTGTTTGTCTCTAAGTGGAGATGATGGAGTGGTTAATAATTGATTCCATGACTTTACAGGTGATGCAGCATAAAGAGATTGGTCTACCATTTCGGCCCAGTTCGGGTGAATCGGTATCTCCAAGGATCAGCTGGGAGCAAACCAGTTTGATTTCCTGCAATGATCTGCTGTTGGACCCACCTGCCCACCCGGGCTCTAAGCTGTTTTTAGGCTATATGCTGTTTTTCAAGTTCAGCTGATTCACGTGACGCAGCCCAATGTGCACTGTGCACTGTTTAACACATAGGGATTGCTGGAGAAGGTCAGTACAAAATGCTCTGCATGCTTGCAAAGTGTGCACTCACCAAACTGGTTTTTACACCAGATGAATCGCACCACTGATTCTCTCCATTGTATCACCACACTACCACTTCTTAAAGAATGTATGACACAGTGGGCTAGGAATTTTGGTTACAACATACAGATGGCTTAATGGGTTAAAAAGATTGAAATGTACACTTTTGCTACTTTTATGTGTTATGATCTCAAAGATAACATATATATAGTAAAATGATGTATCATTGCTATCTGATGCCAGGTAAGTTATCTAGAATGCATATTGTATGTTGGAAATGTGAACAACAGGAAGGAGCATTTTGTCATGCTTTGCTGACATGTAGAAAAGCTTAAAAATTGGATTCAAATGCATTGGATTTTAAAGATCAATATTCAGTTGAAGCCAGAACTGTTTCTTTTAAGACTAATGGATAAACAGGAAAAAAAAAAAAAGCCGGGGAAGATTATTTTTGTTTGTGATCATTGTGATGAAAGTACTGTATGTCCACAGGTGGTAAGATTTGACATTATGGAATGGTTGGTAAAGTTCATAGATTTTCCTGAAATGGATAAATTTATTTCATTGATTAAGGGAAAGACATTGTCTACATTTATTGCTGACTAGAATCCTCTTTTAGATTTTTTGTGTAAAAATAAAAACAAAATAGAATAGACTAGATTAGAATATAATTCTTTATTGGCCAAGTATGATTGGACTTACAAGGAATTTGTCTTGGTGCAAATACTCTCAGTGTACATAAAAAAAAGAGATACGTTTGTCAAGAGTCAAGAATCATAAGGTACAACACTTAACAATAGTCATAGGGTACAATAACCAATCAAATCATACCAGGAAACAGTCAATATAAATCATAAGGATAAAAATGACAAAATTATAATCATACAGTCACAAGTAGGAGGAGATGGGTAATAAGGAGTGACGAGAAGATTTAATAGTAATAGTAGTGCAGACTTTGTAAATATTTGAGGGGATTATTTGTTTAGCAGATTGATGGTGTTCGGGGGGGGGATGTTTTGAGGGTAGAAGGTGAAACAGTTTATGTCTGGGATGTGAAGGGTCTGTATTTTCACAGCTCTCTTTTTGACTTGTACAATATACAGGTCCTCAATTGAAGGCAGGTTGGTTGTAATTGTTTTTTCTTCAGTCCTCCTTGGCCTCTGAAGTCTGTGTCTTGTTGCATTGCAGAATCAAACCAGACAGTTATACAGGTGCAGATGACAGACTCAATAATTCTTCTATAGAACTGTATCAGCAGCTCCTTAGGCAGTTTGAGCTTTCTTTGTTGTGCTTTCTTGAAGTTAGGTGTCCATTTTAGGTCTTGTGATATGATATAACCTAGAAATTTGAAATTTGAAGGATTCTACTGTTGATACTGTGTTGTCTAGTATTTAAGAGGTGGTAGTATGGGAGGGTTTCTGAGTGTGTTCAGTGCCAGATTGTTCTGGTTACACCACAAAGCAAGTTGTACAACCTCCTGTCTTTATGCAGATTCGTAGTTGTCTCGAATGAGACCAATCACTATTGGGTCATCAGAAAACTTCAGTATTTTAACAGATGGATCATTTGAGATGCAGTCATTGGTATATGGGGAGAAGAGAAGTGGAGAAAGCACACAGCCTTGTGGGGTGTGTGTGTGTGCTAATTGTACAGGTATCAGATGTGATTCTACCTAGCTTCACCTGCTACTTCTTGTCTGTTAGGAAGCTTATGATCCACTTACAAGTATGTTCAGGTACTGCTAGCTGGTTTAGTTGAGTTCGAAGAATGTTTGGAATGATGGTACTGAATGTTGAACTGAAATCTACAAAGAGGCCCCTTATGTAGATATATGGAGATTCAAGGTGTTGTAGGATGTAGTGCAGAGCCATATTAACGGCATCTTCTGTTGATCTATTTGCTTGGTATGCAAACTGCATGAGATCTAACAGGGGATCCGTGGTGGTTTTCAGGTGGGACAGCACTAGCCTTTCAAAGTTTTTCATAACTCCAGATATTAGAGCAACTGGTCTGTAGTCATTCAGTTCCTTTGTGGAGGGCTTCTTTGGCACTGGGATGATAGAGTGTTTGAAGCAAGAAGGAACATAGCACATCTCCAGTAATTTATTGAATATTCGGGTGAAAATGGGGTCCACTTGGTCAGCACTTTTACGCAAGAAGGAGTTATCTTATCTGGCTCTGGTGCTTTTCCTGGCTTTTGTCTGTGAAATAGATCTTGCATTTCTGTGATCACCAGAGATTGTGAACCCAATGGGTTGGGGTCAGTTGTAGGAGAATGTGATTTATAGCTTTGATGTTTAGATAGGATGCATTAAAGAAAGAAGTATAATATAATGCAACTGTAGAGAAAGAGAGTGGTTAAAATGCTTATAATTGCCATGAAGAATATTGGAAGCCACTTCTTTACATTATTTTTCTATCTTTTCCATTTTCAACTTTTCTTTTCTTTTCTGCATTTTTTGCTTATTATAAATTTATTTATTTTTATTTTTTCTTCCTTTCTTTATTAGTTTATATTAGTTTTTTTGTGACTTTCAATAAAAAATATATTTAAAAAATTAATATGAACTGATTTAAATCATACATCTCTACATTGGCTTGTGACTAACATATGTTAATTGTCTGCATCTTCCACATGCAATCTAGCTCCTGCCTTTATCAGCTTATATTTCTAAAGGGCCTTCTGGTATAGTATTACACTGATACAAGCTGCCTTCATAATGCATGCAATAAATATAGACAATTTAGCATGCCTTTCCCTTTTTAAAAACCTAACTGAAAAACAAAACAAAACAAAGCATATTGAAATTTATCTTCAATGAAGAAAATGTCCCTAACTGACTTTGGGCCATGTAAATATCAAAATTAAGCTCTTCCTTTGTATCTGTGAAAATCTTTTCAAATCCCATTAGGATACTAGAGGCTTAATGAATAAATGGGGATGATTAAAAGGTGAGACATTTTGAACAGTGGTCTCTTACACTAACCACTTAGTTTTCAGTTTGTACTTTTTCATCCCTTTTCTTTCCTGATTACAAAAGATCTATTGTTCATCATCCAGATGCCACTTAATCTACGAGCAAAACCAAACCCATCCTTTGAAAGACACTAGAGTAGAATATTTTCTGCAGGCAAAGGTTACTATATACAAGAAAGGCATAATGAAGAGGGCATAAAAGCATTTTCAAAACTACAATTATGGAAAGGATTTCACACTATTTGAACAATTGTATGGTAATCCTATATTTAATCCCCTATTGCGTCCATGGATGGAGACTAACCTATTTCAGACATGGTTAACCAAACAGGATAATCTTCCCTTCCCTGTATTTAATGCTTGTAAAATTATGTCCAAGGTTATCATGCAGATAATAAAATGTTACCTTCTTTCATCCTTTGCATCATATACCACCCTCCTCCTTTCCAGCTGAGGTGGATGAGATTTGAAGGATATAACACAGCCTGCTGAGACAGGTAAGGTGGATATTAAAAACTAGAAAAATGTCCATCATTATGATGGATTGTATGTGCAGAGAGACTTTAATATTGCAAGGATCCCCAGGGGCCATAGTATATCTCTTTTGTGCAAAGAAATATCATACTTCTCAGCAGGTTCTGTATCAGAGACCCAGTGTGGAGTAGGTGGTAGTGCGTCTGATGGGGAGACCTAGATCCACATTTCCAGTCATAAATAAAACTTATTTGGAATGAACTGTTCTCTGTCATTCTAAATATCAAACATTGCTGAGGTGAGGATTAAATGAAGGCAGACCAAGCATGAAGAACTTTTGGGCTCTCTCTTTAGGTTCACTATCCCATATAGTGAATCAATGAATTTCAGGCTGAAACTTCTTAAGGAAGTTCTGGATTAACTTCACAACCCAGGATTGCCATGTGATATGAAAGATCAGTAATATAAAAAGGCTTAATATTCCCGTAGAGGCTTTCTCAAGCATTGTGGTCTTCCTGAAGTCTTTATTCTAATTTTTGAGTTGTATCTTGACTCTATTTCCTAATTGGGAGGATTCTCATATCATATGATGCTTTAATACTAACTGCTGGCTTGTTTCAGCATTCTTCCTACCCAATTCCCCTCTGGTTGTGATTTATAATCAAGATGTCATAATGAGCTTCCCTCAGAAATGCTTGAATAAAGATATGAAAGCCTGTTTCCTTTCTGCAATAGTGTCTCTGGAAAGTGTTCCTATATACATGTATAATAAATATTGTAATAATGGATTTTTGCACTGGGAAGCAGTTTCAATCAGATTTTCTTTAAAATTCCATCAAATTCTTACATTTTTACAAAGAGTCAATGTCATTCTCATTTCTAGAACTTGGGAAATTCAAAATACTTAATATCATAACATTTGACTATCTCACTGTTGGCAAAGCCCAGGTAAATGGCTCCTAAGGACAAAAACCCCAAACATTTCCCCAGAATAGATTTGAATTTCTTCAGCAAATAATTAGTGAATTTAATAAAGTTTTGCTCAAACCAGATTTCTCTAGAAGACTTTTGCAAAACTTCAAAAGGGCACTTGGAATAGATGCTTCATCACACTACTGTATTGAAACCGATTTGCAAATTGAATCAGATAACTGCTTTCCTTTGAAATTTCATATCTTCTGCTTCTGGGATTGTTACAGACAATATACAACTGTTCAGTGCCATAGATGAAGAATGCTGGAGGGAAGGTTGTGTGATGGGATGGGAACTCTGACAGTGATATGAACTAATGAGATTTATCACCTTATTAAACTCTATGCCCACCAGAGATCTTTTGGGGTATCGACACTGTCATTGCTCTCGGCAGTATTCACTTTCTCCAGTTTCAATTTCTTTAATGTGGCCAGCCAGAAGCCTTAACTTTTCTTTCTCTTATGCTAATAAAAGTACTGAGTTCAGCTCAGTTGTGAGAACAAAAATCCGATCAGTCCAAGAAGCCCTTGTGATTTTTCCACAACCCCTTCTGATATTTGAGGAGGAAAGAAGAGGAAGCCAACCTATTTTTCAAAGCACCAGAAGGCAGGGCAAGAAACAATGGATGGAAACCAATCAAGGAGACAGCTAACCTAGGACTAAAGAGAACTTTCATCAGTGAGAACCATCAATCAGTGGAACAGTGGAACAGAAGTTGGGGCTGCTCCATCACTGGATACTTTTAAGAAGAGATTGGACAGTCATTTGTCCAGAATGTTATGCAGTTTCCTGCTAAAAAGGGGGATTGGACTAGAAGACTTCCAAGGTCCTTTCCAACTCTGTTATTCTGTTCTCTTCTGATTCAATCTGTACTTTTTATTCTCGTACACTGCTAATTCTATCAACTGAGGCAGGCAACAAAATTCCTCAGTTGAAACCTCTCAAGCAGCTCTGCCATCTCCATTTTTGTCCTATTCTGCCAAAATGCAAAGCAGCAACCATGTTTGAAGCATAATATGCACTTAATATGCACAATGTAACACTGGAAGCATAATATGCTTCTCTCAACATTCAGACTAAATTCAGGTCAGTGGTGGGATTCAGCCAGTTTGCATCACTTTGGGAGAACCGGTTGTTAACTTTCTGAGCAGTTTGGTGAACTGGTTGTTGGAAGAAATCACTAGGGCATAGAACCGATTGTTAAATTATTTGAATCCCACCACTGATTCAGGTGGTTCACACAGAACTGTTTTATGGCTCTAAACAGAGATGGGTTAACTATCTCTGATGTCCCAATGAATGCAAATGAAGCCTGTATCTACTATATGTGCATAGCACAGTTTAGGAACGCTTACCTTTTCTTTTTAATGAAGAAAAAATACATAAACTTTGAAACTATGTTTTATAAAAAATAGAAATCTCTAAAAAGGGAAATAAGAATTATCTTTTTTCAGCCCATACAACTGGCTGGGATCTGATCTATTCCACAGTCATGTTGTTTTCATCTATCAGTTCTTGTCTACTATCAGAAACAATAGGAACCAAAGGGAAAACAGCCAACAGCTTTTCCCTATACTAAGCTAAGCCATAAGAAGTGAACAATTTCCTCTTGAGAAAGAACCCAGTTGTTTGAAATACACTGTGACTTCTCAGAAGTTACAAAGGTGTTCTTGGTGATTTTTTTCTTGCATCAATTCCCTAACTATTTTCATCAGGGATTTTATTCATTTTCTAATAGAGATTGATCTTTCATTTAATGACTTAGCAATCAGGCAGGTTCTAAATAAAAGGGAATAAAACAAGTCCCTTTCAAATTATTGTTCCTGAATAAAATTTCCTTCCACTTTTAAGATGTTCACTTTATTTTAATTTTCTTACTATTCCAAACATTATTTTCAGATTGCACTGGGTAAGGCCTCAAAGAATACTGTCTGGGAATGTCCCTCATGTCTGACAATGTCTTTCTGAAGTCTTTCTCTGCACTGTAATTGGCCCATTGATCACCTGCTTTAATGCTCCCACAAATAGCAAGAAATCAGACAACTAAATGCTGATAGCATTAGATTCAAAAAAGGATATTCAGTAAAGAGTATCAGAAATGTGCATGTTTAAAAGCATGCTCATTTGTACAATCTCTTTAAAAATATTGGAAATTAAGCTAGCCATTTATAGACAAAAGAAGTGAATCAGCATGCATGATGTTTTGCAAAGCACAAGCCATTCTTTGAAGAAGCTTTATTATACGAGGGCTATCCACAAAATAGATTATGTTTTCATCTGTAGCAAGAAGGGGTGGAGCTAGCGCAGCCATCTTTGGTCTGTGCATCTGCCACTTAGTCTGCATCTAGTCGTGCTAGTGGGAGGTTCATATCGTTGCCCGTTATTTCACAGCAAACATTTGAAATGTGTGCTGCAATTGAAAATCCTGCGAGTTGTGAGGTGTGATCAGTGATAAGGTTTTTGTTGGCAAAAAACCATAAACAGATTGAAATTTTTCGGCAACTATGTGAAGTGCACAGGGACAACATCATCACTGAAAGTGGAGTATGCCAATGGTGCATTAAATTTAAAAATGGACAAACTAACGTTCATGATGAACAGCGGAGTGGACGTCCGAGTATTGTGACTGATGAACTGGTCACGAAAGTCGATGACAAGATTCGTGAAAGTCGATGACAACTTGACTGTCGATGACTTTCGATTCACAAAAGTCGTGAAAGTCGATGACAGCCGCCGTTTCACAGTAACGGAACTTTCACTTGGTTTTCCACAAATTTCATACAATTTGTTGCATGAAATTGTTACACAAAAGCTAGGCTACCACAAATTTTGTGCAAGATGGGTGCCAAAAATCCTAACAGAAAACCACAAGAGTCAGCATATGGCCACATCATTGACATTTCTGTACTCTTACGACAAAGATGGAGATTCATTTTTTGATCAAACTGTAACTTTGAGATGAGACTTGGGTCAAACATGTGAACAGTGAGACCAAATTGCAGTCTATGGAGTGGGGGCACACAAATTCCCCCCCAAAAACAAGAAAATGTTTGCAAACGTTCTCTGCAAGGAAGATTATGGCGACTGTTTTTGGGACATGCAAGGTGTGCTTCTTATCGATTTTCTGGAACATGGTGCAATAATAAACTCTGTGAGGTATTGTGAAATATTGCAAAAACTAAGAAAAGCAATTCAGAACAAGCATAGATGAAAGTTAAGCTCAAAAATTTTGTTTTTGCATGACAATGCCCAACCACACACAGCAAATCACACTTGAGAAGTCCTGAATGCTTTCAAGTGGGAGATTTTTCCTCATCCCTACAGCCCTACAGCCCTACAGCCCCAATCTTGCACCAAGCGACTACCACTTGTTTCCAAGGATGAAGACCTGGCTTGGAACACAGTGCTTTGACAACAACACAGAACTGTGGGCAGGCGTGACTGACTGGCTCAAATCTCAGGCTGCTGAATTTTATGACAATGGAATTACAAAGCTTGTTCACCGCTATGATAAGTGCCTCAATTTGTTCGGTGAATATGTTGAAAAGTAGTATTTAAGTGTCACTTTCAAGTGTATATAATAATTTTTTCCCCCTACACTTTGCTTTTTTTCTGTTGCAAAACGTAATCTATTTTGTGGATAGCCCTTGTATTTTTCAAACCCATGTTATAAAGATATTATAAGCAAGGGGTTAGGGGTTATAAAGTTGTCTATCAATATTTGTTGTAACAGTTGAACAATGGTCAATGGTCAAATGAGCTGCATTTCTGCAGTATATTTAAACTTGCTTTGATATCTATTATATATCCTTGGGGAAATGCAGAACAAATAAAATAGTTCATTCCACATTTTATTGCAAATCTGCCCGGTCCATATTTTCAAAAGCCATACCCAAACACAGATCCAGGTATCATACTCTAGTGTATGCACTATTCTGGTTCAACCATACAATTCTCTAATTTTTAAAAGGAGATTGTGTGCATATATTTTATACTGTATTTGTTACTGTTACATGAACACACACACACACTACTGGAATTAAATTTAAAATATTATTTATTTGTTGAGTTTAAGAGATTTATATTTATACAATAAAATAAAAATATATTTGAGTGAGAAAATTTGCTTAAAGACATAATTCCAGAAATTTATATATTCACTAAAACATAAATAGAAATGATGAGTCTTGTTTAGAATCTTGTCTAGAATCTTGTTTTAAAGAAAAAAAGCAAACTTATTAAGAAACAGTATAGATGAATGTGAAATTAGGGGGGAAATGATAGATTTAATTCCTAATATGAGTTTTAGGAATATAGTGTCACTAAAAGCTGATGCTACAAAAGGTAATAAAAAGCATCATGCATCTGTAGTTAACCTCTCTTGGGGACTGGATAGTGGATTGGAATGTCCTGCACAGAAGAAACATTAAAGGATGTTTTAAAGGTCACATCTGGATCTCACTTTCTTCACTATTACATAGAACAGCTGGAAATATGGAACACATCCTAAAAAAAGGCAGCTTCTCTTCTCATAGAATATGTTCAAAACTATCAAGATTCTATGGCTCTTTCAAGGCCACAAGCACCATTATTCTTATTGGAAAGAATATTAAGCACTGAAATATATCCTTACAACAGATGTGTTTAAGTAAAACTAGGAGTGTTGAAATTGGAGGGCCCTTGCCATCTACTCCTCTTCTGTAGCACTGAGCTACATTTAATACAGGTAGTCCTCATTTAGTAACTGCCTTGAATAGCAACCATTCACAGATAAAATTTAAGGTAAAAACTGTAAGATAATAACTAAGAGTAAAAAAACCTCAAATCATTTCTGACCAAAACACAGACTACACACACATTTTTGTGCCTGACAACAAAGCATACCAGAGTGAGAATGATACTAGCATTGTTGCCCAAGAGAACTTTATTTAACTGAGGCAGCAGCAACTAGAACATTTTATGCTCTCTCTCTTTCTCTCCCCTCCTTTCCTCGCTTCCTCCCTCCCCCCCTCTGTGTCATATGCTTGCTTAAGCCCATGTCACACTGAACCAACGGATGCAAAGAGGATGTAAAATGGACAAAAAACCTTGCCATCTGTTCGAAAACGCGGTGTACTCAATGCCTCCGTTTTGCTTCCTCTCTATCCGTCCAGCATCCGTTTATTGACGTTTCATCCGCTCCAAAAGTTTTTGGCTGCCCAAAACTTTTGCATGGAAAATGTATCCAGTTTGTCCGTTCTGCATCCGCTACGCATCTACTATGCATCCGCGCAACTCGCATCCGCCCAGACGCAGGGAGGAAGTGGAACAGATGCAGAACGGATGCAGAATGGAAACAAAGCGTTTAAAATGGAAAAAACGTTCGCAGAGGGGACCTATCTCGGATATTAAGGATGTCTACAGGATGCCTACAGGATGCCTACAGGGTGCCTAGCGGAAAACCTATATTGCCTATAAAAAGGGGGAGCAACTTGTCTGCATCTCACTTTCAGAACAGCAGCCCAGCGGTGCAGACCTCTGCAGCCTTCATCTGCCTCTTGCTCTTCCACAGCAACGAGTCATGTCCACCGTGGATTGTAACAAAATCCTTTCAGCAGCCACCATCGTTCTGCAACAGTGCGAAGCCATCTGCAGGCTCTGTGAACTCTACTGCGAGAAGAAAAGGAGCAACCCAAAAAGAGTCTGGATCCAAAGATGGTTCGCCAGAAGAGCAGAGGACGGACAGTACAACAAGCTGATGGTGGAGCTCAGGAATGCAGACTCTTGTGCATTCCAGAACTTCATGAGGATGCCTCCAGCCATGTTTGACGAAGTTGTGCAGCGCATGACACCCAGGTTGACCAAGGCAAACACCAGCTTCCGGACCAGCCTGGAACCTGGGCTCAAGGTGGCACTCACTCTGCGCCACCTGGCCTCAGGGACCACCTACAGGAGCATGCAGTCCAGCTGGAGGGTGCCATCCAACACCATCAGCATTGTGGTCAGAGAAGTGGTGCAGGCCATCATCGAAGAATACAAGGAGGAGCTCCTCCAGTGCCCCTCCACTGAAGAAGGATGGAAGAAAGTTGCAGAGCAGTGGTATCAGAAGTGGAACTTCCCCCACACCGTTGGAGCCATAGGTGGCAAGCACGTGGCCTGCAAAGTGCCAGCCAAGTCAGGGTCCACTTATTTCAACTCCAAGGGCTTCTTCAGCATCATCCTCTTCGCCATGGTTGATGCTGACTACAAGTTCATGTACATCGATGCT
This sequence comes from Laticauda colubrina, assembly GCA_015471245.1. Classification (NCBI taxonomy): domain Eukaryota; kingdom Metazoa; phylum Chordata; class Lepidosauria; order Squamata; family Elapidae; genus Laticauda; species Laticauda colubrina. Next base: position 18,804,309 of record BLBF01000005.1, read on the forward strand.
TCAGACAACGGCTCATCTTCAGATGCCCAGGAATACAACGCCAGTCACCTCAAGGAGGAGCTGGAAGGCAACCTCATCATGGGTTTCCCAGATCCAGAACCCCTGCCCAACGACATGCAAGATGTGCCCTACTTCATCGTGGGGGATGATGCCTTCTCCCTCACAACCTACCTCATGAAGCCCTACAGTTCCAGACTCCTCCCCCGTGAAGAGAGGATCTTCAACTACAGGCTGTCTAGGGCAAGGCGGGTGGTGGAGAACGCCTTTGGCATCCTGGCCAAGAGGTTCCAGGTACTTCTCACCACCATACAGCATTGCTCAGAGACCGTGAGGAGGAGGATGGAAGCTTGCTGCATCCTGCACAATCTCATGTGCACCCGCTACCCAGTCTTGCAGAACAGGCTTGTGGACCTCCAACAAGGCAATGGGGACATGGAGCCTGGTGAATGGAGGCAAGGGCAAAACCTGATCGACATTGAGGATGTGCAAGGCCCCAACAGAGCCTCACATGAAGCGAAGAAGCAGCGCAACCTCCTGAAACACTGGTGCAACTCCCCAGCTGGAGCAGTGGAGTGGCAAGACAGGATGGTACATGCTTAATGGATGCTTCCTTCAGCCTGTCTCATCACACTGATGAGATT